>PIJE02000449.1:236449-269747 GCA_002895965.2 Coryphaenoides rupestris | reverse complement strand
CCAAAGGCACAGGCCTGTGTCTCTTAATCCGACGAGGAGAGACGGACAGAGAGTGAGAGAGAGAGAGAGAGAGAGAGAGAGAGAGAGAGAGAGAGAGAGAGAGACAGAGAGAGAAGAGAGAGAGAGGGGAGAGAGAGAGAGAGAGAGAGAGAGAGAGAGAGAGAGAGAGAGAGAGAGAGAGAGAGAGAGAGAGAGAGAGAAACAGAGAGAAACAGAGAGAAACAGAGAGAGAGAGAAACAGAGAGAGAGAGAGAGAGAAAGGTAGAGAGCGACACACACACACACACACTAAAGACACCGGCAGCGTTCAATACCATTAGCATATTAGCATGTTGTCGCGCCAAGCTGGGCTTCCTCAGTCAACAGGCTCACAGGCATACTGCTGCATTAGCAGTTAGCCCCGCACGGCACCGCGCCGCGCTAGGCTAGCACCGCCCCAGTAAACAAACTTCATTCACAAAGCGCCAGGATGTGTGTACACACGGGGCAGCTCTCCGCGGAGCCCCGGCTCCTCCAATCAGCGCGCTCTGCCCGCACCCCTCGGCCAATCGCGGCGCAGCGTTGGGCACCCCCGCTCAGCCAACAGGCAGGCGTCCCTGCGGTGCGTGGGCCAATGGCAGCGAGAGACAGCCTGTAACCATGCAACAGCAGTCACCGTGGTTACATGCTGGAGTGTGAGGGGTGGGGGGGGGGGGGGGAGAGCAACCACGCCCGCTGGAAACTACCGCTGAACAACATCTGTACACACCTGGAGAATACATACCTATATCTACCTGTATATAAACATACCTATATTTGCATACACCTGTATAATATATAGGCCGACCTATATTTGTCTGTGTAATATATACTGCATACCTGTATATACAGTACACTGTACAATATTTCCCTGGGCAACGTAGCGGCATATAACTGTGGTCACGTGTACATACACACACACACACACACACACCTGTATAATTGTATTGATGATTCCAATTATCATTAAAAAGTTGAGCAAACAAATCAAAACATTCTGCTCAGAAAATTCTGCAGCAACAACAATTTTGGAGAAAGCAGCATTCTCAAAATCTCCATAATGTCTAAAAGCTTTTAGAGAGCTTTGAAGTGTATTGGTATTCACGGTCTCTGGAAGAGTTTGAGTCCAGATGATTGAGTCTAGAATCTTCTTCAGATCTCGGGCTTTGTTATAATAAAACTATTATAACCCCATAACCAGACGGAAGGTTATAAATTATACAGACGGACGTCTACGGTCTAAGCAGAGTGAAAGTAATCCCAGTTTAACAGAAACCGCTCGGGGTAAGATTTCTTGCTGCAGGAGAACTTCAGGGTGTGTTCAGGACAGAGAGAGAGAGAGAGAGAGAGAGAGAGAGAGAGAGAGAAGAGAGAGAGAGAGAGAAGAGCTAATGATTAGCCCAGCGGCGTACGGGCAATACGCTCAGCACCCTAATGTCCCTCTAGGGCCACCATACGCACACACAGACACAGACACAGACACAGAGACACACACACACACACACACACACACACACACACACAGACAGACACACAGACAGACACACAGACAGACACACAGACAGACACACAGCCATCGATTCCCCAAATCTGCTTGTATAAATGTCTCTAATGTTTGTGTCAAACTCGCTCCATGGTAGAGCGCAGGGCTGTTGCAGCAAACCACTGCAACTCTGTTGTTATTTCT
Organism: Coryphaenoides rupestris; assembly: GCA_002895965.2. Classification (NCBI taxonomy): domain Eukaryota; kingdom Metazoa; phylum Chordata; class Actinopteri; order Gadiformes; family Macrouridae; genus Coryphaenoides; species Coryphaenoides rupestris. Next base: position 268,042 of record PIJE02000449.1, on the reverse strand, counting down.
CACTACCCCCCCCACCCCTCCCTCCCTCTTCTCCCCCCCCATCCCCACCCCCCCTCCCTTCCCATCTCTCTCCCTCTCACCCCTCTTATACTCTCACCCATCATATACTCTCTCTCTCCATATCATTCTCCCTCTCTCTCTCACCCCTCTTACACTCTCCCTCTCCATATCATTCTCTCTCTCATCCCTCTTATACTCACTCTCTCTCTCTCATACCCTGTCTCTCCATCTCTCTCTCTCTCCATAATATACCCTATGTCTCCCCCTCTCTCTCTCCATAATATACCCTATGTCTCCCCCTCCTCTCTCTCCATATCATACCCTATGTCTCTCCATCGCTCTCTCTCTCACCCATATCATCTCCTCGCTCTCTCTCTCTCCATAATATACACTGTCTCCCCCCCTCTCTCTCCATATCATACCCTATGCCCCCCCCCTCTCTCTCTCTCTCTCTCTCCATATCATACCCTATGTCTCTCCATCTCTCTCCCTCTCATCTCCCACGTGCTAAAATCCAAACTCCGTGGCGCCACTCTCCCGCCCGCCCATTGGCCGGTCTCCTACACCCATCCCGGCACCTGATTGGTTGTTGCTAAGCAGTGAGCAGCGATGAGCGGCAGGCTGGGTGGCGGCGTGGTCCTAGTGCCTGACGGCTTAACCAACTGTTGTTGTCCACGGGGGTCTTGGGTAGGTTTTATTTTTTTCTGCAGACCCTGCACCAGTGTTAAACATCTCCCACCTTTCCCCTGCTGCCCCGCCCAGTGCTGCAGCACTGCAGTGAGGGTGTCACTGCTCAGATACACCAACACCTCCACCACCACCTTGCTGTCTCCTAATGATGACATCACACGCCAGGAGGCTGACAGGGCTGTCAATCAATCACCCAGCGATCTGTCCGTCCCCAGCGATGCTAACGTTTCTGGAAGCTGGTTGTCTGCTTACGGTGACGCATCCCCGTCTCCACGCTTTTAAATGCACATATGATAATTTCTATATTGGCTTTATTCTTTTATGCACTGTTATCGTCGCCATTCCATTATCCAACTTTATTCGTTTGACTTTTAAGTCGGTTTTATTACTTTTACTGGGGAAAAGTTGTCATTTTTGCAATCATGCATGAGGCAATTTGTAAGCATTTTGAAGTGTTCCATTATTAGCATTACCATTATGATAATGTATTACTATTACTAGTATTATGAGTGTTGTTACTAGTATTATGAGTGTTGTTACTAGTATTATGAGTCTTAACAGTAGTATTATGAGTGTTGCTGTTGTATGATGATGACTACAGCAGCCACTGCGTGCACGAGCGCTGGAACGCTTGCTGACCAGGAGTGGTGGTTTGTAAACAACATCGTCATGGCAACAGAGGAAACCTCCCTAATTTTGCTGTTGCAGCATCCACAACACAAACAAACAAACAAACAGACAAACACGGGGGGAAAAAATGTATTTGTCAGCAGATTGTGAGCAGAGCGTGAAGGAGCACAGAGGACTGAGGACCGATTCAGACGTTAAGCAGAGCTGCTGGGTTCCACCTGAGACCCACCGGAACAACAGAACACACTAGAACACATTAGAAGACACGGGACCACTCCTGCACAACTACTGAAGTGTGCAAATCATATTCTTCATCTTCATATCCTTCAGTATGAATTAAATAAAACGTGGGAATGAATTAAATCCAAATGTGGGAACGAATCTTATCTTGTGCGTGCGCAATAGTATCTTGAGCTGTAAATTTAGTGCAACGTGGCCACAATGCATTTTTTTTCTCTCTCGATGGATCACGGCGAGATATGTTTTCATGGTTTCCTCCAAAACTTTATTCTGCCAAACTTTATTTATTTATCTCTCAAACCACACCCTGCACCCTCCACCAAAACACCACCCCATGACCCCCCCCCCCCCCCCACCCACCGTGTTGGGGACAGAGGCTATTAATAACCTGCATCTCTCCCTGGTTACAAGGACATGAACCCCACCCCAACGCCCCCACCCCTCCAAAACAATCCTCCTCCTCCTCCTCCTCCTCGGACTGGGTAGCCAACTCAAATTCTGAGCCCTACCCCTCGCTCCCACGCCATTGGCCGAGGAGCTGGCCGGCTGGTCCCAGCTGATTGGCTGTTGCTAAGCAGTATGCTGTAGGAGACCGCAGGAGCATCCTGTTCCTCCTCTTCTCTCCCCCCACCACCCTCTTCTTACACTTCCCTCCTCCTCTCTCCACTCTGCCTGAGGGGGGGGGGGGGGGGGGGGGGTAAGGGTGGTGGGGGGCTCTCACCTCCAACTTCTCCCTAAGGTGGCCTGGGTCCTCCGAAATCGCTCTTGAAGAACACATCAAAGCAGACCGGTGTCATATATACACACACACACACACAGGCACACACAGGCACACACAGGCACACACACACACACACACACACACACACACACACACACACACACACACACACACACACACACACACACACACACACACACACACACACACACAAGTAACCCTGGGGAACTGTGTGTGATATACACACACTCCATACAGCCTATACACCTATACACACACACACACAGAGACACAGAGAGAGAGACTTCAACCTGACAGGCTTCACCTGAACTCCCCCCGCTGCTCCACCTCCATATCAGCCCTGACTGACACTATCTATTATTCAAACAATTATTAATACATCAAATATACACACACACAGCTGGGAAGACACACCACTGGCTCTCTCTCTCGGTGTGTGTGTGTGTCTGTGTCTGTGTCTGTGTGTGTGTGTGTGTGTCTGTGTGTGTCTGTGTCTGTGTCTGTGTGTGTGTGTGTGTGTCCACCAGAGGAGAAGCATGTCTTCAAGACGTCTCTAACATGGCATCACTGAGAGGGTTTATAACACGTTGTATTAGCATGGTGTTAACAAAATGTTAAATAACATGCAACATGCCTCATGCATGCATTTACAACATGTTATATTAGCATGGTGCATGCATTTAGTAGTATAACATGCGGTTAACGCCATGTTAGTATAACATGTTGCCAGCACCATGTTATACAACATGTTTTACACCATGTTAGTTGGAGACACCATGGTAGTATAAAATGTTATACTAACAACATTTGTTAGTGTTAACATTTTATACTAACATGGTGTTTACAACATGTTATACTACCATGGCATTTATAACATGTAATATTAACTAGGCACTGTCAAGCACTAACAGGCACTGCACTGACTCAAATATTATGAATCTGAGAAAAGAGTGATTAATAGACTGAAAACTATGGAGAGTTTCAGCCTTAATATGTTGTTAAGTTATCACTGGGAGGGTTTCCACGTGCTATATTAACATGACATGTTAATGTCAAGAAGTACACTGTTAATAATAACAGTGTACTTCTTCACTTGCTCAAATATTGGGAGCGATGATCAATATTAATGCAGATAAAACGACCACGTTGTGGGAGGACTTCCCCGGTCAAACGGCAGATTTCAACCTTTCATCTCTGGCCAGAAATGGGATTGATTAAAGAACAAGAAAGGAGACAAAGTTTAAAGTTATGTTTCAATGTGTCGTTATCAAGACAACCTGTCGCGTTATCACAGGAACCCCCCTCCCAGCTGGAGGTCACCTACTGAATGTCTTGCAGTAACAACAAGCCCTGATAGGCTGAGACTAGTCTCGTGTTGACAACACAGGGTCAAAGTTCACCCTCTTGCAGAAAGAGAGAGAGACAGAGACTGTGTTTTGCCCTCTGGGGGGCGGGAAACAGAGAGGGTGTGTGTGTGTGTGTGTGTGTGTCACAGAGAGAGAGAGAAAGAAAACAATAGCCATGTCATTATGCACAAGACAAAGAGGTAAAGCGAGAGAGAGTGACATACAGATGTATGAAGAGAGAGAGAGAGCGAGAGCGAGAGAGAGACAGGGGCAGTGGTAGAGAGACTATAGGGGGGAGCAGGTGTCAACATTGTCGCTCTAATTCCCATCAGACTTTGCGTACGGCCTCATGGTGACAGAACTGGGCTAATTCACAGCTAGCTCGGCAACAGCTGCCGTGTTTTGATAATGCTCCAAATTAGCACACCTATAGGTTAGTGTACCTGGGTTAGCAAGGCTAGGTTAGCGTGGCGTTTAGTGGAGATCGTATGCGTGTCGTTGTTGGAAGAGTGACTGTATGTTGGAAATACATTATTCAGAATACCGTGTGTGTGTTAGTTTACTGGAGGCACACTGCACACATAAAATACTCATGTGAAATCTGGTCGTTGTTATGTAGCTTTAATCAATTCTGCTTGATGTAGACGTTTGCATTTAGCCTCCCTACCCCCCCCTCTCCCCCTCCCTCTCCCCCCTCTCCCTTCCTCCCCCCCCCCCCTACATGCTTGTGAAACAATATAAAAATAAACATATTATGGGTAGATATAAGTATGCAGCCTAAATGTTTAACTTTGCTAAATGAATATAAAAAAATATCGTTATTTTGTTGTGACAAACTTTTTCACCACGTCAAATGGTTGCTTATTAGCATGTTTTACCAAATAACATTACTGGTCTGAAAAACTATGATGAATGTAAATTAACTGCAAAGCAATCTTAACCACAGTGTAGAAATTAACTAAATATAACAATTAGGGAAAAACAAACGACAAGATGAACAGGGATAAGACAAGGAAATAACAACAATGAGAGATAAAGACAGAGAGAGAGATCGGAGAGAGTGGCCGAGACAAAGAGAGAGAGAGGGACAAAGAAAGGAGAGAGACAGGAAGAGAGACAGGAAGAGAGAGACAGACGGAAAGAGAAAGAGAAAGAGACAAAGACACAGAGAGACGGAGAGACAGACAGAGACAGAGAGAGAGACAGAAGAGACAGAGACAGAGAGAGAGACAGACAGAGGAGACAGAGAGAGAGAGAGAGAAGAGAGAGAGACAGAGAGAGAGAGACAGAGACAGAGACAGAGACAGAGACACACACACACACACCAGTAAGAGAAGAGTTTCCCTGACCCAGTGAAGGAGGACATGGAATTGGTCGGAGAGTCTTAGAAAACAAACATAGATCTGATTTGATGTGTGCTTACAGAACATCAAACTTCTGTAGGTCAACACTTAACCTTAAGAAAACAAACATAGATCTGATTTGATGTGTGCTTACAGAACATCAAACTTCTGTAGGTCAACACTTAACCACATTAAAATATATTTATAACTAAAGTTATACAAAATATCTAGAATGTGGTTTACTGTGATACAATATCACTAATATCCCTATGTCTTTCGATGGCCTCAATCCATTTTCTTTATTGAATTAAAAACTACATTAATTAAATTAATAATATAATAATAATAATAATAAAAAAAAAAAAAAAAAAAAAAAATAAAAATAAAAAAAACAAAAAAAAAAAAAGAAATAAAAAAAAATAAAATAAAATAAAATAAAATAAAATAAAATAAAATATACAGTATAAAAAAAATATCAAGGGGAGCAATACACATATAAATCAATATAATAAAATATAATGTCTTTCGATGGCCTCAATCCATTTTCTTTATTGAATTAAAAACTACATTAATTAAATTAATTCCCTCAATCAATTACACCGCAAAACAAAACTATAGTAACTGTTTCTCATATTTTAATTGTTTGACAGCAGGGCCATAGCCAACAATCAATTTCGCCAGCGGGATTAATCCATCGATCACTGAGTTAATTAAGTAATCACTGTCAAACAGGCAGTAAATGTTGCTACAAGTCATGGCTTAAATCGTTTGGTCTGTCAAGCAGCCAAACGAAACAGACGTATAATTCTTACAGTTTTACATTCATAAGCAGAAAGTATTTTCATTTCAGGTCAATAAGCAGCAACTGTTATAATAATTACTCAAATGATTCCTAAATTATTAACATTGTACTGGATTAATTTTCTCTCCATTTTAATTGATATGAACTAATCTTTTGAGCAGGATTTCACAGTGACTGGTTAACACTAATGGGTAGAGATGATGGGTTTAATTGATTAAGTCAGTGAGTCTAGGGCTGCTGACTCCTTAATGAAGTCATGTTGGACTTAATTAACTTCCTTAGTGACTTATGATGAACACCTGGTTCAATATTACAGCAACACACACAGTCCTGCATCCCTGTGACGAAACAGCCGCTTTAAAAGCACTTTAAAGAGAGTTTAAGGTGAAATCTTTTTAGATTGTCACAGACTAGATTGTGCATAACAAGCAAAAAAGTATTAATTAGAGTATTTCACTGTATTCATGAGACAAGTATGTATTAATTCATATAAATGCATAAGTGCATCAATCCTTTGGTTAATAGTCCTTTATGCATTATACAATACATTACAAATTTGTTTGAACAAATAAACATAGCAGATACAATGCTTGTCATAACTACAATGAAATACTGACAAGATATTTCTTCAAACCCTGATATTGTACAGATATTATCTCTGTTTACAGCAAAATGACAGATACAGACGATGAGGCAAATGCCGAAGTATTACCACTGAAGGTACAATCCTGAACAACATGCCTCGTGTGTGTGAGCTGCCAAACTAATAATTGTATTATTATTAGCAACAATATTGATCACTCAGACCACGCCCCCCAGCACCCACAGACAGACAGACAGACAGACGGTACCAGACCTCAGCTAAATAAGACCCAGTCCATGGCAGAACCCCAAGACGTTGTTAAACATTGACAGACACGTCACAGCCGCTCATATCACATTATGAAGGCGTCACAGATGCAACACCATGATGACGCCTGACAGGGAATCGAACCGACACCGTCCACAGAGATCACCGTCTGTAAGATCATGGACCCAAGCCGGTCTGGGTCTGGGGAGGATGAATCCGTATCCGAATCAGTAGCTGCAGACTCGTGTTGTTACAGCCTGGCTTCAGGACCCAGGCAGCGAGAGAGAGAGGGAGAGAGGGAGAGAGGGAGAGAGAGGAGAGAGGGAGAGGGAGAGAGAGAGAGAGAGAGAGAGAGAGAGAACATGTTTTGCAGAGATGCCCAGAGGAGCAGAGTTTTTGTAAACCAGTTCCCCAGCAGCGCCAGATGCATGCCAGCAGAGTGTATAACGCCCTCAGATCCACACTGTGGTGCTGGAGCCTTGATGTCGACTCACTTGACACAACAACCCGAACGCGTCAGTGTTAATTATTCTGACGCAGAAGAAGAAGAACAACAACAACAACAACAACAACAGACACTCAACGTGGATAACCCACGCCTGCTCATTTGCCGCACAACATGAGCGCTACTGCAGAGGAGGAGAGGGACACACAACACACACAACGCTGAATAAATACACATTATTAAGCACAGGTGTGTGAGGGAGGGCTGGATTTTTACTGTTTTTCATCAACAGTTTATTAGCCAGGTGGATTATGCACACACACACACACACACACACACACTTTCTCTCTCCTTCTCCTCCTCCTCCTTCTCACACACCACATCCGTGTTCAAACATCCCCGTTCTCCACACCATCACGTACTGAAGTTTCCACTGCTTCCACATGCAACTATCCCGGATTCCTCCCATGCACACCCAGCGGAACAAGTTACAGTCCGCCTCCCGGGAGGGACTAGGTCGACTTAGTCCCAACTCTGACCTTACCCTGCAAGACATCAGGGTTCATCAGGGTCACAGAGCTCAACCATGTGGCACAACGGATCACTCATAAACAACGCAGCCATAGCGGTGGTCTGTTGACAGGGAGGTTGCTGGTTCGATCCCCCCCCCCCGCCACCCCTTAGCCAAGTGTCCAGGTGTCCCTGAGCAAGGCACCACCTTATAACCTCAACAGCCCCCGAAAAGAAAGGTTGACACCGCCGTGTGTGTGTGTGTGTGTGGATGCGAGGGGATGTTCTGCAGCAAGTTCCCGGGACGGGAGTCGACGTCAACAAACATGCCACACGTTGCATGACGCAAGCCCCCGGGAACTTTGCACCTGCAGTCCACTTTGCAGACTGACCATCTTTGAGGGTCCCACCGCCCCAACCCTGCAGCCCGGGGCCCCCTGCAGACTGACTAACTTCGCGGGGCACCGGGGGTCCTCTGCATCCCCTCGATATCGTCTGCAGTACCTGGGCCTGGTCCTGCAGAGCTGATCTAAGCTTGGCGCGGGGCACCGGGGGTCCCCTTGTACCTCCCATCTCCCCCCCCTCCCTTCCCATCTCTCTCCCTCTCACCCCTCTTATACTCTCACCCATCATATACTCTCTCTCTCCATATCATTCTCCCTCTCTCTCTCACCCCTCTTACACTCTCCCTCTCCATATCATTCTCTCTCTCATCCCTCTTATACTCACTCTCTCTCTCTCATACCCTGTCTCTCCATCTCTCTCTCTCTCTCCATAATATACCCTATGTCTCCCCCTCTCTCTCTCCATAATATACCCTATGTCTCCCCCTCCTCTCTCTCCATATCATACCCTATGTCTCTCCATCGCTCTCTCTCTCTCGCCATATCATATGTCTCTCCATCGCTCTCTCTCTCTCCATAATATACACTGTCTCCCCCCCTCTCTCTCCATATCATACCCTATGCCCCCCCCCTCTCTCTCTCTCTCTCTCTCCATATCATACCCTATGTCTCTCCATCTCTCTCCCTCTCATCTCCCACGTGCTAAAATCCAAACTCCGTGGCGCCACTCTCCCGCCCGCCCATTGGCCGGTCTCCTACACCCATCCCGGCACCTGATTGGTTGTTGCTAAGCAGTGAGCAGCGATGAGCGGCAGGCTGGGTGGCGGCGTGGTCCTAGTGCCTGACGGCTCAACCAACTGTTGTTGTCCACGGGGGTCTTGGGTAGGTTTTATTTTTTTCTGCAGACCCTGCACCAGTGTTAAACATCTCCCACCTTTCCCCTGCTGCCCCGCCCAGTGCTGCAGCACTGCAGTGAGGGTGTCACTGCTCAGATACACCAACACCTCCACCACCACCTTGCTGTCTCCTAATGATGACATCACACGCCAGGAGGCTGACCGGGCTGTCAATCAATCACCCAGCGATCTGTCCGTCCCCAGCGATGCTAACGTTTCTGGAAGCTGGTTGTCTGCTTACGGTGACGCATCCCCGTCTCCACGCTTTTAAATGCACATATGATAATTTCTATATTGGCTTTATTCTTTTATGCACTGTTATCGTCGCCATTCCATTATCCAACTTTATTCGTTTGACTTTTAAGTCGCTTTTATTACTTTTACTGGGGAAAAGTTGTCATTTTTGCAATCATGCATGAGGCAATTTGGAAGCATTTTGAAGTGTTCCATTATTAGCATTACCATTAAGATAATGTATTACTATTACTAGTATTCTGAGTGTTGTTACTAGTATTATGAGTGTTGTTACTAGTATTATGAGTCTTAACAGTAGTATTATGAGTGTTGCTGTTGTATGATGATGACTACAGCAGCCACTGCGTGCACGAGCGCTGGAACGCTTGCTGACCAGGAGTGGTGGTTTGTAAACAACATCGTCATGGCAACAGAGGAAACCTCCCTAATTTTGCTGTTGCAGCATCCACAACACAAACAAACAAACAAACAGACAAACACGGGGGGAAAAAATGTATTTGTCAGCAGATTGTGAGCAGAGCGTGAAGGAGCACAGAGGACTGAGGACCGATTCAGACGTTAAGCAGAGCTGCTGGGTTCCACCTGAGACCCACCAGAACAACAGAACACACTAGAACACATTAGAAGACACGAGACCACTCCTGCACAACTACTGAAGTGTGCAAATCATATTCTTCATCTTCATATCCTTCAGTATGAATTAAATAAAACGTGGGAATGAATTAAATCCAAATGTGGGAATGAATCTTATCTTGTGCGTGTGCAATAGTATCTTGAGCTGTAAATGTAGTGCAACGTGGCCACAATGCATTTTTTTTCTCTCTCGATGGATCACAGCGAGATATGTTTTCATGGTTTCCTCCAAAACTTTATTCTGCCAAACTTTATTTATTTATCTCTCAAACCACACCCTGCACCCTCCACCAAAACACCACCCCATGACCCCCCCCCCCCACCCCCACCGTGTTGGGGACAGAGGCTATTAATAACCTGCATCTCTCCCTGGTTACAAGGACATGAACCCCACCCCAACGCCCCCACCCCTCCAAAACAATCCTCCTCCTCCTCCTCCTCCTCGGACTGGGTAGCCAACTCAAATTCTGAGCCCTACCCCTCGCTCCCACGCCATTGGCCGAGGAGCTGGCCGGCTGGTCCCAGCTGATTGGCTGTTGCTAAGCAGTATGCTGTAGGAGACCGCAGGAGCATCCTGTTCCTCCTCTTCCTCCACCCCCCCCACCACCCTCTTCTTACACTTCCCTCCTCCTCTCTCCACTCTGCCTGAGGGGGGGGGGGGGGGGGGGGGGTAAGGGTGGTGGGGGGCTCTCACCTCCAACTTCTCCCTAAGGTGGCCTGGGTCCTCCGAAATCGCTCTTGAAGAACACATCAAAGCAGACCGGTGTCATATATACACACACACACACACACACACACACACACACACACACACACACACACACACACACACACACACACACACACCTTCCATTACCTACATCTGTACAGCAGGTTAACCCTGGGGAACTGTGTGTGATATACACACACTCCATACAGCCTATACACCTATACACACACACACACAGAGACACAGAGAGAGAGACTTCAACCTGACAGGCTTCACCTGAACTCCCCCCGCTGCTCCACCTCCATATCAGCCCTGACTGACACTATCTATTATTCAAACAATTATTAATACATCAAATATACACACACACAGCTGGGAAGACACACCACTGGCTCTCTCTCTCGGTGTGTGTGTGTGTCTGTGTCTGTGTCTGTGTGTGTGTGTGTGTGTCCACCAGAGGAGAAGCATGTCTTCAAGACGTCTCTAACATGGCATCACTGAGAGGGTTTATAACACGTTGTATTAGCATGGTGTTAACAAAATGTTAAATAACATGCAACATGCCTCATGCATGCATTTACAACATGTTATATTAGCATGGTGCATGCATTTAGTAGTATAACATGCGGTTAACGCCATGTTAGTATAACATGTTGCCAGCACCATGTTATACAACATGTTTTACACCATGTTAGTTGGAGACACCATGGTAGTATAAAATGTTATACTAACAACATTTGTTAGTGTTAACATTTTATACTAACATGGTGTTTACAACATGTTATACTACCATGGCATTTATAACATGTAATATTAACTAGGCACTGTCAAGCACTAACAGGCACTGCACTGACTCAAATATTATGAATCTGAGAAAAGAGTGATTAATAGACTGAAAACTATGGAGAGTTTCAGCCTTAATATGTTGTTAAGTTATCACTGGGAGGGTTTCCACGTGCTATATTAACATGACATGTTAATGTCAAGAAGTACACTGTTAATAATAACAGTGTACTTCTTCACTTGCTCAAATATTGGGAGCGATGATCAATATTAATGCAGATAAAACGACCACGTTGTGGGAGGACTTCCCCGGTCAAACGGCAGATTTCAACCTTTCATCTCTGGCCAGAAATGGGATTGATTAAAGAACAAGAAAGGAGACAAAGTTTAAAGTTATGTTTCAATGTGTCGTTATCAAGACAACCTGTCGCGTTATCACAGGAACCCCCCTCCCAGCTGGAGGTCACCTACTGAATGTCTTGCAGTAACAACAAGCCCTGATAGGCTGAGACTAGTCTCGTGTTGACAACACAGGGTCAAAGTTCACCCTCTTGCAGAAAGAGAGAGAGACAGAGACTGTGTTTTGCCCTCTGGGGGGCGGGAAACAGAGAGGGTGTGTGTGTGTGTGTGTGTGTCACAGAGAGAGAGAGAAAGAAAACAATAGCCATGTCATTATGCACAAGACAAAGAGGTAAAGCGAGAGAGAGTGACATACAGATGTATGAAGAGAGAGAGAGAGCGAGAGCGAGAGAGAGACAGGGGCAGTGGTAGAGAGACTATAGGGGGGAGCAGGTGTCAACATTGTCGCTCTAATTCCCATCAGACTTTGCGTACGGCCTCATGGTGACAGAACTGGGCTAATTCACAGCTAGCTCGGCAACAGCTGCCGTGTTTTGATAATGCTCCAAATTAGCACACCTATAGGTTAGTGTACCTGGGTTAGCAAGGCTAGGTTAGCGTGGCGTTTAGTGGAGATTGTATGCGTGTCGTTGTTGGAAGAGTGACTGTATGTTGGAAATACATTATTCAGAATACCGTGTGTGTGTTAGTTTACTGGAGGCACACTGCACACATAAAATACTCATGTGAAATCTGGTCGTTGTTATGTAGCTTTAATCAATTCTGCTTGATGTAGACGTTTGCATTTAGCCTACATGCTTGTGAAACAATATAAAAATAAACATTATGGGTAGATATAAGTATGCAGCCTAAATGTTTAACTTTGCTAAATGAATATAAAAAAATATTGTTGTGACAAACTTTTTCACCACGTCAAATGGTTGCTTATTAGCATGTTTTACCAAATAACATTACTGGTCTGAAAAACTATGATGAATGTAAATTAACTGCAAAGCAATCTTAACCACAGTGTAGAAATTAACTAAATATAACAATTAGGGAAAAACAAACGACAAGATGAACAGGGATAAGACAAGGAAATAACAACAATGAGAGATAAAGACAGAGAGAGAGATCGGAGAGAGTGGCCGAGACAAAGAGAGAGAGAGGGACAAAGAAAGGAGAGAGACAGGAAGAGAGACAGGAAGAGAGAGACAGACGGAAAGAGAAAGAGAAAGAGACAAAGACACAGAGAGACAGAGAGAGACAGACAGAGACAGAGACAGAGAGACAGACAGAGGAGACAGAGAAAGGAGAGAGACAGGAAGAGAGAGAGACAGAGAGAGAGAGACAGAGACAGAGACAGAGACAGAGACACACACACACACACCAGTAAGAGAAGAGTTTCCCTGACCCAGTGAAGGAGGACATGGAATTGGTCGGAGAGTCTTAGAAAACAAACATAGATCTGATTTGATGTGTGCTTACAGAACATCAAACTTCTGTAGGTCAACACTTAACCACATTAAAATATATTTATAACTAAAGTTATACAAAATATCTAGAATGTGGTTTACTGTGATACAATATCACTAATATCCCTATGTCTTTCGATGGCCTCAATCCATTTTCTTTATTGAATTAAAAACTACATTAATTAAATTAATTCCCTCAATCAATTACACCGCAAAACAAAACTATAGTAACTGTTTCTCATATTTTAATTGTTTGACAGCAGGGCCATAGCCAACAATCAATTTCGCCAGCGGGATTAATCCATCGATCACTGAGTTAATTAAGTAATCACTGTCAAACAGGCAGTAAATGTTGCTACAAGTCATGGCTTAAATCGTTTGGTCTGTCAAGCAGCCAAACGAAACAGACGTATAATTCTTACAGTTTTACATTCATAAGCAGAAAGTATTTTCATTTCAGGTCAATAAGCAGCAACTGTTATAATAATTACTCAAATGATTCCTAAATTATTAACATTGTACTGGATTAATTTTCTCTCCATTTTAATTGATATGAACTAATCTTTTGAGCAGGATTTCACAGTGACTGGTTAACACTAATGGGTAGAGATGATGGGTTTAATTGATTAAGTCAGTGAGTCTAGGGCTGCTGACTCCTTAATGAAGTCATGTTGGACTTAATTAACTTCCTTAGTGACTTATGATGAACACCTGGTTCAATATTACAGCAACACACACAGTCCTGCATCCCTGTGACGAAACAGCCGCTTTAAAAGCACTTTAAAGAGAGTTTAAGGTGAAATCTTTTTAGATTGTCACAGACTAGATTGTGCATAACAAGCAAAAAAGTATTAATTAGAGTATTTCACTGTATTCATGAGACAAGTATGTATTAATTCATATAAATGCATAAGTGCATCAATCCTTTGGTTAATAGTCCTTTATGCATTATACAATACATTACAAATTTGTTTGAACAAATAAACATAGCAGATACAATGCTTTGTCATAACTACATGAATACTGACAAGATATTTCTTCAAACCCTGATATTGTACAGATATATATATCTCTGTTTACAGCAAATGACAGATACAGACGATAAGGCAAATGCCGAAGTAACCACTGAAGGTACAATCCTGAACAACATGCCTGGTGTGTGTGAGCTGCCAAACTAATAATTGTATTATTATTAGCAACAATATTGATCACTCAGACCACGCCCCCCAGCACCCACAGACAGACAGACAGACGGTACCAGACCTCAGCTAAATAAGACCCAGTCCATGGCAGAACCCCAAGACGTTGTTAAACATTGACAGACACGTCACAGCCGCTCATATCACATTATGAAGGCGTCACAGATGCAACACCATGATGACGCCTGACAGGGAATCGAACCGACACCGTCCACAGAGATCACCGTCTCGGTGCCCCGCGAAGTTAGTCAGTCTGCAGGGGGCCCGGGATGCAGGGGGGACGGGGATGCAGAGGACCCCCGGTGCCCCGCGAAGTTAGTCAGTCTGCAGGGGGGACGGGGATGCAGAGGACCCCCGGTGCCCCGCGAAGTTAGTCAGTCTGCAGGGGGCCCCGGGCTGCAGGGTTGGGGCGGTGGGACCCTCAAAGATGGTCAGTCTGCAAAGTGGACTGCAGGTGCAAAGTTCCCGGGGGCTTGCGTCATGCAACGTGTGGCATGTTTGTTGACGTCGACTCCCGTCCCGGGAACTTGCTGCAGAACATCCCCTCGCATCCACACACACACACACACACGGCGGTGTCAACCTTTCTTTTCGGGGGCTGTTGAGGTTATAGGTGGTGCCTTGCTCAGGGACACTTAGCTAGGAGGGGGAGGAGCCCGGGGATCGAACCAGTAACCTCCCTGTTGCCAGACAACCGCTCTTACAGGGGAGCAGGTGCAGAGGCCCCCCGGTGCCCCGCGAAGTTAGTCAGTCTGCAGGGGGCCCGGGATGCAGGGGGGACGGGGATGCAGAGGACCCCCGGTGCCCCGCGAAGTTAGTCAGTCTGCAGGGGCCCCGGGCTGCAGGGTTGGGGCGGTGGGACCCTCAGATGATAAGATGGTCAGTCTGCAAAGTGAACTGCAAGGGACTGCAGGTGCAAAGTTCCCGGGGGCTTGCGTCATGCAACGTGTGGCATGTTTGTTGACGTCGACTCCCGTCCCGGGAACTTGCTGCAGAACATCCCCTCGCATCCACACACACACACACACACGGCGGTGTCAACCTTTCTTTTCGGGGGCTGTTGAGGTTATAAGGTGGTGCCTTGCTCAGGGACACCTGGACACTTGGCTAAGGGGTGGCGGGGGGGGGGGATCGAACCAGCAACCTCCCTGTCAACAGACCACCGCTATGGCTGCGTTGTTTATGAGTGATCCGTTGTGCCACATGGTTGAGCTCTGTGACCCTGATGAACCCTGATGTCTTGCAGGGTAAGGTCAGAGTTGGGACTAAGTCGACCTAGTCCCTCCCGGGAGGCGGACTGGACTTGTTCCGCTGGGTGGTGGAGGAGGAATCCGGGATAGTTGCATGTGGAAGCAGTGGAAACTTCAGTAACGTGATGGGTGGAGACGGGGATGTTTGAACACGGATGTGGTGTGTTGAGAGGAGGAGGAGGAGGAGGAGGAGGAGGAGGAGAAAGTGTGTGTGTGTGTGTGCATAATCCACCTGGCTAATAAACTGTTGATGAAAACAGTAAAAATACAGCCCTCCCTCACACACCTGTGCTTAATAATGTGTATTTATTCGGCGTGTGTGTGTGTGTGTGTGTCCCTCTCCTCCTCTGCAGTAGCTGCTCATTTTGTGCGGCAACATGAGCAGGCGTGGGTTGTCCACGTTGAGGTGTCTGTTGTTGTTGTTGTTGTTGTTGTTGTTGTTCTTCTGCGTCAGAATAATAACACTGACACGTTCGGGTTGTTGTGTCAAGTGAGTCGACATCAAGGCTCCAGCACCACAGTGTGGATCTGAGGGCGTTATACACTCTGCTGGCATGCATCTGGCGCTGCTGGGGAACTGGTTTACAAAAACTCTGCTCCTCTGGGCATCTCTGCAAAACATGTTCTCTCTCTCCTCTCTCTCTCTCTCTCACTCTCTCCCTCTCCCTCTCTCTCTCCTCTCTCCCCCTCTCCCTCTCTCTCTCGCTGCCTGGGTCCTGAAGCCAGGCTGTAACAACACGAGTCTGTAGCTACTGATGGGGGGGTCCTGTCCCCTGCTCCCCTGTATTTACCTCGTCTGTCGGACGCTCTCGTCGCCTCCTCCGTACGGCTCGTCGCCCTCCGCCGCCGTGGCCCCGGTCTCCCCCCAGTCATCCTCCACCGTCACGTCACCTCCTCCTCCTCCTCCGGTCAGCAGGAGGGCGCCGCCACCCGGGCGAGTCTCCATCACCACCACCCCGACACCTCCACCTTCCTCGTCCCCGGACCCCGCCGAGGAGGAGCCCAGGCCGGAGGAGGAGGAGGAGGAGGAGGTCCCACCGGGGGCCCCCAGGAGGAGCAGCAGGAGCCCGGCGAGGAGCAGCGGGAGCCTCAGCCGACTGGAGTGACGAAGCCCTCTGTCCATCGGGAGGACTGGAACATTAGTGTGGAGGTGGCCGTTACATGCCAGGGGGCGGCCGTGTCAAGCAGAGGCGGTGAACTTACGCGTGGACACTAAATCAAATAAAAGTGTAATAAATAAAATAATAATAATAATAATAATAATCAGCGGGGTGTCGTGTGTTTCTAGCCCCGCTCGACGCGCTCTCCTGCGGGGGAAGAAAACACCGCCAGCCGTTGGGACTCCATGTTATTCCCTTTATACGCGGGCTCGTCACTCGCCTTAGTAACGCCGCGGCCCGCCCCCTTTCCCGCCCCCCCGCTCTCGTCGCCACTCCGCCATTGGTCGGCGGCCCCGGGCGCCTCGTGTCACGCCGTTAGAACACGGCGCGGGCGGCGATTGGCCGGCCGGCGCTGTCAATCAAAGGGGGGGGGGGCTGGGGTACGCGGCGGGCATACAAAAAGTGTGGACGGGGACCAGGCCACGCCTCCTCCTCGCCACCCAAACAAGCGCTCCCATTGGCCAGCTGTCCACTGGTGTGGGCGTGTGCTGCTGTCGGACGGGCGCATGCGCAGTCACGGGCTCGGCGCCGTCCCAGAGAGCGTCAAGGCGTGAAGGCGGGCCCTGGAGGCGACGCCCGATTGGTGGACCGTGTCGCCACGACGGCCAATGGGAGGCGGGGGTAACGGTAAGCGCGCCCCGTGTGTGCGGCGCCGCGAAAAGCACCGCGGCCTCCTGATTGGCTGTGTCCGCTGTCACTCACGGGGCGGGTTGCCATAGTCTTGAGGAAGCAGCAAATCGCCGACAGAAAAACATCAACGTGGCCGCTTCCTCTGAGCGTCAACACCACGAATAATATGACATGATTACATTTAAATAAATACTATAAACGAAGACAAAAATACATTGCAAACTAAATAAATAAATAAAATCATTACTTAATAGACCGTGCAAAAATAAATATCACAAGTGTAGTAATGCATTATAAATATATATATGTAGATAGATTAGGATAACCCATATTGTTAAGTACATTTTTTTATAGTTGTCATTTCTATACATTATGTATAGATTTATAGCATTATATATATAGCATTATATAAGCATTATATATAGCATTAGATAATCTCATGTTTGCACACAATCACGGCAATTTAGTATTGCATCTCTGGCGCCCCCCTGTGGCCGTTCAGGCGCACACACACACACACACAGTTTGTGATATGATCAGTTTGTATTTAATTCACACAATTGTACCAGTTAACAGAACAATAAATCACAGTCGTATTTGGTAAATAACTCTTGACAAAAACAGCTGGTGAGAAAGTGTCCGAGCTGCTCTTAAATAACCAAAAGTTGAACCATTTTAAGCTAAATGACTTTACGCAACCAGTGGGTCACAAGCATTCAGTGAACCTGATTTACGAGACCAACCGCTCATTCGGTGAGGATGTTTCATAATCTTTTCATAAACTTCCTTCCTGCTCGGTGTTTGCAGGACAAACAAGTAGCAACACATGCTGGCCTTCAACTCAAGTATTAAAGTTTACAAAGTATATAAGGCAAGATGAGGTTAAGGCTCAATTACAAGATTCATTAAAAAGAAAAAGTCAAACATACAAGTAGGAAAACAGTAAAGAAAGAAAGGAATGCATTCTTGGTGTCACAACCGCAAAATAACTAAATCTGGTTTGTATAAAGTCGGATTCCACGTCGGACTATAAAGACATTTTGGTGGAGTTTGAGGCTCGCTCATCAGAACCACGACGAACATCTGAACGCCACAGCAAGTCAGTCATGTGATCAACACCCAGTACCTCAGACATGGTGGCTACACACACACACACACACACCCTGAAGACTAAACACACCAGACTGTGTCTTTGTGTGCTGCTAAGATGCAAGACTTCCCTCTTGTTCTGCTTGAGAAACGCATGCAAGTCGACCAAAACATGCACACTGTCCCCCCCCCACACACACACACACACACACTAACAGAGGTGACATTCTCACGGTTTAATCGGACAGTTTGGAAATCTCCCCACCTCTCCCTTTGTTAGCTGCATGGACCAGCTCGTTAGCTGCATGGACCAGCTCGTTATCTGCATGGACCAGCTCGTTATCTTACATTGACCTATATATTAAACAGCCAAGAGGAATTACACTTTGAATGATTTTTATCCATTTTACCTCTCAACTGAGAGCTGTGTATGAACATGGCAAGTTGAAAGTTGAAAATACACAAGTTGAAAAGGGTGAGTGTTTAACCATTTGCTCGATACTTTAAACACCACATCATGAGTTTGTCAACTGAAAAGTGTGTCACTTCTAAGCACAAGTCTCGTAAAAACTGTTCCAAATCGCTTTCGAGAGCCTTCACAAGGCAATCCAACACCAGGCTTAAGTCATTTATGTATTCATGGTTTTAAAGGCTTAACTCTTAACACAAGAGAAACCAAATCTGAGAAACCACAGCTGAGCAACAGCACCCCTCCTGGTCAAACTGGTGTCACTGTGACTTGGTCTTATTCTGCCATAGTTTGGACGGCCGGTGACCCTTCAGCCAATCAGAATAAAGACGATGAGCAGTGAGGCCGAGGTGTGATTCCATTGGTTGGTTTCTCCGTCAAGGCACACAGAGTTCACTGTGCATCGGTCTGGATCGACTCGCTGGTCTGGATCAGCTTGCTGGTCTGACTACGGTCCTCCTACCACCAGTATTACGCTGCACTATGAGCCCGTCTGACTACAAACAGAGCTACCTGAGAATATCGCTCTAAACACAGAGAGGAACGAGTCTATTTCAGTAGCATTTGAATGACACACAGGAGGCACTTTGAACACAGAGACTGAAAGGCACCGAGACTGAGGCTGGGAGAGACAAGGATGGGAGAATAGGATCAGGTGATCTCAGGTGATCTCATCTGGATCAGGTGATCTCATCTGACATTGGTGAGGAGAGCAGGAGAGGCACTTATATGGCAGGAAGTGAGGTCTTGTTCAGGAAGTCAGCGGTCGTCGGTGGGGGGGGGGGGGGGGTCATCAGTGGCTCGGGGCGTCGCGGATCCGGACGGTGCCGTCCTCCATGCCGAAGTACACCCGCTCCGCCATGCCCACGAACAGCCCCGTCTCCACCACACCTGGGGGGGGGGGGGGGGGGGAGGGGGAGCACAGAGCTCGCTAACAGGCCGCCATGCTAACATCACGCAGTAGAGAACCAGACATGCTAGCATCATGCTGAATAATAAAATCTGAGTTCAGAGTCACCTGGGATCATCTTGATTTCCGTGTTCACCTCCTTCCAGTTCTGAGCGCTCTCAAACTTCCAGTCCAGGATGAAGTTCCCGTTGTCTGTGACAAGGGGTCCCTGGAGAGGAGGGAGGAGAGAGAACACAGCCTGACTTCCTGCGTGTCCACCAATCACACCCTGACTTCCTGCGTGTCCACCAATCACACCCTGACTTCCTGTGCGTCCACCAATCACACCCTGACTTCCTGTGCGTCCACCAATCACATCCTGACTTCCTGTGTGTCCACCAATCACATCACCACTTCCTGCCCCGTGCACCAATCAGGCGGTGACTTACGGCCTTGCTGACGGCCATGCGGAGGACGGCCTCGCCCCCGAAGCGGCGGGCGATGCATCGGGAGATGGGGACGTAGGCCATGGGCACCACCTCCACCGGGACGCCCTTCCTCCACTGGTCCCCCAGGGAGACAGAGTCCTTCCTGGGGGGGGGGGAGGGGAGACGGAGAGAGAGATGGGGGGAGAGAGAGGGTGAGATGGAGAGATGGGGGGGAGAAGGAGAGAGAGATGGGGGGAAGAGAGTGATGGTCATCATGCTGTAGTTGGATAAGCAGCACATTTATCCTGAAATGGAAGTTTGAAGACAGACAGACAGACAGAGACAGACCTGTAGTCTGCGATGACAATAAACCGTTTGGCACAACCCGCTACGATCTTCTCCTGAGTCAGACAGCCCCTGAGAGAGAGAGACAGGCAGACAGACAGGCAGACAGAGATTTAAGGTCTCATTAATATTCATCTATACTTTCATTCAGCGGCAGAAAGACAGCAAGTATTTATAGAGTGACGATTTGATTTTATTCTTTTGTTTTGTACATGCTATGGAAAGTCATTTAAATAGAATGTATTGAATTGAGTAATAATATACACAGAGAGAGAGAGAGAGAGAGAGAGAGAGAGAGACAGACAGAGAGACAGAGAGACAGTCTCACCCTCCTCCTTTAATCAGAGTGAGTCCCGCGTCCACCTCATCCGCTCCGTCGATGGCCACGTCCAGCTGTCAACAACAGACCCGTGACATCATCACCTGGCCACAGCCCCTCGGTCCCAAGCCACTCCCCCTCCATCCCAAACATCTTTACTGCAAGTCTGGCTGTGAATCCAACAACGACCGTCCGCTGCTGAGCGATAAGGTGACAGAGACTCCACTGACCTCAGACAGGAAGTTCAGAGGCGAGAGGCGGGGCTTACCTCAGGGTGGCGATCCAGGTCCGACAGGGTGAGACCGTGCTGCAGGATCAGCTGACGGGCCTAGGGAGAGAGGGAGAGAGGAGGTAAGGGGGGAGAGGAGGTGGGAGAGAGGGGGAGAGGAGAGGGGTAAGGGAGGAGAGAGGAGGTGAGGGGGAGAGAGGAGAGGAGTTAAGGGGGGAGAAAGGAGGGGAAGAGATGAGAGATAAGGGGGAGAGGAGAAGAGATGGTTTAATGGCAACAGAACATATTGTCACACATATGACGTGTGATGTGATCTGTGGGAAAATATATCCACGTTATACATCCAGTATATAATATAACATGACATGTTAGTTTATCCAAAACTCACCTGGAAAGACGTGGGGACACACACGATGTTGAGCTTCTCTTGTCGAACTCTCTCGGCTGAAACATCATCGATCATTTCGTTTAGAGACAGTGGTCATCAATACAATACAAGCAAACTGATCGATCGACAGGGTTAATGATTGACTGACCTAATCGATCCACGGCATAGACGATGGTGGAGCCGCTGCCAACGCCGACCGCCTGGTTGTTCTATAGGGGGAATAAACCATTTTAAAATAGTTGAAGTAGTTAAAAACCACTGTCTATCAGCTTTGTTAAATCAGGTTATATTTATGGTTTGGTTATTTCCTGACTGACTGGTCCACAGAACCAGGAACTGAACGACTGACAGACCAGGAACACAGTTTGGTTGGAAGTTACACCTTTAGAATTGTGTGTTTCAGGAGAACTATACATTAAACTTCTTAGATTTGGTCTCTAAATTGGAGATTGAGGGTTTTTTCCAAATCTACTGGAGCAGTTGTGTCTCAGCCGGGATGAGTTAGAGTAACACAGCACAATAAAGACAAATATAAATAAAAAGATGACACTCCTCTCGTTTAGATAATAATAATAATGCTAATAATAATAATAATGCTAATGCTAAGAATAATAACAATAATAATAATAAATGGTGCTAGCATGTGTGTGAGGAGGTGCCACCACGTGACTCCTCAACCAAAATTAAAACACTTTCACACTGAACTAAAATATAAACGCAACACTTTTGTTTTAGCTGTTGAAAACAAAGTTTTGAAAGCAAGTTGTTGAAAGCAAAGATCTAAGACTTTTTCTATGGACACAAAAGGCCTATTTCTCTCACATTTTGTTCACAAACTTGTTTAAATCTGTGTTAGTGAGCACTTCTCCTTTGCCGAGATAATCCATCCACCTGACAGGTGTGACATATCAAGATGCTGAGTAGACAACATGATTATTGCACAGGTGTACCTCAGGCTGGTCACAATAAAAGGCCACTCTTCTAAAATGTGCAGTTTTATCTCACAGCACAATGTCGCAACTTTTGAGGGAGCGTGCAATTGGCCTGCTGACTGCAGGAATGTCCACCAAAGCTGTTGCCCGTGAATTGAACGTTCATTTCTCTACCATAAGCCGTCTCCAAACTCGTTCGTCCGAGAATTTGGCAGCACAGCCAACCGGCCTCACGACCGCAGACCGCGTGTCACCACGCCGGCCCAGGACCTCCACATCCGGCATCTTCACCCGCAAGATCGTCTGAGACCAGCCACCCGGACAGCTGATGCAACAATTGGTTTGCATAACCAAAGAATTTCTGCACAAACTGTCAGAAACCATCTCAGGGAAGCTCATCTGCATGCTCGTCGTCCTCACCGGGGTCTTGACCTGACTGATGTTCGTCGTCGTAACCGACTTGAGTGGGCAAATGCTCACCTTCGGTGGCGTCTGGCACTTTGGAGAAGTGTTCTCTTCACGGATGAATCCCGGTTTTCACTGCACCGGGCAGATGGCAGACAGTGTGTATGGTGTCATGTGGGTGAGCGGTTTGCTGATGCCAACGTTGTGACTCGAGTGGCCCATGGTGGCGGTGGGGTTATGGTATGGGGCAGGCGGGCATATGCTACGGACAACGAACACAGGTGCATTTTATTGATGGCATTGTGAATGCACAGAGATACCTTGAGGAAATCCTGAGGCCCATTGTTGTGCCATTCATCCACCACCACCACCACCATCACCTCATGTTGCAGCATGATGATGCACGGCCCCATGTTGCAAGGATCTGTACACAATTCCTGGAAGCTGAAAACATCCCAGTTCTTGCATGGCCTCCACACTCCCCGGACATGTCACCCATTGAGCATGTTTGGGATGCTCTGGATCGGCGTATACAACGGCGTGTTCCAGTTCCTGCCAATATCCAGCAACTTCGCACAGCCATTGAAGAGGAGCGGACCAACATTCCACAATCAATAACCTGATCAACTCCATGCGAAGGAGACGTGTTGCACTGCGTGAGGCAAATGGTGGTCACACCAGATACTGACTGGTTTTCTGACCCCGCCTGCATATGTGAAATCCATACTTCAGTGCCTATAAATGTCTCTTTTCAAGATAAAACTGCACATTTTAGACGAGTGGCCTTTTACTGTGACCAGCCTAAGGTACACCTGTGTAATAATCATGCTGTCTACTCAGCATCTTGACATGTCACACCTGTCAGGTGGATGGATTATCTTAGCAAAGGAGAAGTGCTCACTAACAGATTTAAACAAGTTTGTGAACAAAATGTGAGAGAAATAGGCCTTTTGTGTTCATAGAAAAAGTCTTAGAGCTTTGCTTTCAACTCATGAAAAATTGGAGCTAAAACAAAAGTGTTGCGTTTATATTTTTGTTCAGTGGTTCACTATGTATTTAACTATAATCTCTTTTAAAGGATCACTATGTATTTAAGTATATCTTTTAAAAGAGATTATAGTTAAATACATAGTGAACCTTTAAAAGAGATAGTTAAATACATAGTGAACCTTTAAAAGAGATAGTTAAATACATAGTAATCTTTTAAAGGATCACTATGTATTTAAGTATATCTTTTAAAGGATCACTATGTATTCAACTATAATATCTTTTAAAGGATCACCCGCTGCTCTCCTACCTGGATGTGGTTGTCCACCGCGGCGCAGGCGGCGAGCTTCTTAGCCTCTTCAGCCATGATGCTAACGATGCTACTGCTGGGGCGACCAGGACCACTCACACACACGTGGTGTCTGCAGGGGACGGACCTGAGGGAGAGCAGCCTGGAGACCGATCCAGATGTGAGGGTGGAGAGGGTGGCGCAGACCTCCACCCACCGCCGCGGTCTCATAGCCCGTCACTGCTGCTGCGCCGTGTGGGGGGGGGGTGTGTGTGTGTGTGTTTCAGAGGTCGCTGCTATTAGCGGTACTACGGCCAGAAGTCCACGACACGTGACCTGGGCGCACGGTAGCGGAGGCGCGCGCTCAGTTCAGCCCGATGGCTTGTAGATCGGCGGTGACGTCGACGCGCCCTGATGACGTCTAACGGCGCTTCAGACGCTTCATTTAGTTTTTCATTGATTTAATTTCATTTAATTGTTTTTTCAGCAAAAAGTTATATTTAATTTAGCTTTTCGTTCATCCAAATGTACTTTATATTTCTTTGTATTTTTCTGTATTATTTCTATATATTTCTATTTCTTTGTATTTTTCTATATTATTTATATTTCTTTGTATTTTTCTGTATTATTTCTATATTATTTATATTTCTTTGCATTTTTCTGTATTATTTCTATATTATTTATATTTCTTTGTATTTTTCTGTATTATTTCTATATTATTTATATTTCTTTGCATTTTTCTGTATTATTTCTATATTATTTATATTTCTTTGTATTTTTCTGTATTATTTCTATATTATTTATATTTCTTTGCATTTTTCTGTATTATTTATATTTCTTTGCATTTTTCTGTATTATTTATATTTCTTTGCATTTTTCTGTATTATTTATATATTATTTAAATTTTTGTATTTTTCTGTATTATTTCTATATTATTTATATTTCTTTGCATTTTTCTGTATTATTTCTATATTATTTATATTTCTTTGTATTTTTCTGTATTATTTCTATATTATTTATATTTCTTTGTATTTTTCTGTATTATTTCTATATTATTTATATTTCTTTGTATTTTTCTGTATTATTTCTATATTATTTATATTTCTTTGTATTTCTTAATGTTGCTGCCTGCTGATACTCCAGTCAGGAGGAGACGGGGGTTAGAGCCCAGGGACTTGATGAATACCCATTGATTAATAATGAACGAATATGAATAATTATGTTGATTATCTCAATAAGAACACACAGATACTGTATTTCACTACCACGCTTTATTTGGCCAACAGCTTGAGATCGTCTCTTTTCATTGCACAGTATATATTTATACTATACATAGTATATATATACATATATATATACTGTATATATATATAAATATATATACTATAATAAACCAACACATTCTGTTTAATAAACATCTCTTATCTTTACATGTACAGCTTACAAATATAGCTGATCTTTTTGACAAAATTACAGTTCTGTTCCACAACTAAATGAGTATGCTATATAAAAATCCACACGTTGTACATTCATGATTAGAAAAAGTAGGCTATATGAGCACGGTACGCCGTTTCAAACAAACCATCGACTGGGAAACTCAGGGAACAACGTAAACCTTTCACTCGGAGTCAGGAGAACTTCGGAGATACTGAGAAATGACAACAATACTGCCACGTAAGAGCAAAGTCTTTTAAAGTTACAAACTAACGCCTCGCCAGAAGGACACTCCATAAAAACTATACTTTGCATTGCAAACTGTACATATTTCTTCATATCTCACACTCTCTCTCTCTCTCTCTCCAGCGCTGGCTGTCTGGTTATAAGTATGAATACTCTGACTGCACTTCCTCCACCTGTATACTCTGAATATCTGAGTATAGTCTATACTCAGTATTCTCCAGCGAGTATCGAGTATCTGAGCGTTCCGTACTCTCTATCTATGCTCTGAGTATCTCTCTGTACAAACTGGAGTGAGCTGCCGTTGAATTTAGAGAAACTAACTGAACTGTGAGAAAATACTTTGTTTGTTGAACGTGTGGAACATTTGTATGTACTTATACTGTATATCCAACTGGTGTACACCAGGAAAGTCACCCCAGTTACCATAGTTACCCCCAGCTACCTTAGTGACCACAGTTACCTCAGTTACCCCAGTTACTATAGTTACCCTAGTTACCACAGTTATCAATTTTACCCCAGTTACCATAGCAACCCCAGAGTTGTTGTTTTGTTTTTTTAAACAAAGTATTGCTGAATGTGCGTCACTGCATTTGGTTTGTTAACAAGACATTTTGTAAGTGTGTGTGTGCGCGTGCATGTGTGTGTGTGTGTGTGTGTGTGCGTATGCATGCGTGTGTGTGTGTGTGTGTGTGTGTATGCATGCGTGTGTATGCATGCGTGTGTATGTGTGTGTGTGTGTGTGTGTGTGCGGCTCATGCTGTTAGCGTTGTGTTGTCTGAACACCACATTGGACGATTCCTATTTTTTTTTTTTCTTTTCCTGTTTTTTTCTCCATATTTCCACAGAGGCGAGTGTTCCAGATGCTCTGGAGGACATGACAACACCAGCAAGCATTATTGGTCGAACCATAACACCAAGATAAAAAAATACAACCCCAGAACAGATTATATTAAAACTCTTTCAAACACACCTGCTCCCCGCTAGCTTCACTAAAACACATTTTCAGACTGGAACACGGTGACCCCCGACCCCCACCCCACCCCACCCCACCCCCTCCCACTCGGACCGCCGGGAACACAGAAGCTAACGAAGCTAACGCTAACGCAGGGGTAACAACGGAAAAACGGAAAAACACACATTGAGACACGACGGGATTCGGCGGTCATGGAATGTACAACAGCTTACTGAAAACACACCTTCCAGTCCCCTGGAAACACACAAATAAATACTCTATTTTAATTCTCCCCCCAACCCCCCCCCCAAATAATTTTAGTATATTGCCATAATATTACTTTATTGGACGATTATATTAAACGTTAGCTATGTTTTGGTTCGTGCTGTCATGTGACATAACAACAACATCGTGTGTCTCTGTGGAATGTACTCTACTATTTGGTTCAAAGAGGAACAGCAACGCTTCAATTAAATCGCAGGGGTGGCGCCCTCCGTGGTCAAACTCCGGTTATTGCAATTCCCTTTTTCTGTAATTGGTTCATATTAGCGAAGCAGCAATCAGACACGGTGTCGGCAACATGTGTTCCGCCAGCGTGAGGCGCCGCTGTCCCTGCGATTTGACCTTCAGCATCAAGTGTCTCTTTAGAGAGCTGGCAGATCGGTGGGCGGGGACGAGAGAAGGTCGGGGCCCCGCCCCCTCGTCCCCGGACCCCATAAACATGAACACCTTTGGAATGATTGAGGGGACAGAACTGTCCTTCACACACTGCAGCGCCCTAGCAGCCAGAACACAACGCAAAGGAATGCAATTGTCTTGAACATTTAACATTGCAAACACACGTTGGCACAATGACAAAACGAAGACACAGTAATTACTTTGTTCTACGGTGACCATATTCCAGTACGGGAGCGTGTGTCTCTGTCAAGAGGAGAAACACAGTGGAGATAAAAGTATTGTAGGCACGACAGTAACACAGTTCATTTTAGTCTAGTTTTTGCGTTATGTTGTGTTGTTCCACTCATGCAAGCGCACGCATTTCTTTAGCAGAACTGTATGAAGCACATAAGAGCATATACCTGGTTCCTAACTATTCCTATGGGGTCCCCAGAATACCAGGGTCCCTAAAAGACTAGGGTCAGCAGAATGCTAGGGTCCCTAAAAGACTAGGGTCCTAAAAGACTAGGGTCAGCAGAATGCTAGGGTCCCTAAAAGACTAGGGCCCTCCGAATGCTAGGTTCCCTAAAAGACTAGGGTCCCTAAAAGGCTAGGATCCTCAGACTGCTAGGTTCCCTAAAAGACTAGGGTCCTCAGAATGCTAGGTTCCCTAAAAGACTAGGGTCCTCAGAATGCTAGGTTCCCTAAAAGACTAGGGTCCTCAGAATGCTAGGGTCCCTAAAAGACTAGGGTCCTCAGAATGCTAGGTTCCCTAAAAGACTAGGGTCCTCAGAATGCTAGGGTCCCTAAAAGGCTAGGGTCATCAGAATGCTAGGGTCCCTAAAAGGCTAGGATCCTCAGACTGCTAGGTTCCCTAAAAGACTAGGGTCCCTAAAAGAATAGGGTCCTCAGAATGCTAGGTTCCCTAAAAGACTAGGATCCTCAGAATGCTAGGTTCCCTAAAAGACTAGGATCCTCAGAATGCTAGGGTCCCTAAAAGGCTAGGGTCCTCAGAATGATAGGGTCCCTAAAAGGCTAGGGTCCTCAGAATGATAGGGTCCCTAAAAGACTAGGGTCCTCAGAATGATAGGGTCCCGAAAACACTCGGGTCTCTAAAAGTCTAGGGTACCCAGAAAGCAAGGCCCCCACAAGACTGTGTAACTGGAATATGGTCACTATAATGTAAACCAGTAAACAGTGGAAGTGTCTATGGCACTGTACAGTTTGACGTGATACCTGGGAGGTCCTCGTTTGATAGGACCGTCGTTGAATGATTAATTAATTTTTTCCTCCTGTTGCGAGACAATGGAGTCCATCCACATTGGTAAAACAGTTGTCATGGCTACGACCTTGTGATGACCCACCATTCCAGTGCTTTTAACAGTGTTCCTCTCCGGTACAAAATAAAATCAGTCCGTAACTTTTCTTTTTGCTACCTTTCAGTTTTGCATTTGAAAAATACTCTTCTTTTTTTTCTTCTCTTTCTTAGAGGAACGTTAGCTTGTCTCCGCTGGTAGCTACATGTGTTGGGCGTCCATGATGTCCAGGTATTTCGCCTCGATGACGTGAGGAAGCACGTTGTTCCTGAACCGGGAGAGAGAACGGCAACATCCTCATCATCAATACTGTCCATCAAGCGCTCCCAATACCACGTTGATCGCGCTCAAGCTACTTATGTTCGCATAAACTCGTCTTTATGTCATCAAGGTAACCGGTAACCGTACTCTGCGATGCTAACGGCGTTTGGTAATAAACGGTAAGTGTACTGGGCGATACTAACAGCGCGCGGTAGTGTACTGGGTGATGCTAACAGCGCGCGGTAGTGTACTGGGCGATGCTAACAGCGCGCGGTAGCGTACTGGCCGATGCTAACAGCGTGCGGTAGCGTACTGGCCGATGCTAACAGCGCGCAGTAGCATACTGGGCGATGCTAACAGTGCGCGGTAGTGTACTGGCCGATGCTAACAGTGCACGGTAGTGTACTGGGCGATGCTAACAGCGCGCGGTAGCATACTGGCCGATGCTAACAGCGCGCGGTAGCGTACTGGGCGCTGCTAGCGTGGGGTTACCTGATGGGGATGAGCAGGATCATGAACAGGGGGAAGATCATCTTCATGTAGGGGATGGGGTACATGCCGAAGGTGCACAACACCAGCAGCTGCATCATCTGCAGGAAGGTGAAGTAGTGAACCTTCCTCTGCGGAACCTTCCGTATGTAGTGGGTGGGGGGGTAGGACGTCTGGGAGGGGGAGGGGGGAGAGGGAGGGGGGACGAGGGGGAGGGTCAGAGGTCAAGATAGAAAAGTATTGGTTTCAAACACTTTCAGCGTGGACATGCAACCACATTTACTCTCTCTGTCTCTGTCTCTCTCACTCTCTCTCTCTCTCTCTCTCTCTCTCTCTCTCTGTCTGCTCTCTCTCTCTCTCTCTCTCTCTCTCTCTCTGTCTCTCTCTCTTCTCTCTCTCTCTCTCTCACTCTGTCTCTCTCTCTCTTCAAAGGGCTTTATTAGCACTGGAAATGTACATTTATATTGCCTACGCACACAAGCAGTTGAAATGGGCATTAAGGGATTAAGGTTGTCAATTGAATTCTAATCCAATTTGTAAATTTCACTTTCCCATACACACACACACACACACACATAGACACACCCCCCCAGGTAAGCCCCACCCCCTCAAGTAAGGCAGCCCCACCCAGCCGCCAGGTAAGTCACAGCAGAACCTCCCCCAGGTAAGCCACGCGGCCTCCCCCCCCCCGCCCTTCCCCAGGTAAGCCACGCCCCCTCATGTAAATCAGCCCCACCAATCCGCAGGTAAACCACAGCAGAACCTCCACCAGGTAAGCCACGCCCCCCTCCACCCAGGTTAGCCCACCCCCCCCCCCCCCCCCCCCCCCCCCACCCGTGGTAAGCCACGCCTCGTCAGGTAAGGCAGCCCCACCCATCCGCAGGTAAACCACAGAACCTCCCCCCCAGGTTAGCCAACTTCCCCCTCCCAGGTACGCCCCCCCCCCCGCCACGGTAAGCCACGCCCCCTCAGGTAAAGCAGCCCTGCCCAGGTAGGCCACGCCCCCTACCTGTTCCTTGAGGAGCAGGGCCATGCGGTCGCACATCTGGTTTCCGTCGATGGAGGTGAGGGCGATGTAGAGGAACAGACCGTACAGAACCGGCTTGGGGATCCACTGGAGAGGAACCGGCAGCAGGAGAACCGACATGCCGATGAAGATGTTGGCCACCAGAGAGGTGAGCCTCGTCTCCTTCACCTGGACGATGCTGCACACACACACACACACACACACACACACACACACACAGTCACACACACACACACACACACACACACAGTCACACACACACACAGTCACACACAGTCACACACACACACACACGCACAGTCACACACACACACACACACACAGTCACACACACACACACACAGTCACACACACGCACACACACACACACACACACACACACAGCATTACCATACAGTATATAGAACCTACACACACACAGGTGTGTGTAGGTGAGGGTGAGTGTGGGTGAGGGTGAGTGTGCGGGGGGTGAGGGTGGGTGAGGGTGAGGGTGCTGTGGGGGTGAGGGTGCTGTGGGGGTGAGGATGGGTGAGTGTCGGTGAGGGTGGGTGAGGATGGGTGAGGGTGAGGGTGGAGGGGGGGGTACTCACGTCTCGTAGAGGTGCCCCCCCTCCACCCTCTGCTCCACGAAGGCCAGCTGGCGGACGTGGAGGGTGGAGTGAGGGAAGGCTGCGTGCATCCAGGGCAGGCCGAGCACCGACATCAGGATGTTGATCAGACCAGACAGCATCAGGTCCCAGTGGTAGGCTGTACCCTTCAATAACCTGCAGGATAATACATATAATATATCATATATCATATATCATATATCATATATAATATATACACCCAGACAACATCAGGTCCCAGTGGTAGGCCTATACACATGTAAAATGTATCCATGAATATATATATACTGGACATACTATAACAATATACGATAAAATATACAATAATATACATATATATCTATATATCTATATAAACACACACATGCGTGTCGGTGTGTTTCTGTGTGTGTGTGTGTATGTGTGCCTGTGCATGTGTGTGTGTGCGTGTGCGTGTGCATGTGTGTGTGTGTGTGTGCCCTCAAAAGGCTTCTGTTTTCCTAAGGTTGACCACAGCCCTTCACCACAGCCTGAATCCACTCCGCACCCACACACACACACACACACACACGCACACACACACA
>PIJE02000449.1:216449-231449 GCA_002895965.2 Coryphaenoides rupestris | reverse complement strand
ACACACACACACACACACACACACACACACACACACACACACACACACACATCTCTACCATACACACACACACACATTTGTTTAGCAAGTGTGTGCGTGTGTGTAGCATATGATTGTAGCATGTGCGCTAGTGTGTATGTTGTGTGTGTGCAGCGTACAGTATGTGCTCGCGCTTGTGTTAGCGTGTGTGTTAGCGTGTGTAGCATGTATGTAGCGTGTGTGTAGTGGGTGTGTAGTGGGTGTGCTAGCGTGTGTGTTAGCATGTGTGCGTACCGATCTCTCCACGCGTGCTCTCGTCGTTGAGCGATCCGAAGGCGATGGCGGGCAGCAGGATGGCGATGTACAAGAAGATGGCCGTCGTCATGTACTTCAGCAGAGTCTTGTTGCTGCCCACCACACCTGGGAGGACACACACACCAGGTTAAACCAGGATAAACCAGGCTGAACCAGGTTAAACCACACCTGGGGAGGACACACACACCAGGTTAAACCAGGCTAAACCAAGGTAAAGCAGGGTCAAGTGAGTATGTGTAAAATAAATATGCATACATGGATAATTGATTAAAATATGAAAGAACATGTGTAACCTGATCCCATTGTGAAACCACAGCTTTGATCGTGTTATAACGCCGTCAGTGGTGGGGGAGGTGCCTTATTGCTATTAATATGATTATGATTTCACTGGGAAACGCCACGAAAATAGTCTCATTAAATCACCTGATTAGGCCAAATGAATGAACTAATGAATGAAGTCATTATCGCCAGTCTGTGGTGGTCATTACCGTGAGAACAGTTGTTTGGTTGTTACAGAACAAAGACGCTCTCGGCCTCTCTGGTGTTTTTAATGAGCCTCCCTTCAGAGGCAAATTAAGGTCAGCGTGCGATGTGGATGAAACAACAATATAGGATGTTTGAATGTTTTCATCAGCGTGGAGTAACGGTAGCGGTGCCTCTCGAAGGACCGCTGCGCTGTCGGCCTTGAACCCGCATCACAAACAGACCTTGGCGCCGCTAATGCATTCATAGATCAACGATAACAAGAAGTAGAGCAATAACAAGGCTCAGGGAAACAAGACGCTTCCTCCCTGGTTTCCCTTCTGGTCTACACCCTGGTCGACACCTGGTCTACACCTGGTCAACACCTGGTTTACACCTGGTTTATACCTGGTCTAAACCTGGTCTACATCTGGTTTACACCTGGTCTACACCCGGTCTACACCTGGTTTACACCTGGTTTATACCTGGTTTACACCTGGTCTACACCTGGTTTACAACTGATATACACCTGGTTCAAACCTGGTCTACACCTGGTTGAAAACTGGTCTCCGTTCTAGTTTACACCTGGTTCAAACCAGGTTTACACTTGGTTGAAAAGTGGTCTACACCTGGTTTACACCTGGTTTATACCTGGTCTAAACCTGGTCAACATCTGGTTTAAGCCTGTCTAGCGGTGCTCTGTTATCCAACCTCCGACTGCTCGTTAATGTGGAGAACAGCAGGACAACAGAAAACTCTGATTTCAGGCAACACACACACCCCAGACACACACACCCGAGACACACACACCCCAGGACACCACACACACCCCAGACACACACACCCCAGACACACACACCCCCAGACAGACACACACACACACACACACACACCCCAGAGACACAGTAAGCAGACAGTGAGTGATAACCAGCAGAATGTCATGAGGGCCTCCTGCTGGGGGCAGTGATTGACTTTAACATGGACCAGCACGGGGGGGCTGGCCAGTCCACTGTCTGCTGCTAGCTTACCATCGGTATGGTCTGATGGTTGCCGACCGTCTGTAGTCTGGTGGCAGCCTACAGTCTGTAGGCTGATGGTAGCCTACCGTCTGTATGGTCTGGTGTTAGCCTACCGTCTGTATGGTCTGGTGTTAGCCTACAGTCTGTAGGGTCTGGTGTTAGCCTACCGTCTGTAGGGTCTGGTGTTAGCCTACCGTCTGTATGGTCTGGTGTTAGCCTACCGTCTGTATGGTCTGGTGTTAGCCTAAGTCTGTAGGCTGGTGTTAGCCTACCGTCTGTATGGTCTGGTGTTAGCCTACCGTCTGTATGGTCTGGTGTTAGCCTACCGTCTGTATGGTCTGGTGTTAGCCTACCGTCTGTATGGTCTGGTGTTAGCCTACCGTCTGTATGGTCTGGTGTTAGCCTACCGTCTGTAGGGTCTGGTGGGTAGCCTACCGTCTGTATGGTCTGGTGGTAGCCTACCGTCTGTATGGTCTGGTGTTAGCCTACCGTCTGTAGGGTCTGGTGTTAGCCTACCGTCTGTATGGTCTGGTGTTAGCCTACCGTCTGTATGGTCTGGTGTTAGCCTACCGTCTGTATGGTCTGGTGTTAGCCTACCGTCTGTAGGGTCTGGTGTTAGCCCTAACCGGTCTGTAGGGTCTGGTGGGTAGCCTACCGTCTGTATGGTCTGGTGTTAGCCTACCGTCTTGTAGGGTCTGGTGTTAGCCTACCGTCTGTATGGTCTGGTGTTAGCCTACCGTCTGTAGGGTCTGGTGTTAGCCTACCGTCTGTATGGTCTGGTGTTAGCCTACCGTCTGTAGGGTCTGGTGGTAGCCTACCGTTGTGAAGTCTGAAGGGTAGAAGGGCAGCCTGCGACACAGGTCCTCGTAGATCCCCGGCCGGCGCGGAAGAAGTCCTTTACACTGGAGAGAGAGAGATCGTCAGACCACCGGTCCGAGCGGCGGTCGTAACAAGAAACAAGATCCCCGGGCTCTCCCCCTCCTGCTAAGTGTGGAGGTGTCCCTGAGCAAGACACCACCTAACCCTACCTGCTCCTCCTAGCTAAGTGTGGAGGTGTCCCTGAGCAAGACACCACCTAACCCTACCTGCTCCTCCTAGCTAAGTGTGGAGGTGTCCCTGAGCAAGACACCACCTAACCCTATCTGCTCCTGACGTGTTGGTTGTTACCTTGCATGGTTGACACCGCCGTCGGTGTATGAATGGGTGAATGTGAGGCAACACTGTAAAGCGATTTGGATGAAAGCGATGATATAAAATGCAATCCCATTTACCATCCGGCTCCGTTAACCCGGTTAACTAGCTTTAGACCCAGCGGGCCGATGGAACACGTCATCGTATTGTTTATGTTTATGCAACATGTTTTAGTGGGACACTTTGGATTGAGTGAACATGACAGAGTGAGTGTAAGAGACACAGATGTCTGTTGAGATGAATTGACTCCAGGATGCTGGCGGCTGTGAGAGGTGGCGAGGGGTTCTGGAGCACAGACGGGTAAACAGTAGACAGCCAGGAACACTCCGACAACAAATGTTGACGTGTTTGTTGTTTGTTCGCATCGATGTGTTTGTTTGCTGCGTTCTCAGCGGACCCCCCGCTCGAGTTGCGTGTCATAAAATGTGTTATCACCATGAAATGTGTCTGGTGCCTTGTTTTGGAAGTCAGAGTCTGTGTGTGTGTGTGTGTGTGTGTGTATTCTGTCAGTGTGTGTATGTGTATGTGTGTGTGTGTGTGTGTGTGTGTGTGTGTGTGTATGGAAGCATGATTTGTGCATGTTTTGTGCACCCATAATAATCTGGCCTGTAAAGCCCTTGAGGCTGTGTTGTGATTAAGGGCTATACAAATAAAATGGAATTTAATTTAATTGAATTGCATGCGGATAAGAGCTGGTGTGTGTGAGGGTGTGTGTTGTGTGGTGTGTGTGTGTGTGTGTGTGTGCATGTGCATGTGTGGTATGTGTGTGTGTGTGTTTATGGTCCACGCAGGTTTAGAGCGCAGGTTAGTGTGTTGGTGTCGTTGGGAAGAGTCCTACAGACCATGAGGGGCTTGTGGCTGCGGGGGTCCCGTCTCCTCCTGGTCCAGGGCTGTGGGCTGCTGGTTTGGAGGCGGTCAGCTGGTGTCCTCTGGAAGACCAAACGCCTCCTTGAACTCCTCCTGGCTCTTGGTGGTCGCAGGGAGCTTCTGCCTGAAGGAGATGTCTGAGAAAGAGCGTGGCGAAGGTGCGGCCGCAGCTCCATGGCTGTCTTGGTGCTTTTCTGGAGGACACATCTGGAGTCAGAGTTCTGGAGCAGCACTAGCAGTACACCAGGTAGGATAACACAGATACAGGTAGGAGAATACAGATACAGGTAGGAGAATACAGATACAGGTAGAATACAGATACAGGTAGGAGAATACAGATACAGGTAGGATAACACAGATACAGGTAGGAGAATACAGATACAGGTAGGAGAATACAGATACAGGTAGGAGAATACAGATACAGGTAGGAGAATACAGATACAGGTAGGATAACACAGATACAGGTAGGAGAATACAGATACAGGTAGGAGAATACAGATACAGGTAGGAGAATACAGATACAGGTAGGAATACAGATACAGGTAGAATACAGATACAGGTAGGATAATACAGATACAGGTAGGAGAATACAGATACAGGTAGGATAATACAAATACAGATACAGGTAGAATACAGATACAGGTAGGATAACACAGATACAGGTAGGAGAATACAGATACAGGTAGGAGAATACAGATACAGGTAGGAGAATACAGATACAGGTAGGAGAATACACACAGATACAGGTAGGAGAATACAAGTAAAGGTAGAAGAATACAGATACAGGTAGGAGAATACAGATACAGGTAGAATACAGATACAGGTAGAATAATACAGATACAGGTAGGAGAATACAGATACAGGTAGAAGAATACAGATACAGGTAGGAGAATACAGATACAGGTAGAATTATACGGATACAGGTAGAATAATACAGATACAGGTAGGAGAATACAAGTAAAGGTAGAAGAATACAGATACAGGTAGGAGAATACAGATACAGGTAGAATAATACAGATACAGGTAGAATAATACAGATACAGGTAGGAGAATACAGATACAGGTAGGATAACACAGATACAGGTAGGAGAATACAAGTAAAGGTAGAAGAATACAGATACAGGTAGGAGAATACAGATACAGGTAGGATAATACAGATACAGGTAGAATAATACAGATACAGGTAGGAGAATACAGATACAGGTAGGATAACACAGATACAGGTAGGAGAATACAGATACAGGTAGGAGAATACAGATACAGGTAGGAGAATACAGATACAGGTAGAACAGATAGGAGAATACAGATACAGGTAGGAGAATACAGATACAGGTAGGATAACACAGATACAGGTAGGAGAATACAAGTAAAGGTAGAAGAATACAGATACAGGTAGGAGAATACAGATACAGGTAGGAGAATACAGATACAGGTAGGAGAATACAGATACAGGTAGGAGAATACAGATACAGGTAGGAGAATACAGATACAGGTAGGAGAATACAGATACAGGTAGGAGAATACAAGTAAAGGTAGAAGAATACAGATACAGGTAGGAGAATACAGATACAGGTAGGAGAATACAGATACAGGTAGGAGAATACAGATACAGGTAGGAGAATACAGATACAGGTAGGAGAATACAGATACAGGTAGAATAATACAGATACAGGTAGGAGAATACAAGTAAAGGTAGAAGAATACAGATAAAGGTAAAATCATACAAATAAAGCTAGGATAAAAGGCAAAGTAAAGGTAGAATAATACAAATAAATATATTAATCCATATAATATATTGCTGTCTCTCTTTCGACAAATGTACTGATTGTAACATTGTTTTATCTTATCTTATTGTTGTGGATACAAGTGTCTGCCCCAATGCCCTAAATGTAAATGTAGAATAAACGGTAGAATTCAAATCAAGGTAGAATAAAAGAAGAATGGTAAAAATAGAGGTAGAATAAAGGTAGAGTAAAAGCAGAATAATAAAGATGACGGTAGAATGAAAGCGCGGCAGAGAACCAGGCTCTCAGAGGGCGAGGCGGGGGGGTCGTTTCATGTTGTTTTATAGTCTGTATTATAGTCTGTCGTTTGCCTCCAGAAGAGACGGCGCCTCCAGTGAACAGCACCCAACAGTAAGTTGTCCTTTACTGCACCCCGTTGTGTGCACACTCACAGCAGAGCACTAAGCGCAGAGCAAAGCCAGCAAAGCCAGTCAACACCCGACGCATAATTATCTACGGCAGCGACGGCTCAACAGGGGGCGCCATCACAACACGACCAGACCGGAGGACGCAGCAGAACCCAACATCCATCGAGCAGCGAGCAGGGATCGTGTTGGGGGGAGTTGGGGGAGTGTTGGGGGAGTGTTGGGGGGGAGTTGGGGGAGTGTTGGGGGAGTCCGGCAAGGCTTTGGTCAGTAATCCCACATCTGTCACTGTGCTGTTATACCACCACGCCAAGCAGACCTCGCCGGCGGCGGCGGTGACGGCGTAATAAGCCACAGGAAGGAGGAGGGGATAGAGGAGAGGGGAAGAGAGGAGGAGGAAGGAGAGAAGAGGAGAGGAGGAGGAAGGAGAGAAGAGGAGAGGAGGAGATAGAGGAGAGAGGAGGGGGGAGGAGACAGAGGAGAGGGGAAGAGAGGAGGGGGAAGGAGAAAAGGGGGGAGCAGAGGAGAGGAGAGGAGGAGAAGAGAAGGAGAGGAGAGGAGGGGGAGGAGAGGAGGAGAGAAGAGGAGAGAAGAGGAGAGAAAAGTAGGGGGGAGGAGAGGAGGAGAGAAGAGGAGAGGACAGGAGCAAGGGATGAGAGGGGAGAGGGGAGGGGGAGAATGGGGGAGGCGAGTAGGGGGGAGACGGGGGAAAGTGTGCTAACCATGTGGAGCGACAGCATCGGTAAACACAGCGACTGAGGATTCTAATCCTCCAGGAGGAGCGAGGGGGGAGGAAGGGGGAGAAGAGGATGAAGAGGTGATTACTGGAGGAGGAGGAGGAGGAGAGTGAGGAGAGGGCATGGGGAGCGGAGGAGGAGAGGAGGGGAGAAGAGAGGAGAAGGAGGAGAGGAGAAGAGAGAGGAGGGGGAAGAGGAGGAGGAGAAGGAGGAGGAGAAGGAAGAGGAGGAGAGGGGGGAGGAGGGGGGGCCCTCTGCATTGCTGGATGGATATAAAGATACCATCTGAAATGGTTTATCTCTCTCTCTCTCTCTCCTCCACTCTCCTCACTGTCAAAGTCTTTCTCTCTCTTTCTCTGGTGTTAGCCTACCGTCTGTATGGTCTGGTGTTAGCCTACCGTCTGTATGGTCTGGTGTTAGCCTACCGTCTGTATGGTCTGGTGTTAGCCTACCGTCTGTAGGGTCTGGTGTTAGCCTACCGTCTGTATGGTCTGGTGTTAGCCTACCGTCTGTAGGGTCTGGTGGGTAGCCTACCGTCTGTGAAGTCTGAAGGGTAGAAGGGCAGCCTGCGACACAGGTCCTCGTAGATCCCCCGGCCGGCGCGGAAGAAGTCTTTACACTGGAGAGAGAGAGATCGTCAGACCACCGGTCCGAGCGGCGGTCGTAACAAGACAGATCCCCGGGCTCCTCCCCCTCCTAGCTAAGTGTGGAGGTGTCCCTGAGCAAGACACCACCTAACCCTACCTGCTCCTCCTAGCTACGTGTGGAGGTGTCCCTGAGCAAGACACCACCTAACCCTACCTGCTCCTCCTAGCTAAGTGTGGAGGTGTCCCTGAGCAAGACACCACCTAACCCTACCTGCTCCTGACGTGTTGGTTGTTACCTTGCATGGTTGACACCGCCGTCGGTGTATGAATGGGTGAATGTGAGGCAACACTGTAAAGCGATTTGGATGAAAGCGATGATATAAAATGCAATCCATTTACCATCCGGCTCCGTTAACCCGGTTAACTAGCTTTAGACCCAGCGGGCCGATGGAACACGTCATCGTATTGTTTATGTTTTATGCAACATGTTTTAGTGGGACACTTTGGATTGAGTGAACATGACAGAGTGAGTGTAAGAGACACAGATGTCTGTTGAGATGAATTGACTCCAGGATGCTGGCGGCTGTGAGAGGTGGCGAGGGGTTCTGGAGCACAGACGGGTAAACAGTAGACAGCCAGGAACACTCCGACAACAAATGTTGACGTGTTTGTTGTTTGTTCGCATCGATGTGTTTGTTTGCTGCGTTCTCAGCGGACCCCCCGCTCGAGTTGCGTGTCATAAAATGTGTTATCACCATGAAATGTGTCTGGTGCCTTGTTTTGGAAGTCAGAGTCTGTGTGTGTGTGTGTGTGTGTGTGTATTCTGTGTGTGTGTGTGTGTGTGTGTGTGTGTGTGTGTGTATGGAAGCATGATTTGTGCATGTTTTGTGCACCCATAATAATCTGGCCTGTAAAGCCCTTTGAGGCTGTGTTGTGATTAAGGGCTATACAAATAAAATGGAATTTAATTTAATTGAATTGCATGTGTGTGTGTGTGTGTGTGTGTGTGTGTGTGTGTGTGTGTGTGTGTGTGTGTGTGTGTGTGTGTGTGTGTGTGTGTGTGTGTGTGTGTTTGGTCCACGCAGGTTAGAGCGCAGGTTAGTGTGTTGGTGTCGTTGGGAGAGTCCTACAGACCATGAGGGGCTTGTGGCTGCGGGGGTCCGTCTCCTCCTGGTCCAGGGCTGTGGGCAGCTGGTTGGAGGCGGTCAGCTGGTGTCTCTGGAAGACCAACGCCTCCTTGAACTCCTCCTGGCTCTTGGTGTCCAGGAGCTTCTGCCTGAAGGAGATGTCTGAGAAGAGCGTGGCGAAGGTGCGGCCCAGCTCCATGGCTGTCTTGGTGCTTTTCTGGAGGACACATCTGGAGTCAGAGTTCTGGAGCAGCACTAGCAGTACACCAGGTAGGATAACACAGATACAGGTAGGAGAATACAGATACAGGTAGGAGAATACAGATACAGGTAGGAGAATACAGATACAGGTAGGAGAATACAGATACAGGTAGGATAATACAGATACAGGTAGGAGAATACAGATACAGGTAGGATAACACAGATACAGGTAGGAGAATACAGATACAGGTAGGAGAATACAGATACAGGTAGGAGAATACAGATACAGGTAGGAGAATACAGATACAGGTAGGATAACACAGATACAGGTAGAATACAGATACAGGTAGGAGAATACAGATACAGGTAGGAGAATACAGATACAGGTAGGAGAATACAGATACAGGTAGGAGAATACAGATACAGGTAGGATAACACAGATACAGGTAGGAGAATACAGATACAGGTAGGAGAATACAGATACAGGTAGGATAACACAGATACAGGTAGAATACAGATACAGGTAGGAGAATACAGATACAGGTAGGAACAGATACAGTAGAATACAGATACAGGTAGGAGAATACAGATACAGGTAGGAGAATACAGATACAGGTAGGAGAATACAGATACAGGTAGGAGAATACAGATACAGGTAGAGAATACAGATACAGGTAGGAGAATACAGATACAGGTAGGAGAATACAGATACAGGTAGAAAATACAGATACAGGTAGGAGAATACAGATACAGGTAGGATAACACAGATACAGGTAGGAGAATACAGATACAGGTAGGAGAATACAGATACAGGTAGGATAATACAGATACAGGTAGAATAATACAGATACAGGTAGAGAAAACACAGATACAGGTAGGAGAATACAGATACAGGTAGGAGAATACCAGTAAGGTAGAGAATACAGATACAGGTAGGAGAATACAGATACAGGTAGAAGAATACAGATACAGGTAAACAGATACAGAAGATAACAGATACAGGTAGGAGAATAATAAAGGTAGATAATACAGATACAGGTAGGATAACACAGATACAGGTAGGAGAATACAAGTAAAGGTAGAAGAATACAGATACAGGTAGGAGAATACAAGTAAAGGTAGAAGAATACAGATACAGGTAGGAGAATACAGATACAGGTAGAATTATACGGATACAGGTAGAATAATACAGATACAGGTAGGAGAATACAAGTAAAGGTAGAAGAATACAGATACAGGTAGGAGAATACAGATACAGGTAGGAGAATACAGATACAGGTAGAATACAGATACAGGTAGAATAATACAGATACAGGTAGGATAATACAGATACAGGTAGGAGAATACAGATACAGGTAGGAGAATACAGATACAGGTAGGAGAATACAGATACAGGTAGGATAACACAGATACAGGTAGGAGAATACAGATACAGGTAGGAGAATACAGATACAGGTAGGATAATACAGATACAGGTAGGAGAATACAAGTAAAGGTAGAAGAATACAGATACAGGTAGGAGAATACAGATACAGGTAGAATAATACAGATACAGGTAGAATAATACAAATAAATATATTAATCCATATAATATATTGCTGTCTCTCTTTCGACAAATGTACTGATTGTAACATTGTTTTATCTTATCTTATTGTTGTGGATACAAGTGTCTGCCCCAATGCCCTAAATGTAAATGTAGAATAAACGGTAGAATTCAAATCAAGGTAGAATAAAAGAAGAATGGTAAAAATAGAGGTAGAATAAAGGTAGAGTAAAAGCAGAATAATAAAGATGACGGTAGAATGAAAGCGCGGCAGAGAACCAGGCTCTCAGAGGGCGAGGCGGGGGGGTCGTTTCATGTTGTTTTATAGTCTGTATTATAGTCTGTCGTTTGCCTCCAGAAGAGACGGCGCCTCCAGTGAACAGCACCCAACAGTAAGTTGTCCTTTACTGCACCCCGTTGTGTGCACACTCACAGCAGAGCACTAAGCGCAGAGCAAAGCCAGCAAAGCCAGTCAACACCCGACGCATAATTATCTACGGCAGCGACGGCTCAACAGGGGGCGCCATCACAACACGACCAGACCGGAGGACGCAGCAGAACCCAACATCCATCGAGCAGCGAGCAGGGATCGTGTTGGGGGGAGTTGGGGGAGTGTTGGGGGGAGTTGGGGGAGTGTTGGGGGAGTCCGGCAAGGCTTTGGTCAGTAATCCCACATCTGTCACTGTGCTGTTATACCACCACGCCAAGCAGACCTCGCCGGCGGCGGCGGTGACGGCGTAATAAGCCACAGGAAGGAGGAGGGGATAGAGGAGAGGGGAAGAGAGGAGGAGGAAGGAGAGAAGAGGAGAGGAGGAGGAGGAGAGAAGAGGAGAGGAGGAGAAGAGGAGAGAGGAGGGGGAGGAGACAGAGGAGAGGGGAGAGAGGAGGGAGAGGAGAGGGAGAGAGAGAGGAGAGGAGGAGAAGAGAAGAAGAGAGAGAGGAGGGAGGAGAGGAGGAGAGAAGAGGAGAGAAGAGGAGAGAAGAGGAGAGAAAAGTAGGGGGGAGAGAGGAGAGAAGAGGAAGAGGAGGAGAAGGGAGAGAGGTGGAGCAGGTGGGAGCGGGGAGCAATGGGGGAGGGG
This sequence comes from Coryphaenoides rupestris, assembly GCA_002895965.2. Classification (NCBI taxonomy): domain Eukaryota; kingdom Metazoa; phylum Chordata; class Actinopteri; order Gadiformes; family Macrouridae; genus Coryphaenoides; species Coryphaenoides rupestris. The sequence continues at coordinate 220,193 of PIJE02000449.1, read as the reverse complement.
AGGAGGGGAGTAGGGGGGAGACGGGGGAAAGTGTGCTAACCATGTGGAGCGACAGCATCGGTAAACACAGCGACTGAGGATTCTAATCCTCCAGGAGGAGCGAGGGGGGAGGAAGGGGGAGAAGAGGAAAGAGGAGTTGGAGGAGGAGGAGGGAGGAAGGGAGAGGAGGAGAGGGAGGGGAGGAGGAGGAGAGGAGGGGGAGAAGAAGGGGGGAGAGGAGGAAGAGGAGAGAGGAGGAGGGGGAGAGGAGGAGGAGAAGGAGGAGGAAGAGGAGGAGGAGAAGGAGGAGGAGGAGAGGGGGGAGGAGGGGGGGCCCTCGCGTGCTGGATGGATATAAAGTCCTCTGAAATGGTTATATCTCTCTCTCTCTCTCTCTCTCTCTCTCTCTCTCTCTCTCTCTTTCTCTCCCCCCCCCTCTCTCTCTCTCTCTCTCTCTCTCTCTCTCTCTCTCTCTCTCTCTCTCTCTCTCTCTCTCTCTCTCTCTCTCCTCCTCTCTCTCTCTCTCTCTCTCTCTCTCTCTCTCTCTCTCTCTCTCTCATTCTCACTTATATATATATATCTCCTCTGCTAAAGAGATCTCCTCTGCTAAAGTGGAATCTCCCTTGTTCACTATCTTTCTCCCGCTGGCTCTGTCTGTGTGTGTGTGTGTGTGTGTGTGTGTGTGCGTGTGTGTGTGTGTGTGTGTGTGTGTGCGTGTGTGAGTGTGTGTGTTTGCGTGTGTGTGTGAGATGTGAATTCCAACTCTCAGTGACATGTGGATCACAGAGCTGTGTCTCTGTTACACACACTGGGGGAAGCCTCCACACACACTGACACCTACAACACACACAACTCTACTGAGAGGAGATCTGTCAGATCACTCAGAAGAAGTGAAGACTTGGGTGTGTTTGCCCGTGGGAACTCCAGCAGGAGAGAGCTGCTGGTTCAGTGATGTCACCCGACACCGCTTGAACGACAGGTGACCTGACGTGAGCCAATCAGAAGCTGTTGCAGGCCGGGTAATATAACATATGTAGTGATGATAATAATAATGTAGTTGTGTGACCGTTCCTAGGCTGATTACCGGGTCAGGCATTCAGGGTCAGAGGCTAGAGGTTAGAGGTCAGCCTGAGGGCAGATCGGAGGAGGAGACGAAGGGGAGAAGATGAGGTCAGATGTGTGGTGGTCCTACTGATTGGCCGGGTCACTCTTCTCCCTCCCCCATCACTCTCTCCCCCCCCCCGCCACCAAACATCACTGTTGTGTGTGTGTTTATTAGCATGTGTGTGCATGTGTGTGTGTGCGTGTCGGTGTGTGTGTGTGTTTGCTGAAAACATATTTTCCATCAAATAAAATCAAAGTTTGCTCACAAAAGTAATTAAAAGGAAGCCAAAGGTAACAAAACAATATACCTGTGTGTGTGTGTGTGTGCAAGGAGCTAAGCTAACACCACATACTCGCGGCCTCGCTGTCTCCTCTGTGAGCTCTTACTCTTCAGTCGACTCCGCCTCCAACGGCACTCGTCCAATCACACGCATGCTAACATTCACCAGGACATGGCAATGAAGAGCCATAAGTCCTCGCATCTATTTAATTGAGACCACGTCCCCCCAGAGTGTCTGGAAGCCCCGCCCTCCACCCCCCCAGCCCCGCCTACCATCTTGAGCGGCGCCAGGATGAGGATGACGTAGCGGACCTCGCAGCAGTTCTCGCCCCAGTTCTGCGGCCGCTCCAGACGGGAGATGCAGACGTGGCGCCGCTGGAGGGTCTTCACGTTGCACCTGGGGAGGGGGGAGGAGCTTGTGAGTGTGAACGTAGCACGTCGTAGCTGCCGCTGGTGACATCACAAGTGGGTCTCGTCGGGTGTCACTACGTACAGGATGCAGAGCCAGGACTGCTGGTACTGGACCCCCGTGGCCGTGGCTGTCACGCCCTGGATGGTCTCGGACAACAGGTGGACTGCGGGGCCAAAAAGGTCAAAGGTCAAAGGTTGAAGGTTATATGTAGTTGAGTCCCATTGCTAGTGTGGAGCCTGGATGATGCTGTCCTCCATATTTGTAGTTCTATTGTGTTTCAAGCCACAACCCCTGTTTGCATATAGAGCGGGGGGGGGGTGCTTTGCAAAATAAACAAAACAACACAACCGAAGCTAGCAGCTGAGCGCAGGAGGCTAAACTAACACTGCGAGCGGCGGCGGCGCTAAGCTGAGCTAACCGTCTGGCGTTCTACGTGCAGAGTGGCATGTCACACACACTCACACACACACACACACACACACACACACGCACGCACACGCACACACACACATACACACACACACACACACACACACACACACACACACGTTGGTGCTCTAAGCTCAAGCAAAACCCCAACCAGCTCCCCGTCGCCCCCCCGGGGTCAGGAGGCTGACGTAGGTCCAGGCTGGAGGTGTTTGTGTGTGTGTGTGTGTGTGTGTGTGTCAGGCCTGGCTCTGTCACACAGATGGGGGGTAAATATGGGATGTGGTGAGCGGGGCTGTCGATGGCTGTCCTGACTGTCTCTCTCTCTCTCTCTCTCTCTCTCTCTCTCTCTATACATCCATTCATCTCAGTGTTCTACACTGTCCCTCTCTCTCCATCCCTCTATCTCCCTTTCTCCCCCCTCTCTCTCTCCCTCTGTCTCTGTCTCTCTCCCTCTGTCTCTGTCTCTCCCTCTCTCTCCATCTCCCCCTCTCTCTCCCTGTCTCCCCCTCTGTGTCTTTCTCTATTCCTCTCTCTTTCTCGCTTTCTCTCTCTCACCCTATCTCTATCCAGCTCTGTCTCTCTCTCTCTCCCTGCCTCTTTCTCCCCCTATCCCTCTCTCTCTATCTCTCTCTCTCTCTCTCTCTCTCTCTCTCTCTTTCTCTCTCTCTCTGTGTATCTCAGCCTCGCTCTACCCTTCCATCTCATCAATAAGGCATCCTCCATTCATGCCAGGAAATGATGGGTGTCACCATGACAACAGGATCATAGTGCTCAAGGAGTGAGAGAATAGAAAGAGAGAGAGAGAGAGAGAGAGAGAGAGAGGGGTAGAGAGAGAGAGAGAGAGAGGTAGAGAGAGGTAGAGAGAGAGAGAGAGAGAGAGAGAGAGAGAGAGAGAGAGAGAGAGAGAGAGAGAGAGAGAGAGAGAGAGAGAGAGAGAGAGAGAGACTATATAGCAGGATGATGGAGAGACAGAATGAACACGCAGAGAGGCAGGAGGGGAGGAAGAAAAACTGAGCGAAAAACAGAGTGACAGACAGAGAGACAGACAGAGAGACAGGCAGGCAGGCAAGCAGACAGACAGAGATGCAGAGAGAGACACAGTGGCGAGTGACAGAGAGGGACAATGGGAGGGAGAGAGAGAGAGAGAGAGAGAGAGAGAGAGAGAGAGAGAGAGAGAGAGAGAGAGAGAGAGACTATATAGCAGGATGATGGAGAGACAGAATGAACACGCAGACAGGCAGGAGGGGAGGAAGAAAAACTGAGCGAAAAACAGAGTGACAGACAGAGAGACAGACAGAGAGACAGGCAGGCAGGCAAGCAGACAGACAGAGATGCAGAGAGAGACAGTGGCGAGTGACAGAGAGGGACAATGGGAGGGAGAGCGAGAGAGAGAGAGAGAGAGAGAGAGAGAGAGGGGGGGAGAGAGGGAGGGAGAGATGAAGAAATGAATGAGCTACAGGGATTCAATTAAATTACGAACAAGGTGTGAGAGGTGTAAAATAATCACATGCCATCCAACTGGTTCATTATGACAGGGAGA
>PIJE02000449.1:188640-198640 GCA_002895965.2 Coryphaenoides rupestris | reverse complement strand
CTCTCTCTTCCCTCTCTACTCTCTCTCTTCTCTCTTGCTCCTTCGTCTCTCTTCCTCTCTCTCTTCTCTTCTCTACTGTCTCTCTCTCTCCGGTTGCGGGCGAGCGGAGGAACTCATCAACACCACGCGGCGGTCTGTGAATTATTCGCCCGTCTCAGCTTGACCTACATTTCCTTTTCAATCAATGAGTGACATTGTGTGAGTCCTGTTCGTCACGCTGTGTTCAGTCCAGCCGCCCACAACCACAACTCGCCAAGAACACAAATATTAAAAAAAAATAATCGAATACTAATATTCACAATTGAATGTCAGTTTTAGGGTTGTTGTCACAATTTGATTATACCAGTGTAATGACAACGAGAACAAAGTATGTGCTCAATATATATGCTTAATATAGGCATATATAAGATGCCAATATATATGATTTAAATGTACAATACATTTCAATATTTAAATTATATATTTTGGCATATTATGTATGAAATACATATAATGTATTGTACATATATGTAAAAACTAAATGTAGACGTTCTAAAATGCTAAAAGTTGAGTCAGTTGATTTGAATGAACAGTAATAAAACTAAAGCCACTAAAGCCACTAAACCCATCTGGGTGTCCCATCCCAGGCAGACCTGTGGGGGGGGGGGGGGGAGGGGGGAGCCATGACAGCATCCCGGGGAAGAGAACACTGTAACCATAGCAACGACACCACCAGAAGCCACTTGGCATCCAGTGGCCGCCGGCCGCTAAACCCCGCCTCCAGCCCCCACCAAAACCACTCGGGGAGGGATCAGGGGTCAGGGGTCAGGGAAAGCACATGACCCCATTCCGCTGTTGTCACGGATATCTCTACACAATAGCTGTAGCGTATTGCTAACGCAGCTATCCATGTTCACATTGAGGGTCCAAAATAAAACATATTTTTCGTCAAAAACATTACATATACATTTTGTTTGAATATTTAACCCTTATTTTTTTCTTTAGATGCCAAATGGTCAAATCTATGTGCCGGTGGCCGGTGTTCCGCGGCGCTGACATGGAGGTGATGAGCTAGCTGGCGCTCTCAGGAGCCAACATGTCCGCCAGGCTAGTGATGTGCTTCCAGACGCTTGGAGGAGCGCTACGCCCATGTAGCCGCGCGCTCATTAGCATATTGATTGGTGATTCCAGCTGCTGACAGCAGACATGTTTTTTCAGGCCTGACTACATGTCTGTCTGTTGTTCCACCTGTCTACCTGCCCTACTGCCTGACTACATGTCTGTCTGTTGTTCCACCTGTCTCCCTGCCCTACTACCTGACTACATGTCTGTCTGTTGTTCCACCTGTCTACCTGCCCTACTGCCTGACTACATGTCTGTCTGTTGTTCCACCTGTCTACCTGCCCTACTGCCTGACTACATGTCTGTCTGTTGTTCCACCTGTCTCCCTGCCCTACTACCTGACTACATGTCTGTCTGTTGTTCCACCTGTCTACCTGCCCTACTGCCTGACTACATGTCTGTCTGTTGTCTGGGTGTTGCTGTTGTTGTTGTTGTTGTTGTACCTGTCTACCTGCTATACTGCCTGTGTACATGTCTGTCTGTCTGTCTGTCTGACTGGCCTTTGCTTCCCTACTGCTCTACCTCTCTGTCTCTGTCCACCTGTCTCTCTGTCCACCTGTCTGTGTGTGTGTGTGTGTGTGTGTGTGTGTGGGTACCCACCTGTTCCGGGGCTGCTCTGGTTGTCATAGAGATGGATGTTGTCGCTGCAGGCGATGGGCGAGTCCTGTCCCTCCTCGCGGCTCTCGCTGGCGTCCTCCTGCTCCGCCTCCCTCTGCTCTGGGAAACCAACCACACATCGCCGCACTGTTAGCACACTGTTAGCACAGCGTTGCCCTGTTAGCACACTGTTAGCACAGCAACAGCATGTTAGCACGCTGTTGGCATCACTATGCACACTGTTAGCACAGCAACGGCATGTTAGCATGCAGGTAGTATCACTGAATACTGTTAGCACAGCAACGGCATGTTAGCATGCTGTTAGCATCACTATGTGCATTGTTAGCACAACAACCACATGTTAGCATGCTGTTAGCATCATGTTTGCACACCATCAGCACAGCACTGACATGTTAGCATCACGCTGGCACACTGTTAGCACAGTGTGAGCAACAACAGTTAAACCGTGACGGGTTTTATGAATACAATTTGCCACGGTGCTACTAACCGTCTGGAATGTGACAGCAGTTTATCATTAAACTAGTAGCCGTTACATCCCTAGTTAGCAAGGCCGAGCTTTCCCAGAATTTTTAGCGTTTTCCAACCGTTCAGCAACAGTCAGTGGTGTTAGATCTGGTCACCGCGGATACCAGGCAACAGTGGAGAGGGTTCGAGGTGGGCCGCGCGCCTCGCTGCTATCATAGCAGTGCTGTGCCGCGAAAAAAGCTCTTAGACAACAACCACGATTCGCGGCGTCTCGTCAGTGATCAGGTAATCGGTGCGACAGGTGTGCCGCTCGCTCACTTAGCGGCCGGGAAACACCTCTGCAGCGGCTAAATGGAAGAGCAGCCGATCCCCGCAGCAGCAGCACCAGCGCCACATCCGCCGCTGTGGTCTGTAGCCGCCGCAGAGCTAGCGGAGGACGTAATTTGCCTGCGGAAATGCGGGGAGATCCGGCGCGAGCACATGCTAATTGGGTGATTCTCCGCGGCGCCTCCAAGCTAACGGAAGTCCCCTTATCGTAGCAGCCGGTGCACAGTTCATTATTTATATCCAAATGCACCGCGGGGGTGCGCGGGGGAGACGGCTAGCTAGCGCCCGTGCGGAAGCACGGTCCAAAGTTACCGCTGGTGTTCATTGTTTGTGTATGTGTTTATTTTGTATCCATGTCAACGTTATTGCACGTTTGAACCATACAGTTGTCTACGCAACATAAGACGCTAAGCACCCGAACCAGCAGTGTGCATTTCGTTTAGCAGTACTTTTATTTAGCGGTTTTTATCCAAAGCCACACATCCAAGTGAGGCTGAGAACTACCAATGCATACAAGATCCGTCATCATGCTGGCTTTTGCGCAGAACCCCAAAAAAGGCGCCGTCCTGCGGGAACGATGGGTCCACGGCCGGGTTTACACGCAAGTCGCTGCTGATCGGCTAACAGGTCTGAAGGAAACATGGCGTTCAAAGCGTTTTCCGACTGAATGTGGTCCTGCACAGAGGCTAGGTGCCTAGCATCTACAAAAAGTCTACCGCACCACCGCACCACAGTACGGAGCATCACATCATCTTCTGCTCTTTTTTAACTTGTGCCCCCAAGCAACAAAACTGCGTCTAGTTTCTGTTCAGTGATTGGTCGATGATAAAACTCACCCATTTCCTGGAAGAAGTAACCATTCTTGGACCTTCCAGAGGGGGGAGCCTCTGGAGAGAGAGAGAGAGAGATACAGACAGTCAGTTAAACATCTGGAGAGAGAGAGAGAGATACAGACAGTCAGTTAAACATCTGGAGAGAGAGAGAGAGATACAGACAGTCAGTTAAACATCTGGAGAGAGAGAGAGAGATAGACAGTCAGTTAAACATCTGGAGAGAGAGAGAGAGATACAGACAGTCAGTTAAACATCTGGAGAGAGAGAGAGAGATACAGACAGTCAGTTAAACATCTGGAGAGAGAGAGATACAGACAGTCAGTTAAACATCTGGAGAGAGAGAGAGAGAGAGATAGACAGTCAGTTAAACATCTGGAGAGAGAGAGAGAGATACAGACAGTCAGTTAAACATCTGGAGAGAGAGAGAGAGAGATACAGACAGTCAGTTAAACATCTGGAGAGAGAGAGATACAGACAGTCAGTTAAACATCTGGAGAGAGAGAGAGAGAGATACAGACAGTCAGTTAAACATCTGGAGAGAGAGAGAGAGAGATACAGACAGTCAGTTAAACATCTGGAGAGAGAGAGAGATACAGACAGTCAGTTAAACATCTGGAGAGAGAGACCGGTCCATTATGGAATCGACTGTGAGCCATCATTAACCAGTAGGTGACGGTCACACCGGTGGGGGGGGGGGGGGGGGGGGCAGTTACAATCAGTTGTTCTCCTCACAAACAACCGAGTATGTCTCTAATTAGAGGGGAAATTAACCCTCGGTTAGCTCAAATGCTGAAAAGTCCGTACAGGGGGGGGGGGGGGGGGGGGGGGGGGGGGGGGGGGGGGGGGGGGGGGGGGGGGGGGGGGGGGGGGGGGGGGGGGGGGGGGGGTGGGGGGGGGGGGGGGGGGGGGGGGGGGGGGGGGGGGGGGGGGGGGGGGGGCGGGGGGGGGGGAGTGGGGTGGGGGGGGGATGAGACTGTAACTGTGATTAAGGCTATACAAATAAAATTGACGCGATCGTACATTTTTAAAAACTGCGTTTTGAGGCTGAGAGTTGGAGGAAGGAGGCGGGGCTTGTTATCGCCATGGTGATGAGCCACGGGACCTGAGTCCAAAGCGTGGAGCTTGGCTCCAAAAAACGGAACAACACACACACACACACACATAAACCCAGTCTCCCCAGTAATGAACGGCAAAGTTTAAGGAGAGCAATTTCACCAAACACAAGACTACATAAGATTCTAAACATAATAACCCCAAATTAAACATTTTAAATGTTTAATAATCTCTTAACAGCTTACTCCATCTCTTAATCCTCAAACACATCAATCACACACTGCGTTATTGCTAGTGCTTAACACACACACACGCACACACACAGACATACACACACACACACACACACACATGCACAGACACACACACGCGCAGACACACAGACACGCACACACACACGCACATGCAGACACGCACACACATACACACACGCACACACAGACACACACGCACGCACACACACACAGACGCACGCACACACACAAAATGGCTCTGTACAGTAATGAGCCCAGGGTAAAGAGAGAGGGAATCCCTCTGAAACGGTGAGTCGTGAGTGGGGGAGGCGTGGCGGGGGAGGAGGTGGGGGGGAGGAGGCGGGGGGGAGTGTTGGACCACTGCGATGTGCTTTATGACGGCTGTAGCTGTGGCTTCACCAGCTGAGCAGACAGATGTCAGAGTCTAATATCACACAGAAGCCTCTTCAATGCTTTACACACACACACACACGCACGCGCACACACACACACACACGCATGCACACACACACACGCACGCACACACACACGCACACACACCCACACGCACACACGCGCATACACAGACGCACACTCACAGATATTTTCTTCCCTCTACAAACTGCTAATTAAGAATGTGTGCTTATGTATGATTAGTTTATGATCATTAAATAAAGAGGTTTATGATCATTATATTATTAAATGCTAATAATAATTGTTTTAGATGTCCAGAAAGCAGCTTCTCATGCTGTTTCTTAAACTCATATTTGGATGAATTTCCTCAGCCTGGCTTTGTTCTGTTCTGTTCTCTTTATTTGTTGTTGGTGGTGCAAAAGAGGAAGCTATGAGAGACTCTATTGAACAGGAAGTTGTCAACCTGCAAACAGGAAGTCACGACAGCCCCACCAGCATGCCACACAGTTCCTGTCTACACACCATGCAGATGCCAAGGGAGAGAGAGATAGAGTGAGAGAGAGAGATAGAGAGATAGAGTGAGAGAGAGTGAGAGAGATAGAGAAGATAGAGTGAGAGAGAGTTAGAGAGAGAGAGAGTGAGAGGGAGAGAATATATAGTATATATATATATAGTAGTACAATATATAAGTTATATATATATATAATAATTTAATGTAATTTCTTCTTACTGAACTGTATATATTTATAAATATACTTTTTATTTACCACTCGCTTTGGCAATGTAAATGTACGTTTCCCACGCCAATAAAGCTCTTTAAATTGAAATTGAATTGAAATAGAGATAGAGATAGATAGAGAGAGAGAGAGTGAGAGAGAGAGATAGAGTGAGAGAGAGTGAGAAAGCTATTCCTCAGGTCTGCCTCTTTGCGTGGCATTGATGGTGGAAACTTCTAGAAGCCTCTCTCTGCCTGTCACCCGTGGGAGTCAATCCAGATGTATGGCTCGATCGGCCAACCCTGTTTTGTCCACGGAGGGGCTGTCACTCAAACCACAGCACACAAAAAAACACCCACCATAATAATCTCCAACAACCGCATGACTAACGTGTGTGTGTGACGTTCCACCACAGCGCCACCCCTCAGGTAGCAGAGAGAACTACACCCCCCCCCCCCCCACGTGCACACAAACACACACACACACACACACACACACACACAAACATTCTCTCGCCCATCGCACAAATCCACTCTTCATCTCCCTCTTTAACTCAACAACATACGCCCACTCTCTCACTGGTTACTTTCCTTACACACACACACACACACACACACACACACACACACACACACCACACACACACACACACACACACACACACACACACACACACACACACACCACACACACAACACACAGGGCCAGGGGGACACCCTGTGGAGGAGTTCCTGATCCCTCCCCCCTCCCACATGTCTGGTGTTGTTTACCGCGTTTATTTGTTTCTGGCTGGCTGGTATTTATTTGTTGGTGCTTTGTTGTTATTTGTTGTGCTTGTTGTTGTGCCTTGTTGTTGTTGTTGTTGTTTGTGCCATGCTCGTTGTTGGTGCTTGTTGTTTGGTTGTGCATCGTATTGTTGGTTGTGCTTGTTGTTCGTTGTTGTGCATGTTGTTGTTGGTGCTTGTTGTTGTTGTTGTTGTGCATTTGTTGTTGTTGTGCCTTGTTGTTGTTTGTTTGTTGTTGTTGTGCATGTTGTTGTTGTGCTTGTTGTTGTTGTTGTTGTTGTTGCGCTTGTTGTTGTTCTCGAGCGACAATACAGCGTGGTTTTAATGCCCACCTGCGGGCCAATCAGTGACAAGCATTCACCCAGACCACCACAACGACGGTGGAACAGTATTGACGTCACAACCTCTTCAGATGCACAGGAGAGTCGCCGCGCATCCTCTACGTTACAACACGTTGACGCGTAAACGTGTACGACGGCTGCTTTGTGTGAACGTGCGATCAGAAATACGTGGAAGAGGGAACATGTGAATGGTAGCCTGCCTGCTACCGTACGCCGTGAAACATGAATCATATCATAACATCTCACTCAAAAATGCCAAAGTGTCAAAAATGGCAGAAAAAGGTCAAGTGGTGTGAGAATAGCAGAGAATATCGAGCAGCTGGTTCTGGATGCTTTCTGAACCCATTTCACGCCGTCCCTTCTGCCTCGCTTGTCTCTCAGAGAGACAGAACGTGACTCAAACCACTGGCCCCCCATCTGGTGGGAGGAGCCCTCGGGGAAATAATGAAATGTGATTGGCCAAGGTTAAAGTGTCAATCATATAAGAGCAGACGGGACGGACCAATCATCCGTGGACATTTCCGGTTAAAGGGGCCGGGCCAGCTGGCGTGCTGTTGATTGGTCATGACAAACCATTTCAAATCATCTATCCACTTGTTGTGACATCACAAGTGGGAGGGCGTGGTGGGGAGGTCAGAGTTCGGGTCCAGTCCACCTACCAGTGGGCTGGTACATTGTAGGTGGATCTGTCCATCCCTCACACAGCTGGCCGTGTGATGCCAGCTGTGTGAGGGTCATATCCTCATATACACATCCTCACATCCTCATATACCAATACCTGCTCACATCCTCATATACCGTTGCAGACCCTGCCACCCTCCCCCGCCCCCACCCTCCCCTCCCAGGGATGACGCACTGTGAGTGTGTGAGAGCATGTGTGTGTGTGAGTATGTGTGTGTGTGTCTGTAACTTGACAGAAGACAGAACAGTTGCCTGAGGCCGACATCCAGCGTTGCGTGTTCCCCAACCTGGTTAACTCTGACTTACACACACACACACGAGACACACACACACACACACACGAGAGACACACACACGAGAGACACACACACAAGAGAAACACACACGAGACACACACACACACACACACACACACACACACACACACACACACACACACACACACACACACACACACACACACACACGACACACACACACACACACAGACACACACACACACACACACACACACACACACACACACACACACACACACACCAGACAGGAGCGAGGGATTCCTTGTGTTGCAGTACGTGTGTGTGAGCTGTGACCTTGACTACCCAACCAGCAGTCAGACGGGCGCTACGAGTCGTGATGCTCGTGGTAACGCCCCCCCCCACCTCCCCCCACCTCCCCCCCGCCCCCGAGACTGCAGCGCCTTCTGAGGATCAGACGGATCACATCACGTTTACATTTACTATTACATTACATACACTCAGATACATGCACACACGCACACACACACACACTCAGATACATGCACACACGCACACATGCACACACACACACACACACACACATACAGACACATATACATACATACATGCATGCACGCATAAACACATAGATACACACACACACACGCATACACACACTGCAAATGCTTGGTTTAAATCCTATCACACACTTGAGACATGGATGCATGATACATGCGTGCACATGCACACACACACACGCACGCACGCACTCACGCACGCACACACACACAGACAGCACTAAAGCCGGGCTGATCAGAGAGTCTTTATTAAGAACCTCCAAGCCTTCCATCCATTCCTAGGAAGGGTCCGGCTACCACACACACACACACACACACACACACACACACACACAACACTACCGGCTACGTGTGTGTGTGTGTGTGTGTGTGTGTGTGTGTGTGTGTGTGTGTGTGTGTGTGTGTGTGTGTGGTGGTCTTTGGCTTGCCAGGTGGGGTGATTGACAGCTAAAGCAGGAGCCAAAACTCTGCAGGGTTCAGAGAGAATGAACACACACACACACACACCCACACAGACACACACACACACACCTCACACTTATTAATCTTTGGTGTGTCGCATCTCTCTCCTCTCTCTCTTTCCAACTATCTCTCCTTCATCACCCTCCTCCTCCTCCTCTCTCTCTCTCTCTCTCTCTCTCTCTCTCTCTCTATCACCCTCTCTCTCTCTTTCTCTCTCTCTCGTATGAGGTTCAACCTCATCTGCTGCAGCAGGGACGTGTGTGTGTGTGTGTGTGTGTGTGTGTGTGTGTGTATGTGTGTGTGTGTGTGGTGATGAGCCAGTCTAACAGTGGCAGACATAAAACAAGCACTCTGGCTGCATGGCCACAGAGGAGGAGAGAGGGAGGGAGGGAGAGAGGAGAGCGGGAGGGAGGGAGGGAGGAGAGCGGAAGGGAGAGAGGGAGGGAGGAGAGAGAGAGGGGGGAAGGGGAAGAGCGGGAGGGAGGAGAGCAGGAGGGAGGGAGGGAGGGAGAGAGGAGAGCAGGAGGGAGGGAGGGACGAGAGAGGAGAGAGGGAGGGAAGAGAGAGGGAGGAGTGGAGGGGATCCCTGCTAATTGTGAACACATTCTGCTGCACATTAAAACCATCCCAGCCTCTCCTTTCAAGTCTTGGATGTGCTCCTCAGACCAAACACAGCCCACCACAACCCAGCCGCCCCGCATCCCATAATACAGCCTTCCTGTCGCCATGCCAACAGGAGAGTAAACACCAGAGAGTCTATTTACTATTTTGTCGTTTAGTCAGTCCGCAGACGCTTCTCTCCAACGAGACGTGCGGCGAATGCTGCAGGACGCTCATGGGGCTGCGGACACAGGGGATCGAACCCACAACCTCGGGGTTCTGGGGGTGGGACCGTCAGGTCTGGTGCGCGTTAGCTTCCCAGCACGTTGGCTCGCTAGGCATGTGAGAGACACACAGAGAGGCCCGTCGCGTTGCACACACCTGTAGGCATGTAAATGAAATGTGTAGCATGCTAACGTGCTAGTGAGTGTGGAGGAGCAGGCATGCTACGGCCCTACAGGTGCGTCCTCCTGGGCGGTAACGGGGGTCACGTGTGTATGTGTGTTCGTTCAAGGTCATGAGACATGACACAGCATGTGTGTGTGAATATGTTG
>PIJE02000449.1:179396-187239 GCA_002895965.2 Coryphaenoides rupestris | reverse complement strand
GTTACATCATCATCAAGATGTCTTCTGTCTCGAGTGTTTGATAGATCGTCTTCATGTGTTAAGTATTACGTCTGCTTGATATTAGCATCATTCTGAGAGGAGCTCAGCTTAATTTCCGCTAAGCCTTTCTCATTATCATTCTTTCTTTACGATACGATACAAAACTTTGGCCAAAACCTTCACCTCGAGTACTTGGCATCGCACACTATGCAATTACAAAAAAATATTGTGGACTTTTTAAAACGGTTGGACTTGGATCAAGAGTGGATCCGAAAGCCACCGACTTTTTCAGCCGGACGTTCAAATGTAACAGCGCCACTATTGCACGGTTTAGGGCGAAGCCTGTCTGATATACGTTTATAAATAATACAAATGATCAGAATAAAAGTGTTGTTGCACGGCTGCCTGCAGTGCCACCAGTGATGAACATTCTGTAAATGTTTTATATGGCTTATATTGTTACGCTCACTCCATTCACACTGAACTCCTAACCTCTCTTCAAGTACTTTCACTTGAGTTCAGCTATTCAAGACTTCAAGATTCAAGATTTCTTTATTGCCGTACAATGGAATTCTTTCCTGCAGGATTCTACTAAACATAAATTCTAAACAACTCTGAACAATTGGTAATATAGTACCTAATAAGCATGGTAAAGAGTAAAAAGTGACAAGTAAAGTCGCATTACTCTGGCTGTTGGTGCAAAAATGTAGTAAAAGTGTAACTAGTAAATAACAGGAGCAACATGTGATGATAGTATAATGACCAGTGAAGTACAGTGAGAGACTTCCTAGTGTCCCCTCCAATAATAGTCCAATAATACAACAGACCAATAGTCCAAAAAAACCCAATAATAGATCAATAGTCCAATCCAATAATGTAAATCCAATAATCCAACAATAGTGCGATAATCCAATAGTGTAAATCAAGTGTCATTGTATGTCCAATAATACAATCGTCCAATACTCCAAAAAATACAACAATAGTCCAAAGGAAAAGTAATCCAATAGTCATCCCTGCATCATCCGTCCATCATCCACCTCTCTCCATCCCACCATCATCCACCTCTATCCATCCCTCCATCATCCACCTCTCTCCATCCCTCCATCATCCACGTCTCTCCATCCCTCCATCATCCACCTCTCTCCATCTGTCCATCATCCACCTCTCTCCATCCCTCCATCATCCACCTCTATCCATCCCTCCATCATCCACCTCTCTCCATCCCTCCATCATCCACCTCTCTCCATCCCTCCATCATCCACCTCTCTCCATCCCTCCATCATCCACCTCTCTCCATCCCTCCATCATCCACCTCTCTCCATCCCTCCATCATCTGTCCACCATCCAGGATCTCTCCATCCCTCCATCATCCGTCCATCCATCCAGGATCTCTTCATCCATTTACGCCCCTCCTCAGGGTTGTTTACTGGAGGAGTCTGCCTGTCTGTCTGTGTGTGTGTGTGGGTGAATGTGTGTATGTATACCTTTGTATATATGTATGTGTGTGTGTGTGTGTGTGTAT
The DNA here is from genome assembly GCA_002895965.2 of Coryphaenoides rupestris. Classification (NCBI taxonomy): domain Eukaryota; kingdom Metazoa; phylum Chordata; class Actinopteri; order Gadiformes; family Macrouridae; genus Coryphaenoides; species Coryphaenoides rupestris. Next base: position 185,717 of record PIJE02000449.1, on the reverse strand, counting down.
AGCGTGTGCATGTCCTCTGTCGAAGCGGGCCGTGTGTTCTGAGCGTTCTGACTTCTGTCACCAGCTGTGAATACTGAACAGAGATCACTGTCACGCACACACGCACGCACGCACACACACACATGCACGAGCACACACACGCACACTCTACATCCTATGGCGGACGGTCGTGCACGGTGGCAACATGTCCTCCATGTTGATATGTGGCCTTCACACACGCCTCATATGTGGATATCATGCTAGCAGTCTATAGGAGCCTCATAGACATGAGGATATAATGCTAGCAGTCTATAGGAGCCTCATGACTTTACATGAGATCACTGTCACGCACACACGCACGCACGCACACACACACATGCACGAGCACACACACGCACACTCTACATCCTATGGCGGACGGTCGTGCACGGTGGCAACATGTCCTCCATGTTGATATGTGGCCTTCACACACGCCTCATATGTGGATATCATGCTAGCAGTCTATAGGAGCCTCATAGACATGAGGATATCATGCTAGCAGTCTATAGGAGCCTCATAGACTTTACATTGTTGACTTAATTGAGGAGCAGGACTGAACAGAAACGTAAAAGTGACATGTGTGTGCATGCATGTGTGTGTGCATGCATGTGTGTGTACATGTGTGTGTACGTACATGTGTGTGTGTGTGTACATGTGTGTGTGTGTGTGCATGTGTGTGCATGCATGTGTGTGTACATGCATGTGTGTGCATGCATGTGTGTGTGCATGCATGTGTGTGTGCATGCGTGTGTGTGTACATGTGTGCGTGTACATGTGTGTGTGTACATGTGTGTGTGTGTGTACATGTGTGTGTGTGTGTGCATGTGTGTGTGCATGCATGTGTGTGTGCATGCATGTGTGTGCATGCATGTATGTGTGCATGCATGTGTGTGTGCATGCATGTGTGTGTGTGTGTGTGTGTTCGAGAGAGGATAGATAGAAGAAATGAACAAAGTGGCATCTATTTGTTTATAAGATAAAATAAACGACACAAGCGTTCCTTGTTTATCTGTGGTCAGAGTGAAGTGTGTGAGTCTCTCCCCGCTCCGTGGGCTGAGTGGAGGAAACGTTTTGTGTTTGTGTGAGCTTTCACTTTGAACGTTCTGAATATGCTGGGAGGCCAGGACAATAATTGCATCATGCAGGATTTTAATTATGAAGAAAGTCCCACAGTCTGAGACAGGGAATTGAAAAAACTATCGCATAACAACTCTGCCCCCCCACCCCCCCGGAGTCACGACACACACACACACACACACACACACTAATACACACTCATATACACGAACACACGCGCGCGCACACAGACACAAACAAACACATGCGCACACATACACAAACAACACACACACACACACACACACACACATACACACTCATATACACAGGCACACACGTGCACACACACACACACACACACACACTATACACGAACACACACTCTCCCACCAGAGTCCGGACACGACACACAGCGGAGGGCAGTATTAGCAGCTGATGACCAGAACACACACACTTGAGTCACACACACACACACACACACACACACACACACACACACACACACACACACACACACACACACACACACACACAACTCGTGTGTGTGTGTGTGTGTGTGTGTGTGTGTGTGTGTGTGTGTGTGTGTGTGTGTGTGTGTGTGTGTGTGTGTGTGACGTAATTAGACATTGTGAGACATTCTGGGAGGAAACTCTGTGAAATATACGACAGACTGTCTCTGGCTGCAAACACACACTCCTATTGGCTCTCCCCGGCGATGGGTACGCAGACACACACTCCTATTGGCTCTCCCCGGCGATGGGTACGCAGACACACACTCCTATTGGTTCATTACGGAGAATAATTATGTAACACAAACCCCTGGTTTCTGATTGTTGTGAAGAATAGTTACGCCAACCCGCTCTCCTATTGGCTGCCCTAGGTGATGACGGTGTGAACGCACCTTTCCCATTGGCTGCAGTGGTTGCAGGCAGCTGGAGGTCAGCCCGCCGCCGATGGAGGCGTGTTGGACAGCGAGGGTAAATTGGTTCTGGTGGCAGCGAGTGGCCGCGCAGGGAGATGGAGTTGAGGCGGATCGATACCAGCGGGACACATATCACATATTTAATTACCTCCAGCAGAGAGCTCTCAGACGCCTCGAGCAGGTAGGGGTTAGACAGTACAGAGACAGGTCATTAAGGAGCAGGTAGGGGTTAGACAGTACAGAGACAGGTCATTAAGGAGCAGGTAGGGGTTAGACAGTACAGAGACATGTCATTAAGGAGCAGGTAGGGGTTAGACAGTACAGAGACAGGTCATTAAGGAGCAGGTAGGGGTTAGACAGTACAGAGACAGGTCATTAAGGAGCAGGTAGGGGTTAGACAGTACAGAGACAGGTCATTAAGGAGCAGGTAGGGGTTAGACAGTACAGAGACAGGTCATTAAGGAGCAGGTAGGGGTTAGACAGTACAGAGACAGGTCATTAAGGAGCAGGTAGGGGTTAGACAGTACAGAGACAGGTCATTAAGGAGCAGGTAGGGGTTAGACAGTACAGAGACAGGTCATTAAGGAGCAGGTAGGGGTTAGACAGTACAGAGACAGGTCATTAAGGAGCAGGTAGGGGTTAGACAGTACAGAGACAGGTCATTAAGGAGCAGGTAGACAGTGCAGGAACAGGTTAGTGAGCAGGTAGGGGTTAGACAATGTACCACAGGTGTGCATCCCCACCCAACCCCAAAATCAGGGGTGGGCAATTATTTTGGCTCAAGGGCCACATTTGGTTTTTTAAATTAACAGACGGACCGGGCCATTGGTAGATGAGGATCGCAGCGTTCAGCAGCCCCGCCCCGCGCTTCTAGCACCTGTCGCGCGCCACGGGCACTAGTCAGTGTCTCCCTGGGGGGGGGTGCTAGACGCTGTGATCCTCATCTACTAATGGCCCGGCCCGCGCGTCTATTTCCCCCCCCCCCCCGGAGACACTGACTCGTTGCCCGTTGCGCGTTTAGCGCGTTAAGCGCGTATAGCGCGTCTGGCGCGTATAGCGCATCCAGCGCGTCTAATTGCAGAATGAAAAAAAAACTGCGACATGTAATGTAAATGCCCGACGGGCCGGATTAAACAACGCAACGGGCCGTATGTGGCCCGCGGGCCGTAGTTTGCCCAGGTCTGGGTTAGACAGTACAGAGACAGGTCATTAAGGAGCAGGTAGGGGTTAGACGGTACAGAGACAGGTCATTAAGGAGCAGGTAGGGGTTAGACAGTACAGAGACAGGTCATTAAGGAGCAGGTAGGGGTTAGACAGTACAGAGACAGGTCATTAAGGAGCAGGTAGGGGTTAGACAGTACAGAGACAGGTCATTAAGGAGCAGGTAGGGGTTAGACAGTACAGAGACAGGTCATTAAGGAGCAGGTAGGGGTTAGACAGTACAGAGACAGGTCATTAAGGAGCAGGTAGGGGTTAGACAGTACAGAGACAGGTCATTAAGGAGCAGGTAGGGGTTAGACAGTACAGAGACAGGTCATTAAGGAGCAGGTAGGGGTTAGACAGTACAGAGACAGGTCATTAAGGAGCAGGTAGGGGTTAGACAGTACAGAGACAGGTCATTAAGGAGCAGGGATGGGTTAGACGGTATTTCTATGTGTTGAGTCGTGTCTCCTTTCTGGTCTTTGCACCGTCACCTTGTCCTCTGAGCTGGTCAACGTCACTGTGGTGACAGGCACCAGGGGCATCATTAGACAGCCTGACCCTGATCCTGTGTGTGTGTGTGTGTGTGTGTGTGTGTGTGTGTGTGTGTGTGTGTGTGTGTGTGTGTGTGTGTGTGTGTGTGTGTGTGTTGTTGTGTTTTGTGTGTGTGTGTGTGTGTGTGTGTGTGTGTGTGTGTTGTTTGTGTGTGTGTTGTGTACTCAGTGCATACTGCTCGCTGTGTGTTCTGTGTGTGGGTGTGTGTGTGTGTGTTTGTGTGTGTGTTGTGTGTGTGTGTGTGCCGTGTGTTGTGTGTGTGTGTGTGTGTGTGTGTGTTGTTTGTGTATGTGTGCGCATGTGTTTGTTTGTGTCTGTGTGCGCGCGCGTGTGTTCGTGTATATGAGTGTGTATTAGTGTGTGTGTGTGTGTGTGTGTCGTGACTCCGGGGGGGTGGGGGGGCAGAGTTGTTATGCGATAGTTTTTTCAATTCCCTGTCTCAGACTGTGGGACTTTCTTCATAATTAAAATCCTGCATGATGCAATTATTGTCCTGGCCTCCCAGCATATTCAGAACGTTCAAAGTGAAAGCTCACACAAACACAAAACATTTCCTCCACTCAGCCCACGGAGCGGGGAGAGACTCACACACTTCACTCTGACCACAGATAAACAAGGAACGCTTGTGTCGTTTATTTTATCTTATAAACAAATAGATGCCACTTTGTTCATTTCTTCTATCTATCCTCTCTCGAACACACACACACACACACACACACACGCATGCACACACACATGCATGCACACACACATGCATGCACACACATGCATGCACACACACATGCATGCACACACATGCACACACACACACACATGTACACACACACACACATGTACGTACACACACATGTACACACACATGCATGCACACACACATGCATGCACACACATGTCACTTTTACGTTTCTGTTCAGTCCTGCTCCTCAATTAAGTCAACAATGTAAAGTCTATGAGGCTCCTATAGACTGCTAGCATGATATCCTCATGTCTATGAGGCTCCTATAGACTGCTAGCATGATATCCACATATGAGGCGTGTGTGAAGGCCACATATCAACATGGAGGACATGTTGCCACCGTGCACGACCGTCCGCCATAGGATGTAGAGTGTGCGTGTGTGTGCTCGTGCATGTGTGTGTGTGCGTGCGTGCGTGTGTGCGTGACAGTGATCTCTGTTCAGTATTCACAGCTGGTGACAGAAGTCAGAACGCTCAGAACACACGGCCCGCTTCGACAGAGGACATGCACACGCTATACACACACACACACACACACATACATATACACACAAAACACAACACACATACACACACACACACACACAACAACACACACACACACACACACACACACACACACACACACACACACACACATACATACTGTACATATACATTACATTTACATTGAGGGCATTTGGCAGATGCTAAATGCCGCGACTTACAAAGAGTACATTTGTTGAAGGAGACAGCAACGCGCGCACACACACACACACACACGCACGCACGCACACACACGCACACACACACATCTTTCCTCGTTGAAGTCGTGTAACCTGTAGTTCCTGTCTCATTCCTCACCTTTTGAGGCGGGATCATGACTCCACACCTGTGGAGACATGACTCTGGGCCACGCCCACATATCGTTACCCACTAACTCCCCGCCTAAAGGTTCCGAGTTTGATTCCCAACGTCCACAGTCTACCTGTATGCACGGTTGAGCAATATGCCCTAATGTAATATATACCAATAGATGTACATGTATATCGTTTATATGTACATATATGAATATCATGCATACATATGTCATGTTTGTGAACGCAAGTGCAAATCCCCGACTCTCTCTCTCTTTTATAACATCAGTCAAAACACACACGTTGTTTTAAAGTTGCTTTTATCATCTAACTGTCCTCACCTCTCTCTATCTCTCATGTGTATTTCTTACCTGCTGTTAATGTTACCCTCTATTGACATTGTGTTTTGTTAGTTGTTCTATTCCTGTACTGTTGTCTTGTTGTAAAATGTCTTTGAGCACCTAGAAAAGTGCAATATAAATGTATTAAAAAAAAATATATATTATTATTATTATTATTATTCTGACAATTATTAAAAGTGTCTGCTAAACTCATGAATACAACAGTATTAGCTTAGCAACGGTCTCCGGGGCAACGCTACGACCACGGTGACAGGAGGTCCTGGAGAGTGACAGCTGTCAAATATCCCCGTGGAGATTTGAAGCGGGGAAGTGGGCAGCATCGACCCCATTTGTCTGGGAATTGTAGTTCAATAACCAGTTCCATGCGGAGGCCGAAGGTTGCGTCAATACGCTGTCACGTCTCAGTGATTCCACTGGACTTTTCTGCAGGTGTGAGCATGTGGCTGCCGCTAAGTCGCGTAGGTCCTGCGTATGCTAGCTTGTTGCTAATTCAAACGCTCAACATTAGCTTACTGACGGAGAGAGAGAGAGAGAGAGAGAGAGAGAGAGAGAGAGAGAGAGGCGGGTCAATTTTCCCGCCGCTAATATTGATTAACGCTCCGGCCACAAAGTGCTATCCCTCCCGTGTCTAAT
>PIJE02000449.1:164396-176896 GCA_002895965.2 Coryphaenoides rupestris | reverse complement strand
AGGTATTGTATCTCTACGAGGATGTGAGCAGGTATTGTATCTCTACGAGGATGTGAGCAGGTATTGAATCTCTACGAGGATGTGAGCAGGTATTGTATCTCTACGAGGATGTGAGCAGGTATTGTATCTCTACGAGGATGTGAGCAGGTATTGAATCTCTACGAGGATGTGAGCACCATTACAAAGCGCATGAAAAGCAGAGCAAAAAGAGAGGGAAAAGCAGCCCGCCTCATATATACACACACACACACATTTATACAGGGGGTGAACACACATACACACACACACAGATGTACACACACGCGTACATCCACACGCACCCCCCCCCCCCCCCCCCCCACGAAAGAAAAAAACAAAAAACCTCAAACATAATCAGAACCAGCATTCTTGACAAAGATGTTGCATTGCCACATTCCTTTCCTGAATAAAGTATACACACAAACACACACACACACACACACACAGGAGCGTCCACACACACACACACACACACACTTATAAACACTGCGTTGGAAACACATGTACACAGCTCCGCTCTCGCCCACTCTCGGGTTTCACAACCTGGGTTCCCCCAGCGAGGTTCTCCCCCAGCGAGGTTCTCCTCCTGGGTTCTCCTCCTGATGTTCTGCTCTGGAGGTCCAGCCCATATGCCTCCTCTAAGATCCTCTCCTGGAGAGCCATGTTCCTCCACACACACACACACACACACACACACACACACACACACACACACACACACACACACACACACACACACACACACACACACACACACACACACACACACAGGCGTGCCTCCCGCCACCAACGGCGCTCTGCTCACCTGAGGGCACAAAATGAAGAACTTTGTTTGTCTCCATAGTTGAGAGCAGTAAGTGGTGGTGGGTGTACGAAGTCTCTCTCTCTCTCTCTCTCTCTCTCTCTCTCTCTCTCTCTCTCTCTCACACGTGCTCTCTCTCTCTGTCTCTCGCTCGCTCTCCGTCCAGCCTGCGATTGCTTCCTCCGCGCTCCCGAGTCAACCCATCATGTTGGTGTGTTATCCTGCGCTGGTGTGCACCTCTGCTCCGCTGCTCGCCGCAAACACACTGACTCGCTCGCACACATGCAGTGACTCAGACCCCGCTCTGCTCTGCCCCGACTCACAGCCCCTCCCTGGGTCCTAGAGCCTACCGCCTTCATCATCGGCTCATCTGCCCAGCCCCCCGCGGCTCGACCAATAGAACACACCTCCATCGAGCGCGAACATCGTTGAGGAGGACGAAGAACACGACGATGACGGTCGTGATGAAGAGCACGACTTGGTTTCCCATTGGAGAAAGAGGAAAGACTTCTTTAATTACTGGATCAGACAAATAAAAGGCATCTGAGAGGGGGGTGTCCTTCGACACAGAACTCTAAAACACACACAACACTCCACCAGTCCCAGTCAGTGACTTGCACCAGACCGGACCCTGAAGAACATGCAGGAAGGAAGTGGCTGATTATGAAACGCAATAACGTGGCTGGATATGATTCTCTCGATAGCGGGGCTAACACTAAGCGACGACCTTGACTTGCGATGGCATCCCTCACAGTGTTTTTGCAGGTTAGCTGGCTAACACAAGCCGAAGGCACCCAGTGAGCACAGCTGATCACGGACATGTTGCCATGTTGACTATACTTGAACAAACACATTTTATATTTGACTTGATCGAACAGCCAACATTCCCATAAATGTCAGCCATTCTACATTTCTGGGAAGGTAGAAAGGTATATGCGGTACATATCCATGAATGTCAAAATGTAGAATGCATATTTTGCTTTCCTACTAACCTCCGAATATATAATACCTTTTTAACTTCATAAAACAACTTCCAAAGTACATGAGCTGCTATTGAGATGTAGATAGTGCCTTATCACCCTGGTGGAGGGAGCCGTAACCGAGGGCCGTACCAGGGGCCATAACCGAGGGCCCTCCAAGGAGCTACCACCTCGACCCACAGCTGTCCAGCCTCCTCCTAGCCCCAGTGTGTGTCTGGGTACAGCGGCCTCACCTGCACCCCAGTCAGGCCGGCTGGTTAGAGTCTGGTGGCTGCTGGGTGAGGCTGCACACATGTGGTGCAGGCACACAGGATCAACCAGCAGCCGTCACCACACACAGGGTGGAGCGCTGACATATTCGCATTTTCCACCTGCGGTGCGTGCAAAACATCTACAGCTCGACCAATGGGTTTCACAACATCTACCGTGTCCTAGTTGTCGGAGGAACCCGAGCAAAGCCACTTATGGCAGACACTTTTATCCATAGCGACTTACAAAGAGTACATTTGTTGAAGGAGACAGCAATATTTAGTTCGATCTTAATATCTCGCTGTGGTACATAAAGATAAGAATAGAGCAGGTTTCAAGCATTCATAGCTACAAGAACGAGTTTCATAATTGCTAAGTTGCCTGCATAAGTAGCTGGGATAAGAGCAGACGTGCCATTCTGAGTGCATTACCAACATCTAAGAACATGCAATATGCTAAACAATGCTACTTACTATTAATAATGCCAAGACGTACAAACAAGTTAGTGCTAGGGTTAGGAGAGGGAAGGCGGTTATGCACAGTTCAGGTGAACTCTGAACAGGTGTGTCTTGAGTCTCTTGCGGAAGCTTGCAATTACTCATGAAACAATTCATAAACGATCACAAAAATATAGTCAACGAAAATCGATTTGTGGTCCTTTATCGGACATCATAGTTGGTAGTAGGAGATCGTTTTGGAGCAGGATATATCATGAAATGGTCAAAAGACTTTGCCATTGCAAAGTACATTGTTGATGTTGTTGAGCGGCTGTTTCGAGTAGGCTGGTTACTAACGTGTAGTAGCTGGCCTGGGAAGTTTTGCAACTGTGACACCCGCCAGCACTATGAAAGCATAGTGCTGCAGTGGTGATGTATTAAGACAGAACATTTCTGGCCAGCCACTAAACGTTGGTGAACGAAGCAGTTTAATCTTCAACAACAATATGCAATGGAGAAGGATTTATTTTTTTACTATTCAATTATATATCCTGCACTATACTCCTTCGGGATTAATAAAGTTCTATTCTATTCTCAAATACATATCAACACAAGATAACATGGATTAATAAGGTCTCTAGTTTAGACATCTTCCAGTTCTGACATGTTATGTTAATTCTACAAGAAACGTCAGACAATCACATTAAGAGCAATCACACCCGTACATTAAGAGTGTGTGTGTGTGTGTGTGTGTGTGTGTGTGTGTGTGTGTGTGTGTGTGTGTGTGTGTGTGTGTGTGTGTGTGTGTGTGTGTGAGACACGCCTCTGGAGTTTTTTGCATGCAAACGGTTAACACCCCAGCAGGGCCAAAACATCACACCCTGTCACAATGCACGTTTCTACAAGCCTGCGGAGAGACCGACACACACACACACAGAGGCATTTAGACACACACACACACACACACACATGCAGAGGCATTTAGACACACACACACACACACACACACATGCAGAGGCATTTAGACACACACACACACACATGCAGAGGCATACACACACACACACATGCAGAGGTGCACACACACACACACTCACACACAGAGACAACACACACACACACACACACAGATGCATAGATAGACACAAATATGCACATAGGCATGCAAATTTATGCAAACACACAAACACACAAACACATTGTTGTGGGTGTCTCCAGGTGTTCCTGAGGCGTTCATTCCAACACAGAATGCTCTAAATGTCACTCTAAATGTTTACTTTAAGTATATTTTGATGCCAATACTTGTGTACTTTTACTTTAGCAGTAGTATCATGTGCAATACCAACTTGTTCTGTTTACTGAATATCTTATCAATATGTTTCCTTAGGCTTAGTCACTGTAAATTTGTAAATGTACTAATGTATTTTATTATTCTATTGTTTATTACTCTATTGTTTATTATTCTATTGCTATGCTTATATTGTTTGGTATTTTGAGCAAACTCTGGCACAAGAATTTCCTTCAGTGTATGTCTACAATGTGGTATTACCACAGTAAAAGATAGACAGAGTACTTCTTCCACCACTGACTCAACGTCCAACAATGAGTTTAGACTGCAGGTTGACGGACGGCGGTGGCGTCTGATTTAGGGAGCCGAGGTGTGAGGAGAGGTGTCGGCCTGGACGTGTGCATCCCAGTAAATCGAGTGTTTTCCCGCGCCGCCGCTGGACCGAGTCGCTGCAGAGATACGGGAGAGTCGACCAGAGCAAGAAAAACACAACACTGCTTCTAGTTTGGAGCCTGGACTGAAAACACGTGGGTGGGTTTGGAGACCTGAGCAACGAGGTCATTAGTAAGACATGATTTTTGCTGCTGCTGCGTATTAAGCAGCAACAAAGTTGGCGATAAAAACTGTTGTTTCTAGATGTTGGCAGTTATAGTCTAGGCAAAAAGAAATGGTAATAGCCATTTCATGAGCCGTTATATAAAAGGCATTGTGCAGCTCCTAAACCTGCTATAGACTACTTTGTTTTGGGCAACACAATGTACTGCCCACATACAGTATGTCAACACGGTCCACTGTGTGCCTGTAGGGGGCATCACAGAGCAAGGTGCCCTCACCCCACCTGCTCCTTGATAACCGCTATCTTAGTTCATCTGCTATGTGGGGGGAGGGGGGCCAGATCATCTCGTACAATTTGTATTTATTTACGACTAATTTAACCAAGGAATGTCTGATTGAGATTCAAAATCTCTTTTTCAAGCATCACAACACAGATATATTGACATTTCGGTTTCGTACACTAAAAACACTAAAACACTAAACACAAAAAACACAAAAAAACACAAAAAAACACTAAAAGATCAAACATTCTGCAGTTGTAGGATTGCCAGGGGGGGCCCGTTGTGTCCCGAGGTTACCCGCAGTGCTAAGCACCACCTGCTGGGGGGGGGGGGGTGGTGACGGAGGTTGGGTCCCAGCATGTGATCACCTGCCTGCTTCTCCCACCTCCGCCCACCACCTCCTCGACGTCCTGTAAAATGGGCATCAAAGGGCAGCACCTCCGCCCCCCTGGGGAGAGCGATGGTTGCTCGGGGTATCAACTGTACTGCTGGCCGCTGGCAGTGGGAAACAGGGGAACACTGGGAAACAGAACAGCTGGCCCCTCAACTGGCTGCCGGCCTGGAGCTTCCTACTGCCCCAGCTGGCGCTAAAATCATCTGGAGTCCGAGCGCGGAGCGTAGCTCACGTAGCGTATTGGGATATACAGCGTGAGGCATATTAGAGTACGCAGTGGGTTAAAGTTCACAAGCTTATTCTATTATCTCCTTGTTGTAATACTCAGGCTATCCTGTGATCGAGGTAGAGGAACACGAGCAAGAGTGTCAAATATTGTCTGTGTTTGTAGCGTCAGCTCCTTGGTTCGGAGAGGTTTCCTGGCCGTAGCCGAGGCTGTAAACACTTGTCTAAACAGCACAGCCGGACCTGAAGGCCTGAGGCGGTTTCCTGCTCATCCTCCCGGGTGCGGTCGCACCAGTTTGGCTTCTCAGGTCCCCACGTGGTCTGGCTCTAACACTGTCACCGTTTTGTTTTGCTCGAGGGTCACGGGTTGCGCGTGCACGACTGAAATCACACGGCTGCCGCACAAGCTACTTCTGAGGGCGTAGTCGTAGTAGTTACTCTGTGTTTACTCCGACCCATAAGCAGGGGTAGCCTAAATGGTGGCCGTTGGCTAAATAAAAACATAATAAAATTAAGGGGGAGGGTGGCTAGGATCACATTGCATAGTGGCGAAATATTCGGTGGTATCGGGACAAGCGCCGCGAAACGTAACGTGAGAGCTGACCTAGTCGGACCAGAGTGAGTTCAAATACGTTGTTAAACTATATTTATGATCTAGACTGAAACAAATAACTTCAATTTGGGACAATGATGAGTTGTTAAGTCTGGGACAGTTACCGTGTTGTTTTAACTTTGTACACTTTGTAAAACGGTTTTACAACAACAACACCAAAGCTGTTCTAGAGTACATGAGTACACCTCGCGTGACTGTGCCACACGACTCCATGACCGCCTTTCCGGCCTTCTCAAGCACTTCCTTGTCTACATCAAAGCTTGTGGTTGATGTTAAAACCTCGGTTGTCAACATTGAAAGAAGCGACAGCAATACTTCTGAAGTTCAAATGATGCTTTTTACTGCTGTACGCATTACTAGCAGTAAACGGCTAGTTCGAATCAAACTCGTGGTTGGTCCTAAGGACTTAGTAGGGACTTAACACACAGACTTAGTTACAAACGTGTTGGTCTCACACTGTGCGTCGGTTGGGTGCTAATGATCACATTAGCACAGTCTTGCACAACCCTTCTGTGTTTTTAAATGTGGGCCATTATGTTTGTATGGCGTTTTGGGCGTGTGTGTGTGTGTTTGGTGGCTGGCTTAATTGGCCTCACCTGGCCCAGGTAGAGTCTGGGGGGGTGGGGCTGCAAGCCTGTGGTGCATTGGGCAATCAGTGCACCATCAGTGGTTAAGTCAGTCACCAGCACACACACCCAGGAGCGCGCTAGCATGCTATCAGGTACCATCTGCTCGGTTCATTCCACCCTTTTACAATAAACAGGACTTTCAACCACAAACCTGCCTGTGTCCTTGGAGGAGCTGACGTTGGGCGCTAGTATAGCAATCCTGCCACAATGCCACCTGAAGTGGCTTAGTTCAGGGCTCCTCCTTGCAGCCCCAACCCCCCAGACACTAACTGGGCCAGGTGAGGCTGTAGCCCCACCCCCCTCAGACTCTAACTGGGCCAGGTGAGGCTGTAGCCCCACCCACCCCAGACTCTAACTGGGCCAGGTGAGGCTGCAGCCCCACCCACCCCAGACTCTAACTGGGCCAGGTGAGGCCAATTAAGCCAGCCACCAAACACACACACTCCCACAGGCATTTATATGTCTCTCATCTTATCAGACATGGTAGACAGTGGCTGAGTGTGATGAATGATGATGGAGGAGGATGCACATACAAGGAAGAGGATGAGAGGATGATATTGCCAAAAAAATGAGAGGGAGGAGAGAAGATGGCAGAAGAGAGGAGAAGGAGAGGAGGAGCATATCGAAACACAGAGGAGGGCAATGAGGTAGGAGGAATGGGGAGGAGAGGAGGAGGAGGAAGCGGGGAAGAGGGATGATGTTGGAGGAGGCGAGGAACAACATTCATGATATGGGGAAGAGAAGGAAGTGGAGGAGGAGGAGGAGGAGATGATGTAGGGAGGCCATGGTAACAGAAGAGAGTACTGCAGCACATTAGAAATGAGGAGGAGCAGGACAAACTATCAGAACAATAATGGAGCGAGAGAGGAGAGGAGAGGAGAGGAGAGGAGAAGAGGAGGAGGAGAGGAGAGGAGCAGAGAGGAGAGGATGAGGAGAGGAGGGGAAAATAGGAGAGGAGAGGAGGAGGAGGAGAAGAGGAGAGGGGAGGAAGCGAAGGGGAGAGGAGAGGAGAGGACAGAGCAGAGAGGAGAAGGACAATCTATTAGAAAAGTAATGGAGGCAGAGAGGAGGAGGAGGAGGAGGAGGAGCAGCTGCTTCTTGTTATTGGTTGCGACACATCACTGGCAGACCAATCAGAACAACCTCACACACAGTGTTACTGTGTGTGTGTGTGCGTGTTACTGTGTGTGTTACTGTGTGTGTGTGTGTGTGTGTGTGTGTGTGTGTGTTACTGTGTGTGTGTGTGTGGTGCACATGCGGATATCCACAAATGATGGAAGCCATCCTCGACGCTGGCATCTGTGTGTGTGTGTGTGTGTGTGTGTGTGTGTGTATGTCGCTCTACAAAGAGATCTGCGTCGTGTGTGTGTTGTGTGTATTTGTATGTTTGCACACATACACAGGATTTGTATTGGTTTGCATGTGTGTCTCTGGGTGACAGCTTGTGTGTGTGTGTCTGCGTGTGTGTGTGTGTATAACAACTGATCCAGCATTAGTCTCCCTTCGCCCCGTTGGTTAGTTTCAGAATCATTTAATCAATTTCCAAACCGTGCATAAAAATCAATCACGTGTATAACTTTCTGTAATTAAGGTGTTTACTGCTTGTTTTATCCTACTGTATGTAAAAGGTCTTTGAGTACTTTGAAAAGCGCTTTATGAATTAGATGTATTATTTTTATTATTATTATTATTATTATTATTAACCAGGTAACCACGCCAAGGGGAAGCCCACATTTAGAGGCATGATAGCATCGTACGCGCGTTTCACCGCTCTATAAATACCGTGCTATGACACGTGTTGGCGTGTTGCTGGCGTGTTGCGCTGCCGTGTTGTTGTCGTGTTGGAGGCCCTCGTCTGAACACACCATTGTTCACACAGGAAGCCCTGGTGCACACACACAGACACACACACGGCACGCCATCCCCATGGCAACCAGACCGCCACTCAGGACCCCGTACTGGGGGTTTGGGGGGGGGGGCCCGGCAGGACCGGTGGGACCGGCCCACAGCCAGACCCCCCGCAGACCGAGGGGGGCCGGGCAGGAAGCCATGTTTGCCAGGACCGCCAGAACCACTGAGTTGATTAGAAGACGCTGTCAATGTGAACGGGTATCTGGCTCAGATCTGGATCAACGTTTGCAGCGACAACACACAAACAAGTGCAGCAGCAGCAGCACGAGCCTGAGACTGCAGCTGAAATAACCAGAAACAACCGAGGACCTGCAACGGGATGAGCGCAGCCAGGAGACACAAACACACACCGCCCCCTGCTGGGCACTCTGCGATCTATGTGTGTCAGTGTGTCTAACTATCTATATCTATGTCTATGTGTCTGTGTTTTTAAGAAGCTGGAGATGTACCAAAACAATTAGTGACCATGACCCTCAACTCTGTTTTCCTCTCACTCTCTCACACACACACACACACACACACACACACACACACACACACACGCAGGAAATGTTGTGCTGACAGGGACTCTTTAAACTTCACATGGTCGCCTCAGCAACACAGGCAATGCCCCCCATAGCCTATTGGCCACGCCTCCACTGAGTTCCTAGTCCAAATGCTATCTCCACTTACAGGAGTGTTAAGTCTCCACCTCCTCCTCTCTATCCTGGAGGTTGAGGATGCAGGAGGAGGAGGAGGAGGTGCTGATGGGTCAGCAGGGAGAGGAAGGAGCAGGTAGGGCAGGGCGATATATGGATATTATATCAATATTATATATCGATATTGTGATATGAGACTAGATATCGTCTTAAATTTTGGATATTGAAATATCGTGATATGGTTTAAGTGTTTCTGGTTTTATTTGCACTAAAGTTCATAATAAAATGAGAAAATACTTAGTACTTTTCATTTAATTCATATAGAAGTAAACTCAAATAGGTTTTACTATGTGTTTTTTTCTTTTGAATTTCTATTTGACTATTGAATGACCATAAAACATTCTTGTGGAGTGCGTGTGTTTGGCGGGTGGTTTAAGCAGGCTCACCAGTCCCTGACTAATCAGCCAGGGCCAGGTGAGGCTGCTTAAACCAGCCACCAAACACACACACTCCTCAAGTCTATATCTGCTCAAAGAGAACTCTTTCTGCACTATCACATTTATACGTGTAGCTGTGTGTGTGTGTGTGTGTGTGTGGTGCATGTGTGTGTGTGCATGTGTGTGTGTGTGCGTGTGTGTGTGTGTGTGACAGGAGCTGGTCGACCAGCAGGGTGGGGCTTCCTCTCCTCCAACCACTATTGTCTGCTTTACACACACACACACACACATAAACATGCCACTCATGCACACATAAACACAACATTTACACAGACAGACACAGAAAAATACACACACACACACACCACACACACACACACAAAAGTCTTTAAATGATTGTCATATTGTTTGTGAGCGAACTGTGAATGATGAACGGTTAATACTTCAGATCAAATAGGCCTCAATGCACCCATAAATATTTTGCATATCTTAATCTTGGGCATCACATGAAAATCACCTGACCCGTGAAAACACACACACACACACAAAGGGGGGAAAAAACCTGCCGATATATTGATCAATGCAGACTAACATCACAGGTCAAAGACTTGGAATTGGATTTGATCAATTCAGCTCACATCTCTGAACGAGAACACCATCATTTGCACAGGATCAGATAGGCTACACCCACACCGCACAACACTACACCGGGTGAACTGCAAATGTACTTCTCCTCCGCAAGCCTAGAGCCAGGGTGGCATCTGAAACCAAACGAATATATATTTCTTAAACGCCCAATTAATTAGTGTAACACCACCACACAGACAACACTCACTGAGTCTACATTTAATAATGACGATGTTGGTGGTACTGTTCTCCCTAGGCCCCACAATGTCCGGCCGAACAGAAGTTCTTAATGAGCAAGAAGTTCAGGGACATATGTCTCACTACTGGATTTTTAATGGCATAGGGGTTGGCAGCTCGCTCAGCGAAGGCCGGAGAGCGGTTTGTCTGGCAAACAGGAGGAAGGTCCGCTGGTTCGATACACCGGGCTCCGGCCTCCTGGCTAAGTGTCCCTGGAGCAAAGACACCACCTGCTCCTGACGTGTATGGGTGTTACCTTGCATGTGTCGGTTGTATGATCCTGGGCGCTGTAATAAATGTAATCCAGTTCATCACCGTTTTTTACTGACAACGTGTGTGCTGCCCTGGCTGCTAACCAGCTGCACGTACCCGCCTTAATTATGAGGTGGAAACTACACTAAAAACTAACCCAAAATGGGGGGGAAACTAAGAGGCGACAAAGTTGATAAGAATGAGTAGCGGCCTTATCATTTTAAAGAGTGTTAAAGAGGGAAACAATATGTCCAATAATGTACTTCTCAATACCCAGTTGCCCAACTTGTTTTAGTTTACTGAAAATTCGTACCTATACCTTTTCCTTAGGCTTACTCACTGTAAATTTTGCTGAAATCATATTGTTTATTAATTCGTATTGCTATGCTTATGTTGTTCGGTATTTTTGACGCAAACCTCTTGGCACAAGAATTTTCTCTATCGGGATGAATAAGTTCTTATCTTTATCCTATCTTTAATATGGTTTTAAATTGGTACAAGTGTCCAGTTATAACTAAACGTTCTCGTTTCCCAATTAAACCAGCTTCAGGAGGACCCAACTGAAAGACAAAAACTTTTTGGTGTCAAAAATATCCCTCCTATACAACAAAGGATAATCCCCATATTCAGACAAAAATATCCATATTACACAAAAATATCTTTATAGACACAAAGATATCCTCATATACACAAAGATATCTTTCACTAAGACTAGCAAGGTGAACGAAGCTAGGCTACAAAGTGAGACGAATGAGCAACTATTTTAAAAGAGTTTTAAAGAGAAAAATGTAAAATATGGTTTAAAACTCCCCGCAGCACACGGTAGGACTGTTACATTATGATGTTCTTACCTCCTGCATACCAGTTAAGCGTCACCCCGGCCTCCTCTCCCCCGCCGCCGCCATCATCACCACCATCGTCATCCTCCTGCTTCTTCATCCCGTCTCTTCCCGCCGTTTCTTCCCGCCGCGGACGGACTCGTGAGTCGCGGGAGAAACTTCTTCACCGTTTGTTTAGAACACGAAGCGCTCGAGACGTCAAGGAGGCTCAGCGGAGCGGCGCGTGCAGCTGCGAGTGACAGCGCAGGCGGCGGCGGCGGCGGCACGCGCGCCACTAGTTACCCGCCACTAGAGAGACCCGCCACTATAGTTACCAACACTATAGTTACCTGCCACTATAGTTAGCACCACTATAGTTACCCACCACTATAGTTACCAACCACTATAGTTACCAACACTAGAGAGACCCACCACTATAGTTACCAACACTATAGTTACCTGCCACTATAGTTAGCACCACTATAGTTACCCACCACTATAGTTACCAACACTATAGTTACCAACACTATAGTTACCCGCCACTAGAGAGACCCACCACTATAGTTAGCACCACTATAGTTACCCGTCACTAGAGAGACCCACCACTATAGTTAGCAACACTATAGTTAGCACCACTATAGTTACCCACCACTATAGTTAGCACCACTATAGTTACCCACCACTATAGTTAGCACCACTATAGTTACCACCACTATAGTTAGCACCACTATAGTTAGCACCACTATAGTTACCAACACTATAGTTACCACCACTATAGTTACCCACCACTATAGTTACCAACACTATAGTTAGCACCACTATAGTTACCCGTCACTAGAGAGACCCACCACTATAGTTAGCACCACTATAGTTACCCGTCACTAGAGAGACCCACCACTATAGTTAGCAACACTATAGTTAGCACCACTATAGTTACCACCACTATAGTTAGCACCACTATAGTTACCACCACTATAGTTACCACCACTATAGTTAGCACCACTATAGTTACCAACACTATAGTTACACTATAGTTACCCACCACTATAGTTACCACACTATACCATACTATAGTTACCCACCACTATAGTTAACTATAGTGTACCACA
>PIJE02000449.1:97500-161413 GCA_002895965.2 Coryphaenoides rupestris | reverse complement strand
TTACCCACCACTATAGTTACCAACACTATTCTAACACTATAGTTACCACTATAGTTACCACCACTATAGTTACCAACACTATAGTTACCCACTATAGTTACCAACACTATAGTTACCAACACTATAGTTACCAACACTATAGTTACCCACCACTATAGTTACCAACACTATAGTTACCACCACTATAGTTACCAACACTATAGTTACCCACCACTATAGTTACCAACACTATAGTTACCCACCACTATAGTTACCAACACTATAGTTACCCACCACTATAGTTACCCACCACTATAGTTACCAACACTATACTGTAGTTACCCACCACTATAGTTACCAACACTATACTGTAGTTACCCACCACTATACTGTAGTTACCCACCACTATAGTTACCAACACTATACTGTAGTTACCCACCACTATAGTTACCAACACTATACTGTAGTTACCCACCACTATACTGTAGTTACCCACCACTATAGTTACCCACCACTATAGTTACCAACACTATACTGTAGTTACCCACCACTATAGTTACCAACACTATACTGTAGTTACCCACCACTATACTGTAGTTACCCACCACTATAGTTACCAACCACTATAGTTACCCACCACTAGTTAAAATAACTTTGATTTAAAACAGATCAATTTAATGTGTATAGGTCTCTCAATTTCAAATGATTGATATTTTCATATATTTATATATTATTATATATACTGTACATGACATTATATATATAATATATGAATGTCATGTATTAATGTGTATTATTGATATCTATATTATCACACTGAAATACACATGATGTCATCTTCCTATCATAACGTATTCTACTCTACATCTCAGATGAGCTGTACATTACTAAATCTATGATTTTATTTTATAATTCTATTGTTTATTCTATTGCTACGCTTATGTTGTTGGTATTTTGAGCAACTGTGTGCTGGATGTGGAGGGCTGTGTGTGTGTGTGTGTGTGTGTGTGTGTGTGTGTGTGTGTGTGTGTGTGTGTGTGTGTGTGTGTGTGTGTGCGCGTTGAAGTGGATATAATCATAATCATAAAGGTCATGACCTCTCAGCAAATAGAAAGGGGTGGTTCTAGTCCGGCTCACCTCACACACACACACACACACACACACACACACACACACACACACACACACACACACACACTCCCTCGGGAAGGTAGCCTCTATAACATAAACATATAACTGACTAGATCACACAGGCTCGACGGACACAAAGACACACACACATCTTAACACAACTCTATATGCGCACCCACACACACACACACACACACACACACATCACACCTTAAAACTCTATACGCACACACAGACATGTCAACACACAATGAAAAACACACACACTCACTCAATCACAACTAGACATACAAACACACAGATATTTGCTTTTACATTACTTCAAATAAATGTTGTTGCATATTCATGCACACACACACACACACACACACACACACACACACACAACCAAACAAACGTACACACACTCAAACATACAAGCTAGCACAATCACACATGCATCTGTGGGAATGCAGGCACACACACACACACACACACACAGACACATACACACAAACACACTGACACATACACACAAACACACAGACACATACACACAAACACACTGACACACACACACCCTGAGGACTACGTCAGACCCCTGAGTTGGGCCCGGCCCCATTGGCTGGCGTTAGCTGCCCGTTGGTATTTTTAGTTTGATATTCTTGGGGGGGGGTGGAGAGGGAGTATATAAAAGCCTTTACCCGGGCAACGGAGCACAGTTACCCAGGTCGTCGTGGAAACATCAACAGCTCCAACACCCCAAACACCAAACCCCACCCTCCTCCTCCTCCTCCTCATCCTCCCCCTCTTCATCCTCCTCCAGGACAGCACCTAGCAGGTCCTCTCAGGGTGAGTAGGCGTGAGCTGTGAGCTCACCTGTCCTGGTGGGCGTACCTGTCGCGAGGACAGGTATCCACACCGACGGCGATAGCATCGTGTGTGGGTCTACCGCCGGGCGTTGTGGGCGTGGCAGGGGGGTGATTGACAGGATGTGACTGGAGACTGTTGTTTAAAATAGTTGGTGGTTTTTTAAATAATTGTATTCATTGCTGGATGATGGTTTAGTAGCAGGATGAGGATCAGATGAGAGTGTGCTAGACAAATGGGAAGCAGCTTAGAGCAGGTTGTCTGGCGAGGAGAAGGTTGCTGGTTTGATTCCCAGCAACCTCACCATGACTGTTGACTGCTGAGGTGTTCCTGAGTAACAAACCTAACATACCCTGGTGTGTGTGTGTGTGTGTGTGTGTGTCACAATAGAAGATATTACTTGTGTGAGGGGAATCCCTGAAGTGTGTTTCAAAGGTTAGTTTGGTGTGAAGGTGAGTGTTGAGGATAGTCACACATAGTTGCCATGGAGGTCTCTGTCAAAGTGCAGGTTAGTGTTTAAGTCAGTTGGAAATATTGGGAAGTTTACGCCACTAGAAATGTTAAGAATGCTGGTGATGAAGATTGTTTATACAGTATGCTTGTTGTATTAACCTTGCAATTATAAATGCTTGAAACCTGCTCTATTCTTATCTTTATGCACCACAGTGATATATTGCTGTCTCCTTCAACAAATGTACACTTTGTAAGTCGTGTTGGATAAAAGCCAAATGCCCTAAATGTAAATATAAATGTAATATGGCGTCAGGTGGACGCTTTTATCTAAAGAATCTTAATATCGGAGGCGCATACAATTTTTAGCATGGGTCGCCCCGGAGGGAATTGAACTCTCAAACCAACCCTGGAGGTGTTAATGTCCTGCTAAGGCAATTGAGTTACACACAGGACCAGATGCTGGTCGGCAGGGACCATGTTTGCCCTAAAATCCACAACTAAAAATAAACGGTGTGTACGGTGGTCTTGGACGGAAGTGAGCACATTATCTGGCTAGCACTGTGGACGGCAGCACCACCGCCAGAAGAGCCGCGGTCCGGGTTTAACTCCCAGTCTCAGTCTGCCGGGACAAAGACAAACGACCAGCACCGCCCGTCTTCGTCTGTGGTCATTAATAGACAGCCTGTAATTGCTAATTCATCATTGTCTAGTTAAAAGTTATGCATAAGGAACATTCACTTTCACATTTCACTTTCAATGCATTCCACAGTAAGACACTCATCTGTGTCAGGGGCAGGGGTGGCCTAAAAAGTTCAACGACATCCCAAGTAGGAAACGTGTCCGACAACATGGTTCAAACTCGGACCAGAGCGCCGAACCTGTGCAAACTGAGTCAGAACATGGAGGGAGGTGTTAAGGTGTGTAGTAATAAAGCATCGGTTTCCCGTCTCTCCTGCCTCCTAGGATGCCAGACTGCTAGCATCATTATGTCAGCCGACGTAGCCATCCAGAAGTTCTCCTTCCCCTTCACCTGCGCTGCCGGCCTCACCCCGACAGGTGAGCAGACCCAGAGGGCATGTCCACAGGTGAAGACCCTGGAAACCCCCACACTCAGTGTTCTGAGACCCATCGCTATTGTCGGGACCGTGGTCACGAATGAGGCCAAAGCTGGCTCGAAGACAGACTTAAAGACAGACTTAAAGACAGAGGTAAAGACTGAGTTAAAGATGGACTTAAAGACAGACTTAAAGACTGGGTTAAATATGGACTTAAAGATGGACTTAAAGAAAGACTTAAAGACTGCCCCAGTGGCCAGACTCCAGCTCAGCACCTCCTGCTCCACCCCGGGTGTTCGGAGTGCGGTGCTCTCGGGCTGCGGCGTTTTCGAGAGCCTGGCGGTGGACATCGAGGACACGCGTCCGGCGGCCAAGAGGCAGCTGTCCTCGGAGAGTGCCGCCCGCACCGTCGCTGTGGTGAAGAAGAGCGCATTGAGGAAGGAGGGGGCGGAGGGACCGCCAAAGACCTCCAGTCTCCAGGCGGGTCCGAGGGGGCCGCCCTCCATGGCGAGGGGAGCCCCCCTCGGGGAGAAGAGGCAGCGGCGGCGGCGTAAGGACCTGTTCTCCAGCTCAGAGGTGTTCAGCCGGGTGGACGCCCACGCCATGAGAGCCGGGCAGGAGGTGAGCGGCCTTTTCACTCAACACCACCATGACAGTCTTAGGTTACACGACATCACGGGGAATAACACAAGACATCCAGTGAATGCTTTTACCTTAAGTACGTCCCTGGGCAGAGCCACTGCCCTTTAAACACCAGAACCCACATGGGAACTGAGTCCTTAAACACATCGCAGTCCACAGCGTGAGCACGAGCCACCGAGCCAAATGGAACTCTTAATCCGCCGGCTTTGGTCGCATGTCCTGCCCACCAGCCCAGCAGGGGCGGTGTGGTCACTGGTCACCGTACACCAGCTGCAACGCAAAAACCTAAGGCCGGCCGGCCGGCCACCAAAGGCCGCGTTCCACGCGAGACGTCCATGGCCGTAGACAACGCAAAGTTTCCAACGGTACTAAGTAATAGGGTCCTATTTATAGAGCGGGAGGGTGGAGAGGTGGAGGGGTGGAGGGCTGCTTGGTGTGGAGGCACCTGCCGTGGGATTAAACACAAGCGGGCCAGAGGTCCGCCACGCAACACGGGGGCTTCTGAAGCAGTCAGGAAGGAAAACACATGCAGTCTCCACATTCAGTCCCAACATGTATGTTCTCAGCACAGTGCTGAGACGTGCCACGGCCTTCAACAAATGTTCAACTAAGCAACCTAACCCTGGTCAATAGGAGGAAAATATTCTCTCCGTTTGTATCAGGAAAGCTCTTTTCTTCTACCATGGTGGTGTCGATGGAGAACGGAACGCTTTGTATGAATGACATTGACTTTGTAAAAACGTCAACAAGTTGTTAACAAGTTGGGGGCATCCTACAACATTCACATACCTTGTATATTATCACCCTTGTTTGTTCCCAGCTGAAGCAGAAGTGATGTTTACAACGGTGAAGACCCATTCGCCCAGAACATCACGCAGTGAATCCCAGGACCGAGCTGGCAGAGGCCTGCGGCAGCCATTCTGGGTCTGGCCTGTGTGACAACTTGGTGGGTGTGGCGTTCAGCTCAGACCCCTCCCACTTCTCAGAGCCCCTTGCCACTGCAGAAGTTGTAGCTAGCGATACGTAAGCGTAATCTTATACGTTTTTAACTTTAGTTCGCCAATACATTGAGGCTTCAAGTTTTATATTAGAGCTATTACTCAGCTATAGAGGTGCAAGTGTTAGTTAGCTGGTGGGAACCCAAATGCTATCATCAATATTATCCCTGTTTGGAATAGCTCATCATTGAAGTGTTGCTGGTGGATATGGAGTCACCCCTGGTTAATACTGAGCCCTGTGGCTATCGCTCTGCAGAGTACGATGTGAGCGGGTTCCTGGGCCAGACAAAGAAGCTGTCCTCCCCTGAGGAGGTGATCGCTGCGGGGAAGGGAGTCTGCTGTGGCTACTCCAGCCTCTGTCTGGAGATGTGCAGGTTAGAGACCTCCACCCGCCAACCCTCCATCCACCCACTAACCAAATCCCAGATCCCTCCATCCTCCTCTGCCTGGCCTCTTCAACACTCACACAGCAGATCAGCCTGTTCCCGGTGTAATGTGTCAGTAAGCTGACAGCAGAGGGGTGGTCACTGCCCCGCATGCTGGGAGCTAGCTAGCTAAAGCCCCCTGAGAGGATCCCTGGTCCCTCATGTTCCTCTCTGATGTGAAGCCTGTGGTGACCCCTATCTCTACACACACACACACACACACACACACACACACACGCACACACGCACGCATGCATACATGTATGCAGACACACATGAGGCCTAAACACGGCAAGAGTAATCTATATATGTATATATCTATATTATATATTTTGTGTTTCTTTTTTGTTCTGCTTCTTCATGGCTTCTGGTGTGCATCCAGAGAGGTGGGCATCGAGTGCCAGGAGGTCCCGGGCCACAGTAAGGGCATCGGACACCGGCCGGGCCAGAGCCTCCAGGGTGTCCGATCGGACCACATGTGGAACGCCGTGCTGCTGGCCGGCCAGTGGTTCCTCATGGATGCCTGCTGGGGCGCCGGGCGTGTCAACATGGAGCACAAGATCTTTGTCAAAAAGTACGACCCGATCGTCGCCACAATGCAACCGAGGCGACTTTGAGTCCTCTCCGGAAGCCTCTTCAACTCAAATCCTCTCTGGTGTCTTGGTTTTCCTCTTTGAAGGTTCGACGACTTCTACTTCCTGACCGACCCGGAGGACTTTGTGGAGTCCCACTTCCCAGATGAGCAGCGGTGGCAGCTCCTGGACCAGCCCATGACCCGGGAGGACTTTGAGAAGCGGGTCTTCAAGACCTCCATATTCTTCACCCTGGGCCTGAAGCTTATTCAGCCGCAACACTTCCACATGCTCACAGGTCCGCCTCGTACTCTAATTGCCTGCTCGTACGTTTCTGGCAGTTGTAGTTTCCTGAGGCGATGTAGGACTCACAGCTTCCTGATCCCATGGCTGTAGCCGAAATCCAACTAGGAGTTATTTTGTGAGTTCTTGCCAATAACACTTCAGTAGACACAAAGTGAAGGATAGCTTTGCCGACCCAGACTTTATCTCGATCTATCCGCATTGGGGTAATAGTGTGAAAAATGGCTGCAGTTGTTTTAGCGATGCTCTCTGTGAACCTCTGGGGGTGCAGCTCGGCGCAGATGCAAAATCTCCCCGAGCTTTGTGCGATCATGTTTCACGTGAAACTGCAAAAAATAAAGTAGCAGGGAGATCTGGGTGCAGGCAACATGGAGGAAAGGTAAACATTGTTGATTTGCATACAGTATGCTGCCCACATTTAAAATGATCAGCAAAGTTCCCCTTTAAAAGTTACTTTAATGACATCACAGGCTGGCCACTAATTTGACAGAAACAGCCCTTGTGAAAAACTGTGTTTATTGTCTCCTCAGACAACGGGGAGGTGAACCTGTCCATCAGCTCCTCCAGGCCAGTCACGTACACCTACGACATCACCCAGCAACACGACTTCCTGCACCGCGGAGCCACCGAGCAAAGGGAATCCAGCAACTCGTCTTGGGGCTTGATGACCATGTCGCACCGCACCATGAGGCTGCAGATCCTGCCCCCCGCCCGGGGAACCTACGACGTCAAGGTGTTCGCCCGGCCTGAGTTGTCCTCCGCCCCACTCAGCTGGGTCTGCTCCTTCACCGTGGAGTGTCCGGCCCCCCGGGCCACCGAGGAGATCCCGGAGAACCCCTTCCTGTCCTGGGGACTGCAGGTTGGCGCCGGGGCCCTGGGTGTGGCGGGCAGCTCCCAGGGGAGCCAGGCACTAGAGGTGGAAGAAGGCGAGTTGGAGCTGACGTTGAAGACCTCCAGGTCTCTGATGGCACTGTGCGAGCTGGTCCACCCAGGGCTAGAGCCCACGCTCGTCAAGCGGTGCCTCGCCACACAGATCCAGCCGGACGGGCTGACCTGCCACGTGCTCTGCCCTGCGCCCGGCTTCTACCGGCTGTCCGTGTTCGTGCGGGACTACGACAATCCGGAGGCGCGGTTCCAGAACGCCGCCAACTTCCTGCTGCACTGCAAGGCTACGGTGGTGAGCCGGAGCCAGCTGTTCCCGCCCAACCTGGGCACGGCGTGCGGCCCGGGAACCCGCACGCTGCAGGCGGGCCTGTCCAAGTTCAGCCACACGGGGGCGCTGGTGAGCACCCAGCAGGGAAAATGCAACATCACCTTTCAGAACCAGCAGGACCTGGAGCTGCATGCTGTTCTCGGGAGGGAGGAGAGCCCTGCAGCCTCCGGGATGACAGCTGCCGCCCCGCTGGCACGCCACCTTTTCTGCACCTACACTGACAGCAAGGTGACGGTGAGCGCCAGTCTGCCGGGGGCCGGACTCTACCGTCTGGGCCTCTATGCCCGGACGGTCCCTGGTGCAGACTTCAACCCCATGTGTGACTTTGTGCTGAGGAACAGCTGCCAGCAGCCGGGGCCTCCGTTCCCCGCCGCCTATGCCGCCTGGGGGAAAGGCTGCGTGCTGTTCGAGCCTCGCGTGGGCCTGCTGGAGCCCGGTGCCTGGGTCCGCTTCCGGGTGAGGGTCCCCGGGGCCAAGAAGGTGAGCGTGGTGGGGGAGGGGAGGGCGGAGCTGAAGATGAACAAGAGCCGCGTGTGGGAGGGGGAGGTGTTCACCGGGAGCCTCCAGCAAGTCAAATTGGCGGCTGCCTCGGAGGACGGCGGAGACATGGCCGTCATGTTGACCTTTGACATTAGGCCGTCTGAGAGTGAGGAGTGACGTTGGCCGATGCTGGATGCTTGTCCTGACGATGTGTAGCATTGTTGTGTTGTAGTGCCGTTACGTGAGAGCCTTTCAAGTCCACACAATACAGGTATGCAGTGGATCACCAGCCAGCGGGTTCCAGGCCTTTAAATCCCTTCCTGCGATTGTCCGCCGCATTCTGGCACCGCTTTGTGTGGAGCGGAGACCCGGCCCCTCAGGTTCTGGGACTCCAAGCCCAGTGAGGAAATGCGATGGATTTATTGTCCCCTGCTCCAGCCAGATAGGAGGGCAGCGGTACCAAGATGACTCTATGCAGTGTGTGTGTTTGGTGGCGGGCTTAATCAACCTCAGCTGGCCCGAGTTACAGATGGGGTTGAGTGAGGCTGCACACCTGCGTTGGCTAATCAATGCCCCCCATGTTAAACCAGCCATCACACCACCACACACTCAGGGAGCGCTAGCATGCTAGCAGTATACAACCTGCTCTGCCTACAAACTGTAAATAAACCGCTTTATTCAAAATCCACCTGTGTCCTGTTGTCGGAGGAGCCTGGAAAAGCCACTTTATGTGGCATATGGTCAACTTCTATCTACATATACACGAGATAATACAGCACATAAATACTAGATCTACAGTATATGGCAAATGGATTTCATTTATATAGCCATTTTATCTAAAGCGCTTTACAGTTGCCTCACATTCACCCATTCATACACCGACGGCGGTGTCAACCATGCAAGGTAACAACCAACACGTCAGGAGGTGGAGTGATACCAATTGTGAAAAGGAATTAGACTCTTAGCCGTCGTATATGGTTATTATATCACAATATGAACCAATCAGATGAATTAACTACCTTTTCAGGTAGTTAAGATAACACTAATAACACAGATAACACTCACCAGCACCATCACCGGCCCCTCATCAAGGGGTCAAAGGTTGCCTGGTTGCGCCAAGGTATCGAAAGTAAGGTGTGGACGGGTCAAGAGGACATTCAGACCCAGCGATAGCCGTCAGTCAGGTGTCTGTCAACAGCCCAGTGCCACCTGTCTCTCTGTCTCGCGCTCTCTCGGCTCTGAGAGATCGTTCTACGGCCGCCGGTTGAAAACACTCCAAAAGCCAAGATGCCCAAAACGGTAAGGCCGACCTCGATTCTTCCAACATGGGTGCCTGTAGTTATAGAATGTAGTCAAGTGAGGTACGACACAGTGTGACATATTAATGACAGTGTTAATAATAATATATAATAATAATAATAATAATAATAATAATATAACAATTATAACAATCCTTCCCGGTAAGTCTTCTGTCTGCTATCGTTGATGTGATGCTCATCAAGTTGGAAAGAGCTCAGTCCGGCTTTTTGTCTTGACACCAATTCCTAAAGTTGCCTTCAACACCAGTGACATAATGAATGGAGACACAGGTTTAGCTCGGGATATCTGGTGTCGTTAGACAGCCCAGATTACAGATTGTGCATCAGTTGTTCAACGACAACAGCGGCAAAAGCATTTACAACAACTATTCCTGAAGTGTTATGCAAAAGAATGAATATGTTTGTCACGCTTTCATTGTGGTATCATTCTTGTGGGTCATTCTTGTGAGAGCTCTTCAGTTTAGAACGTTCCCCTGTGAAATATCGGACACAAACTTGCGACGACAGTTACTGTTGATCGTGACTTAATGCAGCTTGAGTGAATCACGGCTCCCTTATCACAGAAGTTCAATTATGTCTTCTCGTATCGAGGGGTGAATTCTCGCAGACGGGTAACTCCAAGGTCTGCGACAACACGCACAGTGGCTCCAGATTAAGCGTTTACAACCGGAGGTACTCCCAAGGGTATGTAAGGTATGCTGTACACAGTGCATAGTGACGTGGAATGACGTGCAAAGTTTCAGGGCTTTATCTTTATGACATGCAGAGTCACTTCATAAAAGAGTTAGGTAGCAGCTCCACTTTAATTGGGTCAAGGTTCACGGACAATTGCTTTACACCCATCTGTATTTTCTATTGTGCATAAAAGTGCTTAAGTGTCTTTTACTTTTACGTTTTGCATGGAGATATCCCCCCCCCCCTGCATATGTTCCTTGTCACATTGGATCTGTTTGTAAGACCATGTTCTGTATCTCTAATGAGGACCACACTAACGAGGACTGTGGGGAAGATGCCCATTTCTTCTTCTTCTGGCCGTGTTCAACCAGTTGTGCCCCGGTTGCCCGGCGATGTGTGGGTTGCAACGGGGCCAGGGGGGCATCAGGAAACGTGGCAGCAGGCATTATTTTGATATTGCAATGTGCTGTCTTGCAACCTTGTAGTCCCTACAGCCAGATAGCAGACCCGTGAGTCGTGGACCACATTCAGCACTCTTGGTTATGTTAAAGACTCCTTGAAGACTCACAGTTATGTTGAAGACACATTTAGGACATGCCTAAAACAACCTGTAAGGCTTCTTGGCTTACAGGTTGACTGCTTTATGAAATGCGTTGCAAGATGCATTTAAGACGTTTTAAATAACTATTTAAGCAGTATTTCAGACACATGCAAATTTAAATACATTTTTATGTATATCGCTTTTATCCAAAGCGCTTTACAGTATTGCCTCACATTAGAGATGCACCGATACCGATACCAGTATTCGGTATCGGTCCGATACTGTGCTCATGTACTCGTACTCGTTAAACTACTCCGATACAACCGCACCGATACCACTTTGGCCACGCAACGTTAACCTTGTAATATTCTTAGCCAAGGAATATTGAAATAAAGAGATGCAACCGAGTTGTCGTTTATGGATGTTTAATAGAAACTGCGCATGGTACCGAGCATGGGCCGAGCATGGGCGTAGAATTTAGTGGGGACGCTGGGGACATGTCCCCACCAATTAACCGCGCACCCCCCCCCATCAGAACCGCGAATTAACGGGCGCACCCCCCCCCCCCATCAGAACCGCAAATTAACGGAGCACCCCCCCCCCCATCAGAACCGCTTATTAACGGAGCACCCCCCCCCCCCCCATCAGAACCGCGAATTAACGGAGCACCCCCCATCAGAACCACGAATTAACGGAGCCCCCCCCATCAGAACCGGAACTAACGGAGCACACCCCCCCCCCCCAATCAGAACCACTAATTAACGGAGCACCCCCCCATCAGAACCACAATTAACGGAGCACCCCCCCCCCCCCCCCCCATCAGAACCACTAATTAACGGAGCACCCCCCCCATCAGAACCACTAATTAACGGAGCACCCCCCATCAGAACCGCGAATTAACGGAGCACCCCCCCCCCCATCAGAACCACGAATTAACGGAGCACCCCCCCCCCATCAGAACCACGAATAAACGGAGCACCGCCCCCCCCCCATCAGAACCACGAATTAACGGAGCACGCCCCCCCCCCATCAGAACCACGAATAAACGGAGCACCCCCCCCCCATCAGAACCGCGAATTAACGGAGCACCCCCCCCCATCAGAATCACGAATTAACGGAGCACGCCCCCCCCCCCCCCCCATCAGAACCACGAATAAACGGAGCACCGCCCCCCCCCCAGAGACGCTGACTCGGAGCCCGTCGCGCGCCTCACGGTTGCGTCATTGCGCATCCTTGGCGCAACATCTGTGATGTCCACCAATGTCCTAAACAACAACACGTCCTTGGTACCGAGCATCCGACTGACGTATGTTGGATGGTTCTGAATAGGTTACATTTAATTGAAATGTGTGGCAGTGCCGTTATATTTGTTTAATTTGTTCACAGTCAGAAAGAGAGGAACATCTGATAAAAATTAGAGTCATTAGAACTGTAATGGTTTTATTAAGTACTCGTATCGGTATTCGGTATCGGCAAGTACCCAAATGTAAGTACTTGTACTTGTACTCGGTCTGAAAAAAAGTGGTATCGGTGCATCCCTAGTTCTTACCTCCTCAGTAGTTCAACTGGTTAGTTATGGCGTTAACACTGTCAGGGTTAAGGGTTTGAGTCCCTACTGGTGACGGCCATGCTACTGGCGGTATGTAAGTAAGACATTGTGTGTCTTTACGTCTTGTTATGAAGGTGTTCACTGCAGGGCGGTCATGTGACTAGAAATTGTGTGTATTTCTGCAGATCAGTGTTCGGGTGACCACCATGGACGCGGAGTTGGAGTTCTCCTTCAACCCCAAAAACAAGGGGAAGCAGCTCTTTGACCAGGTCAGTACCCTAAACCCAACCCCTGACCTCTGACCCTTGACCCCTGACCCCTGACCCACCCAAACACCACTGGGAAGCAACTATTTGACCAGGTCAGTACCCTAACACCTGACCTCTGAACCCTGACCCACCCAAAGATCCCAGGGAAACACCTATTTGACCATGTCAGTCCCCAAACTAACCCCTGACCTCTGACCTAAAAGCAATGGAATTGCCCTAGAAATCAGGATCACTGGGGCTTTCAAATGTCCCTGTAAAATAAATAGTTAAGTTCTGAATTCTACTCTGTATTTGCAAAGTTGGTCCAGTTTTTCTTTGGAGTCGCAACATTTGATAAAATCCCAGATGATGAGTCTAACCAGGGGCTCTGTGTTCTCCGGGTACCAGGTGGTGCAAACCATCGGTATACAAGAGATCTGGTACTTCGGCCTGCAGTTCATGAACAGCAAAGGTTACCAATCCTGGCTGAAACTTGATAAAAGGTAAAAACGGAACGTACAACAATGCATAATGTTTTCATGGAAGGAGTTTTAAAGGTAGAAATATATTACAAAACACATTTATACATTTATATATATTTATGAAGGTATATTTATTATATATTATTAATTTGGTGTAAACCATAAATAATTATGTAATCATTTAAATGATACAATATGTACTAATTGCATTTCTTTGTTTCAGTGTCATTTTTGTTGTGATTTGTAGTTTTTCATTTGTTTAATTGAATATCCTTCTGTAAAGCGATGTCACGACCGCTGTTTCATACATGCTAGCTGACTATCTCACTACACTACACTACATTACCCACAATGCTAAAGCTAAGCTATATTCCCTCTCCACTCGCTGTGTTCCACATTCATTCAAATGGTAAATGGATTGCATATATAATACGCTTTTTTCCAAAGCGCTTCACAGTATTGCCTCACATTCATCCATTCATACACCGACGGTGGTGCCAACCATGCAAGGTAACAACCAACACGTCAGGAGCAAGTAGGGTTAGGTGGTGTCTTGCTCAGGGACACCTCCACACTTAGCTAGGAGGAGCCCGGGGATCGAACCAGCAACCTTCCTTACCTCAACCGCTCTTACCTCCTGAGCTACTGCCACCCCCATTCATTCATTCATTCATTCCACATTCTCATGTTCTTCTCACCTGCGTTCTCCAACCTCCCCCTGTCCCTCCCCAGGTGAGGGCCCAGAACGTGAAGAAGGAGACCCCGCTGCAGTTCCATTTCCGGGCCAAGTTCTACCCGGAGGACGCGTCCGACGAGCTGGTCCAAGACGTGACCCAGAAGCTGTTGTTCCTGCAGGTGAAGGAGCAGATCCTGGCCGACCAGGTCTACTGCCCCCCGGAGTCCGCCGTGATGCTGGCCTCCTACGCCGCGCAGGCCAAGTTCGGCAGCTACAACAAGCAGGCGCACAAGGCCAGCTACCTGTCCTCCGATCAGCTGCTGCCCCAGAGGTGAGCCGTGGGCCGTGTTTGCAGATCAGAATCGGAATCAGAATCAGAATTGGAATCGGAATCAGAATCAGAATCAGGTTTATTGCCAAGTAGTTTTCACAGACAAGGAATGTGCTTTTGTGATTTGGTGCATAACATTGAACATTAAACAGAACATACTGGGAGGAACAATTTCGAAGAAAGTAATTATATAGAAATTCGAAAAAATATACAGTATATGTAAAAAGTAAGCAATTAATAAGATCAAGATAATTATAAACACACACACACACAGGCGCGCACACACACACACAGGATCATACTACATGTTAGCTCAGAGGTACAGCGTCCAGCTGCTGTATATCATACTGTAGTATCTTTAAGCAAAGTACAACGTGGACCAAAGAGTGTTGAATAATAAATCATAAATGATAATAAAGTATACATTAATAAATGATGAGAGGTGAATGAATGAATGATCAGGATGGATACATTAAGTCATGGATTACTTAGCAGTCTAATCCAGTGCCTGCCGATTGCATTGCAACAACAAGTTGTATTCATGTAATAACCTTTCTTTACGACTTGGGGCGGGAAACACACACATTCAGTTTTGTATTCACTGACCCCTTTAATGACAATGCAAATACATGTAAATACATGTAAATATACTCAAGTCTCTATGCTTTATTGTATATGCACATAACAGTACTTAGCATTGTTTAGCATATTGTATGTTCTTAGATGTTGGTAATGCACTCAGAATGGCACGTCTGCTCTTATCTCAGCTATTATGCAGACGACCTAGCAATTATGAAACTCGTTCTATTAACCTTGTAACTATGAATGCTTGAAACCTGCTCTATTCTTATCTTTATGCACCACAGTGATATATTGCTGTCTCTCCTTCAACAAATGTACTCTTTGTAAGTCGCTTTGGGTAAAAGCGTCTGCCAAATGCCCTAAATGTAAATGTAAATGTAAATATAGCCAGTGACTGACTCTGTCTCTGGTCTCCAGGGTTCTCGACCAGTATAAGATGTCCAAGGCCCAGTGGGAGGACCGGGTCCAGACTTGGCACAGCGAACACGGATCCATGTTCAAGTGAGTCCACCCAGAACCTGATGCTACTACCTGGTACCTTCAGCTCACCTGGTCGGGTTGCACCTCGGATCCAGAACTTCCACAATGCTGACAACAAGTCCGACTTGTGGGACTACTAGTTTGCATGAAAATATGAGTCTTATGTGCTTGTATTTAATGGCGATAAAGTCACCAATATTGTCGTGAAGAAGCTGTAAACACCGTGGACAGTGTGGCTGTGATATAGTTTCCAACTTTATGACACACGCCTGGTTTTTGACATCACAAGTGGAAGTGTCCACCCAGATGTCTGCTGGATAGATCAGCCTACCGGAGATTCTGAAGGAAGGGCTTGGAAGGGCTAACCACGCTCACACCTGGTGGTAGAATAGCGTTAGTCCTTTAAGTAAAACCCCCCCAACCCCCCACCCCCCGGTGTGCCTGACAGAGAGGACGCGGTGCTGGAGTACCTGAAGATCGCCCAGGACCTGGAGATGTACGCCGTCAACTACTTTGAGATCAAGAACCGCAAGGGCACCGACCTGTGGCTCGGCGTGGACGCGATGGGCCTCAACATCTACTCCAAGGACGACAAGTCAGTCCACCAGCTCATCTCATGTCCACCATCTCATCTCATGTCCACATCTCATCTTCCTGTTGCCAGACAACCGCTCTTACCTCCTGAGCTACTGCCTCCCCATTATCATATGTACTGTAACCCTGTGCTCCGTCGCTCTCCTCCGCCCCCCCCCACCCCAGGCTCAGCCCCAAGATCGGCTTCCCCTGGAGTGAGATCCGGAAAATTTCTCTCAGGAATAAGAAGTTCATCATCAAGTCCATCGACAAGAAAGCTCCGGTGAGCGTTCAGCCACGTCTCCTCCTGCAGTGAAACCTTCGCTTGGAAGCGCATAGTGTTGATAATAAAATACACGCATCATCATAATGTTTATTTGAACTTGGAGCATATACAGAATGGTTTAGCTTCTGTGTTATGGTATATGCTGTCGTGGGTGTAGGGGCTTGTACATCAGGATGCATGATGGAATTTTGTGTGGTTGGTGATACTTGCCCAAAAGTTAAACTCCTAAATCAACATACCGAACTGGGCCAGGTGAGGCTGCAGCCCCCCTCCCCCCAGACTCTAACTGGGCCAGGTGAGGCTGTAGCCCCACCCACCCCCAGACTCTAACTGGGCCAGGTGAGGCTGTAGCCCCACCCACCCCCAGACTCTAACTGGGACCAGGTGAGGCCAATTAAGCCAGCCAGCCACCAAACACACAGACTCGCACACTTTTGTGATGTGTGTGTGTGTGTGTGTGTGTGTGTGTGTGTGTGTGTGTGTGTGTGTGTGTGTGTGTGTGTGTGTGTGTGTGTGTGTGTGTGTGTGTGTGTGTTGGCTGCAGGACTTCATATTCTACGCCCAGTGTCTGCGCGTGAACCGCGGCATCCTGCAGCTGTGCAGGGGCAACCACGAGCTGTACATGCGCAGACGCAAGCCCGACACCATCGAGGTGCAGCAGATGAAGACCCAGGCCAAGGAGGAGAAGCTGCAGAAGACGAAGGAGAGGTGGGACAACACACACACAAACAAACAAGGAGACAAGCAAACGTTACCATGTCCATTTACGCTTTTATCCAAAGAGACTTCCAAAGAGTACATTTGTCGAAAGAGAGACAGCAATATATCGCTAAACAATGCTAAGTGCTATTAATAATGTCAAGACGTACAAACATACAAGTTAGTGCTCGGGTTAGGAGAGGGAAGGCGGAAGGGGGGGGGGTTATGGTTATCTGAGGGTTTTGGGTGTGGATAAGGTCAGTGTAAGAAGAACCTCGGGTGGTGGAAGCAATGCATGATGGGAAGTCCAACGCGTCCGTGTGGTGCTCCGCAGAGACCTGCTGGAAGGTGAGAAGAAGCGACGAGCAGCCATCGAGAAGGAGAAGGAGGAGATGGAGAGGGAGAAGGAGGAGATGGAGAGGGAGAAGCAGGAGCTGATGCTGAGGCTGACGCAGTACGAGGAGAGAACCAGGGAAGCAGAGAGAGGTCAGCCGCTGTGCACAAAATGGCCGAAGAAACACTTTCTTTCACTGTGTCGGTTGACAATAGGTCCCTTAAAGGTGCAATGTGTCAGATTATTCGTCTAAAGTCCTCAAAAACGACATTGACACACACACATCAACAGAATGTGAAGAAATAACGAGAAGAGAAGGAGGAGAGGAGAGGGATAGAGGAGGGGGAGGAGCGGAGAGGAGAGGATGAGGAGAATCTATTATGCCAGTAATGGAGGGAGAGGAGAGGAGAGGAGAGGAGGGAGAGGGAGAGGGAGAGGAGGAGGAGAATCTATTATGCCAGTAATGGAGGGAGAGGAGAGGAGAGGAGAGGAGATGAGGGAGAGGGAGAGGAGGGAGAGGGAGAGGGAGGTGTTAAGGTGTGTAGTAATAAAGCATCGCTTTCCCGTCTCTCCTGCTCCCTAGGATGCCAGCAGGCCAATAACATCATCAAGTCAGCCGAAGACGCCATCCAGAAGTTCTCCATCCCCTTCACCAGCGAGATGGAGAGGGAGAAGGAGGAGATGGAGAGGGAAAAGGAGGAGATGGAGAGGGAGAAGGAGGAGATGGAGAGGGAGAAGGATAAAATGGAGAGGGAGAAGCAGGAGCTGATGCTGAGGCTGACACAGTACGAGGAGAGAACCAGGGAAGCAGAGAGAGGTCAGCCGCTGTGCACAAAATGGCCGAAGAAACACTTTCTTTCACTGTGTCGGTTGACAATAGGTCCCTTAAAGGTGCAATGTGTCAGATTATTCGTCTAAAGTCCTCAAAAACGACATTGACACACACACATCAACAGAATGTGAAGAAATAACGAGAAGTGAAGGAGGAGAGGAGAGGAGGAGAGGAGAGGAGGAGCAGCTGCTTCTTGTCACTATAGTTACCACCACTATAGTTACCAACACTATAGTTACCAACACTATAGTTACCAACACTATAGTTACCCGCTACTATAGTTACCAACACTATAGTTACCAACACTATAGTTACCCACCACTAGTTAACCAGTCTCAGTCTGCCGGGACAAAGACAAACGACCAGCACCGCCCGTCTTCGTCTGTGGTCATTAATAGACAGCCTGTAATTGCTAATTCATCATTGTCTAGTTAAAAGTTATGCATAAGGAACATTCACTTTCACATTTCACTTTCAACGCATTCCACAGTAAGACACTCGTCTGTTAGTTGTTCGGGGCAGGGGTGGCCTAAATAGTTCAACGACATCCCAAGTAGGAAACGTGTCCGACAACATGGTTCAAACTCGGACCAGAGCGCTGAACCTGTGCAAACTGAGTCAGAACATGGAGGGAGGTGTTAAGGTGTGTAGTAATAAAGCATCGGTTTCCCGTCTCTCCTGCCTCCTAGGATGCCAGCAGGCCACTAACATCATCAAGACAACCGAAGAAGCCACCCAGAAGTTCTCCATCCCCGTCACCTGCGGAGGCAAGAGGCAACTGCGGCGGCGTAAGGACCTGTTCTCCAGCTCAGAGGTGTTCAGCCGGGTGGACGCCCACGCCATGAGAGCCGGGCAGGAGGTGAGCGGCCTTTTCACTCAACACCACCACAAAAGTCTCAGGTTACACGACATCACGGGGAATAACACAAGACATCCAGTGAATGTGCCACCAGAACCCACATGGGAACTGAGTCCTTAAACACATCGCAGTCCACAGCGTGAGCACGAGCCACCAGCCAAATGGAACTCTTAATCCGCCGGGCTTTGGTCGCATGTCCTGCCCACCAGCCCAGCAGGGGCGGTGTGGTCACTGGTCACCGTACACCAGCTGCAACGCAAAAACCTAAGGCCGGCCGGCCGGCCACCAAAGGCCACGTTCCACGCGAGACGTCCATGGCCGTAGACAACGCAAAGTTTCCAACGGTACTAAGTAATAGGGTCCTATTTATAGAGCGGGAGGGTGGAGAGGTGGAGGGGTGGAGGGCTGCTTGGTGTGGAGGCACCTGCCGTGGGATTAAACACAAGCGGGCCAGAGGTCCGCCACGCAACACGGGGGCTTCTGAAGCAGTCAGGAAGGAAAACACATGCAGTCTCCACATTCAGTCCCAACATGTATGTTCTCAGCACAGTGCTGAGACGTGCCACGGCCTTCAACAAATGTTCAACTAAGCAACCTAACCCTGGTCAATAGGAGGAAAATATTCTCTCCGTTTGTATCAGAAGCTCTTTCTCTACCATGGTGGTGCGATGGAGAACGGAACGCTTTGTATGAATGACATTGACTTTGTAAAAACGTCATACTCACCCTTGTTGTTCCAGCTGAAGCAGAAGTGTGTTTACAACGTGAAGACCATCGCCCAGAACATCACGCAGGAATCCAGGACCGAGCTGGAGAGGCTGCGAGCCATCTGGGTCTGGCTGTGTGACAACATCGGTGGGTGTGGCTTCAGCTCAGACCCCTCCCCCTCTCAGAGCCCCTCTTCCGCTCAGAAACTTACGTTTTACTTTAGTTTGGCAACATAACACTGAGGTTCAAGTTTTTAGGAGCTATAGTTCGCAATACATTGAGGTTCAAGTTTAATTAGGAGCTATACTCAGCTATAAGGTTCAAGTTTAGTTAGCTGGTGGTAACCCCAAATGCTATCATCAATATTATCCCTGTTTGGAATAGCTCATCATTGAAGTGTTGCTGGTGGATATGGAGTCACCCCTGGTTAATACTGAGCCCTGTGGCTATCGCTCTGCAGAGTACGATGTGAGCGGGGTTCCTGGGCCAGTCAAAGAAAGCTGTCCTCCCCTGAGGAGATGATCGCTGCGGGGAAGGGAGTCTGCAGTGGCTACGCCAGCATCTGTCTGGCGATGTGCAGGTTAGAGACCTCCACCCTCCAACCCTCCATCCATCCACTAACCAAACCCCAGATCCCTCCATCCTCCTCTGCCTGGCCTCTTCAACACTCACACAGCAGATCAGCCTGTTCCCGGTGTAATGTGTCAGTAAGCTGACAGCAGAGGGGTGGTCACTGCCCCGCATGCTGGGAGCTAGCTAGCTAAAGCCCCCTGAGAGGGATCCCTGGTCCCTCACGTTCCTCTCTGATGTGAAGCCTGTGGTGACCCCTATCTCTACACACACACACACACACACACACACACACACACACACACACACACACACACACACACACACACACACACACACACACACACACACACACACACACACACACACACACACACACACAACCACACGTACAGGAGGCCTAACCACAGCAGGAGTAATATATATACTGTATATATTGTTACACACTCAAGCTGGGGTAGAGTGTGCATGGGACTGAAATTAATAAAATCAAGGTCCACAACCAAATCAATGAAATACAACCTTTTATTGTCTGGGTTAGGGGATAGAGAGGTAGGGGGTTTTTCTATGGGCCACGGCCAATTCACAGTCCAAGGGAATAGTCGAGGTCCATAAGCAGAGGTCAGTACACGTAGACGGATTATCAGACAGATCAGGATTCGGCGAGGCGGAGGGTAGTCAGACAGGCGGGGGTCGTTCACGGGGCGGGTTCTCAGGCGGTCCAGGGGTTCAGCACACAGCAGGGGTCTCCTTCCGAAATGGATCATACACAATACTTCCGTCAGTCTCTCTCTATCAATTATTACTCCCATACTCATGTGTGTGAGACTTCCCTTTTTATGTCCCCGTCAATTAACGCGTCGCTTGTCTCCCGCTGGGCTCCGTCGATTAGGTACAGGTGCTCCGCATCGCCGTGAGTGGCATGACGTCACCGGACCTCCATATTTGGGCATGAGCGTTAATACCGGGAAGGGCACATATCGGTGATTCCTCACCTCTCCTCTCTGGTGCCTCTGCCGGCGGTCGCAATATATATATATATATATGTATATATATACAGTATATATATAGTATGATATATTTTTCGTTTCGTTTTTGTTCTTGCTTCTTCATGGTTTGGTGTGCATCCAGAGAGGTGGGCATCGAGTGCCAGGAGGTCTCGGGGCTACGGTAAGGGCATCGGACACCGGCCGGGCCAGAGCCTCCAGGACGTCCCACCAAACCACATGTGGAACGCCGTGCTGCTGGCCGCCAGTGGTTCCTCATGGACGCCTGCTGGGTGCCGGGAACCTCGACATGGAGCACAAGAGCTTCATCAAAAAGTACGTCCCGAGCGTCGCCACATTGCAACCCAAGATGACTTTGAGTCCTCTCCGGAAGCCTCTTCAACTCAAACCCTCTCTGGTGTCTTGGTTTTCCTCTTTGAAGGTTCAACGACTTCTACTTCCTGACTGACCCGGAGGACTTTGTGGAGTCCCACTTTCCAGACGAGCAGCGGTGGCAGCTCCTGGACCAGCCCATGTCCCGGGAGGACTTTGAGAAGCGGATCTCCAAGACCTCCACGTTCTTCACCCTGGGCCTGAAGCTTATCCAGCCGCAACACTTCAACGTGCTCACAGGTCCGCCTCGTGCTCTACTGATCGTCTGCTCTTACGTTTCTGGCAGTCGTAGTTCCCTGAGGCGGTGTAGGACTCACAGCTTCCTGATCCCATGGCTCTAGCCGAGGTCCTAGGAGGAGTTATTCTGTGTGTTGTTGCCAATAACACTTCAGTTGACTTAAAATGAAGGATAACTTCGCCGATTTTCAACCTTTTCTCTATCTATCCGCATTGGGAAAATAGTGTGAAAAACGCCTGCGGTTGTTTTAGCGATGCTCTCTGTGAACCTCTGGGGGTGCAGCTCGGCGCAGATGCTAAATCTCCCCGAGCTTTGTGCGATCATGTTTCACGTGAAACTGCAGAAAGATAGAGTAGCAGGGAGATCTGGGTGCAGGCAACATGGAGGAAAGGTAAACATTGTTGATTTGCATACAGTATGCTGCCCACATTTAAAATGATCAGCAAAGTTCCCCTTTAAAATGTACTTTAATGACATCACAGGCTGGCCACTAATTTGACAGAAACAGCCCTTGTGACAAACTGTGTTTATTGTCTCCTCAGACAACGGGGAGGTGAACCTGTCCATCAGCTCCTCCAGGCCAGTCACGTACACCTACCACATCACCCAGCAACACGACTTCCTGCATCGCGGAGCCACCAAGCAAAAGGAAACCAGTAAATCGTCTTGGGGCTTGATGACCATGTCGCACCGCACCATGAGGCTGCAGATCCTGCCCCCCGCCCGGGGAACCTACGACGTCAATGTGTTCGCCGGGCCCGAGCTGTCAACCACGCTCACCTTGGTCTGTTCCTTCACCGTGGAGTGTACGGCCCCCCGGGCCACCGAGGAGATCCCGGAGAACCCCTTTCACTTCTGGGGCCTGCAGCCCGGTGCCGGGGCCCTGGGTGTGGTGGGCAGCTCCCAGGGGAGCCAGGCGCTAGAGGTGGAAGAAGGCGAGTTGGAACTGACGTTGAAGACCTCCAGGTCTTTGATGGCGCTGTGCGAGCTGGTCCACCCAGGGCTGGAGCCCGCGCTCACCGAGCGGTGCCTCGCCACACAAATCCAGCCGGACGGGCTGACCTGCCACGTGCTCTGCCCGGCGCCCGGCTTCTACCGGCTGTCCGTGTTCGTGCGGGACTACGACAAGCCGGAGGCGGAGCTCGAGAACGCCGCCAACCTTCTGCTGCACTGCAAGGCCACGGTGGTGAGCCGGAGCCAGCTGTTCCCGCCCAACCTGGGCTCGGCGTGCG
Organism: Coryphaenoides rupestris; assembly: GCA_002895965.2. Classification (NCBI taxonomy): domain Eukaryota; kingdom Metazoa; phylum Chordata; class Actinopteri; order Gadiformes; family Macrouridae; genus Coryphaenoides; species Coryphaenoides rupestris. Next base: position 138,720 of record PIJE02000449.1, on the reverse strand, counting down.
GCCCGGGAACCTGCACGCTGCAGGCGGGCCTGTCCAAGTTCAGCCACACGGGGGCGCTGGTGAGCACCCAGCAGGGAAAATGCAACATCACCTTTCAGAACCAGCAGGACCTGGAGCTGCTTGCTGTGTTGGAGAGGGCCACCGGGGCGACAGCTGCCGTCAGGCTGCCGCGCCACCTCTTCTGCACCTACACTGACAGCAAGGTGACGGTGAGTGTCAGTCTGCCGGGGGCCGGACTCTACCGCCTGGGTCTCTACGTCCAGACGGTCCCCGGTGCAGAATTCAACCCCATGTGTGACTTTGTGCTGAGGAACAGCTGCCAGCAGCCGGGGCCTCCCTTCCCCACCGTCTACACCGACTGGAGGAAAGGCTGCGTGCTGTTCGAGCCTCGCGTGGGCCTGCTGGAGCCCGGTGCCTGGGTCCGCTTCAGGGTGAGGGTCCCCGGGGCCAAGAAGGTGAGCGTGGTGGGGAAGGAGTGGGCGGAGCTGAAGATGAACGACAGCCATGTGTGGGAGGGGGAGGTGTTCACCGGGAGCCTCAAGCAAGTCAAACTGGTGGCGACGTCGGAGGACGGTCTCAGAAACACACCCGTCTTGTTGACCTTTGACATTAGGCCGTCCGAGAGGGAGGAGTGACGTCGACCCCTTCGACGTCAGCCCTTTGATACAGGGCTCGACCAATCGGGCGGCGGCGGCGATGACCAATGCTGGAGGCTTGTCCCGGCGACGTGTAGCATTGTTGTGTTGTAGTTTTCCCGAGTGCCATTACGTAAGATAAGATAAGATAGAACTTTATTGATCCCGAAGGAAATTCTTGTGCCAGGTTGCATGGCAATACAATAAAACAATAGAGAAATAAACAGAATAATACAAATAAACCAACAGATTTACAAATGTACAGTCCGACAGTACGTGAGAGCCTTTCAAGTCCACACAATACAGGTATGCAGTGGATCACCAGCCAGCGGGTTCCAGGCCTTTAAATCCCTTCCTGCGATTGTCCGCCGCATTCTGGCACCGCTTTGTGTGGAGCGGTGACCCGGCCCCTCAGGTTCTGGGACTCCAAGCCCAGTGAGGAAATGCGATGGATTTATTGTCCCCTGCTCCAGCCAGATAGGAGGGCAGCGGTACCAAGATGACTCTATGCAGTGTGTGTGTTTGGTGGCGGGCTTAATCAACCTCAGCTGGCCCGAGTTACAGATGGGGTTGAGTGAGGCTGCACACCTGTGGTGCGTTGGCTAATCAATGCCCCCCATGTTAAACCAGCCATCACACCACCACACACTCAGGGAGCACTAGCATGCTAGCAGTATACAACCTGCTCTGCCTACAAACTGTAAATAAACCGCTTTATTCAAAATCCACCTGTGTCCTGTTGTCGGAGGAGCCTGGAAAAGCCACTTTATGTGGCATATGGTCAACTTCTATCTACATATACACTAGATAATACAGCACATAAATACTAGATCTATGTAGGACATATACACTTGACATAGTGTTGGGTAAACCTGTCAGTAAAACTCGTCGTAGATAGTCTGAGAGGCTGTGTTGCCAGGAACCAGCATGGCACCTCCAGGATGGTACTATTATGGGATGTGGGGGGTTGTGCCAGGAGGTTTTGGTGTGGATGTGTGGTGACCTGGACCGCACACACCTGCACCAGACCAGCCAGGGTGGCAGGAGGAAGACCCCCTGCCCCCCAGGTCCCAGTCCGCCCCGTGGGACCCGGGGGGGCTGGGGGGCACACGGCCACCCGGGTTGCGAGTGTTGTACACGGGGCTGGAAATAAAAATAGAGCCCCCTGCCTTCTGGTTTGAAACTCAACAACACAACATGGGGGGGGGGGGATAGAGTAAGGGTGAGAGAGGGGGAGTAAGGGAGTGTGTGTGTGAGGGGACAGACAGAGGCAGCGAAAGAGAGAGGGAGGGAGAGAGGGGGTGAGGAACAGAGGGAGAGGATGGGAGAGAGGGGGTGAGGAACAGAGGGGGAAGATGGGAGAGAGGGGGTGAGGAACAGAGGGAGAGGATGGGAGAGAGGGGGAGGAAGCTCTGGTGGTAGCTGCTGTGTCTGCCTGGCAACAATACGAGGACACAGCTTACTTTCATTCTCCCACACACACACACACTCACTAGTGCGCACACACACACATACACACACACACACACACACACTCTATTACACTCACGAGCACACACTTCTCATAGACAGCACACACACACACACACTCCATTACTCTCAGTGGTGTGCACACACACACACACACACACACTCGCAAGGAAAGGGGATGTGTGTGTGGTGCCACACATGCCAACAGCTCTATTTCAGCTGCTTTTCCAGCCGTGATGGTTAACAATCACACACACACACACACACACACACACACACACTGGTAATCACAACCCCACACACATGGGCCCAGGCAAGAATGTGTACAAGCCTAAAGATACCCTTGCTTGATTAGTTTAGAGTCCCCCCCTCTCCCCCCTACCCTCCTCTCTCCCCCACCTCCCCCCTCGAACAGTAGAGAACGATGTAGTGAACGAGAGGTTGTGAACAAGGTAATGAAAGAGAGGTAATGAACAAGGTAGTGAACGAGGTAGTGAACAAGGTAATGAATGAGGTAGTTAACAAGGTAGTTAAGGTGATAGTGAACAAGGTAGTGAACGAGATAGTGAACGAGAGGTAGTGAACGAGAGGACGACAAGAACAAGAACTTTAGAAATATTTAATAAGATTACTTGGTGCAATAAATACAACAGTTAGATTATAAAAAGCATCAGTCACAGGATAAAAACTGAAGTTACAGTAGTTTTGTGCAAACGCAAAATCAATTTCACTCGCTTCTCGTGAACCCGCAGATTATTTTGGCAAATAAAGAAGTTCCTTTCTTCTCGTCTGCGCCAGTTATTTTTAATCTCATTTTAGACGTCTGGCAGACAGGAGAATAAACAAGCCCTTGTCGTTTTGAGTCCCACATCTAATTCAGTCATCTTGACATCAAACGGTCCCTGATTTAAATTCATATAATTTTCCCTTTGTTGCCGAGGAAACTAAAAGCTCAGTTTGAGAGGCGGACGGCTGATACAGCAGCATTGGACCTCAGGTGCGGGAATAAGAATACCTGAGAAAATAATGCTCTTATCTCAGCTATCATGCAGACAACCCAGCAATTATGAAACTCGTTCTATTAACCTTGTAACTATGAATGCTCGAAACCTGCTCTATTCTTATCTTTATGTACCACAGTGATATATTGCTGTCTCTCCTTCAACAAATGTACTCTTTGTAAGTCGCTTTGGGTAAAAGCGTCTGCCAAATGCCCTAAATGTAAATGTAATGTAAATATAGCCAGTGACTGACTCTGTCTCTGGTCTCCAGGGTTCTCGACCAGTATAAGATGTCCAAGGCCCAGTGGGAGGACCGGGTCCAGACTTGGCACAGCGAACACGGATCCATGTTCAAGTGAGTCCACCCAGAACCTGATGCTACTACCTGGTACCTTCAGCTCACCTGGTCGGGTTGCACCTCGGATCCAGAACTTCCACAATGCTGACAACAAGTCCGACTTGTGGGACTACTAGTTTGCATGAAAATATGAGTCTTATGTGCTTGTATTTAATGGCGATAAAGTCACCAATATTGTCGTGAAGAAGCTGTAAACACCGTGGACAGTGTGGCTGTGATATAGTTTCCAACTTTATGACACACGCCTGGTTTTTGACATCACAAGTGGAAGTGTCCACCCAGATGTACGCTGGATAGATAAGCCTACCGGAGATTCTGAAGGAAGGGCTTGGAAGGGCTAACCACGCTCACAACTGGTGGTAGAATAGCGTTAGTCCTTTAAGTAAAACCCCTCCACCCCCCGGTGTGCCTGACAGAGAGGACGCGGTGCAGGAGTACCTGAAGATCGCCCAGGACCTGGAGATGTACGCCGTCAACTACTTTGAGATCAAGAACCGCAAGGGCACCGACCTGTGGCTCGGCGTGGACGCGATGGGCCTCAACATCTACTCCAAGGACGACAAGTCAGTCCACCAGCTCATCTCACGTCCACCATCTCATCTCATCTCATGTCCACCATCTCATCTCATCTCATGTCCACCATCTCATCTTCCTGTTGCCAGACAACCGCTCTTACCTCCTGAGCTACTGCCTCCCCATTATCATATGTACTGTAACCCTGTGCTCCGTCACTCTCCTCCGCCCCCCCCCCACCCCAGGCTCAGCCCCAAGATCGGCTTCCCCTGGAGTGAGATCCGGAAAATTTCTCTCAGGAATAAGAAGTTCATCATCAAGTCCATCGACAAGAAAGCTCCGGTGAGCGTTCAGCCACGTCTCCTCCTGCAGTGAAACCTTCGCTTGGAAGCGCATAGTGTTGATAATAAAATACACGCATCATCATAATGTTTATTTGAACTTGGAGCATATACAGAATGGTTTAGCTTCTGTGTTATGGTGTATGCTGTCGTGGGTGTAGGGGCTTGTACATCAGGATGCATGATGGAATTTTGTGTTGTTGGTGATACTTGCCCAAAAGTTAAACTCCTAAATCAACATACCGAACTGGGCCAGGTGAGGCTGTAGCCCCACCCAACCCCAGACTCTAACTGGGCCAGGTAAGGCTGTAGCACTCCACACAGCCCAGATGAGGCTGTAGCCCCACCCACCCAGACTCTAACTGGGCCAGGTGAGGCTGTAGCCCCACCCACCCCCAGACTCTAACTGGACCAGGTGAGGCCAATTAAGCCAGCCAGCCACCAAACACACAGACTCGCACACTTTTGTGATGTGTGTGTGTGTGTGTGTGTGTGTGTGTGTGTGTGTGTGTGTGTGTGTGTGTGTGTGTGTGTGTGTGTGTTGTTGGCTGCAGGACTTCATATTCTACGCCCCGCGTCTGCGCGTGAACCGCGGCATCCTGCAGCTGTGCAGGGGCAACCACGAGCTGTACATGCGCAGACGCAAGCCCGACACCATCGAGGTGCAGCAGATGAAGACCCAGGCCAAGGAGGAGAAGCTGCAGAAGAAGAAGGAGGACAACACACAGATACATATATATATATATATTGTGACACACTCAAGCTGGGGTAGAGTGTGCACGGGACTGAAATTAATAAAATCAAGGTCCACAACCAAATCAATGAAATACAACCTTTTATTGTCTGGTTTAGGGGATAGAGAGGTAGGGGGTTTTTCTATGGGCCACGGCCACTTCACAGTCCGAGGGAATAGTCGATGTCCATAAGCAGGGGTCGGTACACGGAGACGGATTCTCAGACGGATCAGGATTCGGCGAGGCGTAGGGTAGTCAGACAGGCGGGGGTCGTTCACGGGGCGGGTTCTCAGGCGGTCCAGGGGTTCAGCACACAGCAGGGTTCTCCTTCCGAAATGGATCATACACAATACTTCCGTCAGTCTCTCTCTATCAATTATTACTCCCATACTCCTCCCGTGTGTGTGTGAGACTTCCCTTTTTATGTCCCCGTCAATTAACGCGTCGCTTGTCTCCCGCTGGGCTCCGTCGATTAGGTACAGGTGCTCCGCATCGCCGTGAGTGGCATGACGTCACCGGACCTCCATATTTGGGCATGAGCGTTAATACCGGGAAGGGCACATATCGGTGATTCCTCACCTCTCCTCTCTGGTGCCTCTGCCGGCGGTCAAATATATATATATATATATGTATATATATACAGTATATATATAGTATGATATATTTTTGGTTTAGTTTTCGTTCTGCTTCTTCATGGCTTGGTGTGCATCCAGAGAGGTGGGCATCGAGTGCCAGGAGGTCTCGGGCTACGGTAAGGGCAGCAGCTACCGGCCGGGCCAGAGCCTCCAGGACGTCCCACCAAACCACATGTGGAATGCCGTGCTGCTGGCCGGCCAGTGGTTCCTCATGGACGCCTGCTGGGGTGCCGGGAACCTCGACGAGCACAAGAGCTTCATCAAAAAGTACGTCCCGAGCGTCGCCACATTGCAATCCAAGATGAATTTGAGTCCTCTCCGGAAGCCTCTTCAACTCAAACCCTCTCTGGTGTCTTGGTTTTCCTCTTTGAAGGTTCAACGACTTCTACTTCCTGACCGACCCGGAGGACTTTGTGGAGTCCCACTTCCCAGATGAGCAGCGGTGGCAGCTCCTGGACCAGCCCATGACCCGGGAGGACTTTGAGAAGCGGGTCTTCAAGACCTCCATATTCTTCACCCTGGGCCTGAAGCTTATTCAGCCGCAACACTTCCACATGCTCACAGGTCCGCCTCGTACTCTAATCGTCTGCTCTTACGTTTCTGGCAGTCGTAGTTCCCTGAGGCGATGTAGGACTCACAGCTTCCTGATTCCATGGCTCTAGCCGAGGTCCTAGGAGGAGTTCCTTTGTGTGTTGTTGCCAATAACACTTCAGTTGACTGAAAATTAAGGATAACTTCGCCGATTTTCAACCTTTATCTCGATCTATCCGCATTGGGAAAATAGTGTGAAAAACGCCTGCAGTTGTTTTAGCGATGCTCTCTGTGAACCTCTGGGGGTGCAGCTCGGCGCAGATGCAAAATCTCCCCGAGCTTTGTGCGATCATGTTTCACGTGAAACTGCAGAAAGATAGAGTAGCAGGGAGATCTGGTGCCACATTCAGTCCCAACATGTATGTTCTCAGCACAGTGCTGAGACGTGCCACGGCCTTCAACAAATGTTCAACTAAGCAACCTAACCCTGGTCAATAGGAGGAAAATATTCTCTCCGTTTGTATCAGAAGCTCTTTCTCTACCATGGTGGTGCGATGGAGAACGGAACGCTTTGTATGAATGACATTGACTTTGTAAAAACGTCATATCACCCTTGTTGTTCCAGCTGAAGCAGAAGTGTGTTTACAACGTGAAGACCATCGCCCAGAACATCACGCAGGAATCCAGGACCGAGCTGGAGAGGCTGCGAGCCATCTGGGTCTGGCTGTGTGACAACATCGGTGGGTGTGGCTTCAGCTCAGACCCCTCCCCCTCTCAGAGCCCCTCTTCCACTCAGAAGTTTTACGTTTTAACTTTAGTTCGCAATACATTGAGGTTCAAGTTTAATTAGGAGCTATACTCAGCTATAAGGTTCAAGTTTAATTAGGAGCTATACTCAGCTATAAGGTTCAAGTTTAGTTAGCTGGTGGTAACCCCAAATGCTATCATCAATATTATCCCTGTTTGGAATAGCTCATCATTGAAGTGTTGCTGGTGGATATGGAGTCACCCCTGGTTAATACTGAGCCCTGTGGCTATCGCTCTGCAGAGTACGATGTGAGCGGGTTCCTGGGCCAGACAAAGAAGCTGTCCTCCCCTGAGGAGATGATCGCTGCGGGGAAGGGAGTCTGCAGTGGCTACGCCAGCATCTGTCTGGCGATGTGCAGGTTAGAGACCTCCACCCTCCAACCCTCCATCCATCCACTAACCAAATCCCAGATCCCTCCATCCTCCTCTGCCTGGCCTCTTCAACACTCACACAGCAGATCAGCCTGTTCCCGGTGTAATGTGTCAGTAAGCTGACAGCAGAGGGGTGGTCACTGCCCCGCATGCTGGGAGCTAGCTAGCTAAAGCCCCCTGAGAGGATCCCTGGTCCCTCACGTTCCTCTCTGATGTGAAGCCTGTGGTGACCCCTATCTCTACACACACACACACACACACACACACACACACACACACACACACACACACACACAACACACACACAACACACACACACACAACAGAGGCCTAACACAGCAGGAGTATATATACTGTATATATTGTGACACACTCAAGCTGGGGTAGAGTGTGCACGGGACTGAAATTAATAAAATCAAGGTCCACAACCAAATCAATGCAATACAACCTTTTATTGTCTGTTAGGGGATAGAGAGGTAGGGGGTTTTTCTATGGGCCACGGCCAATTCACAGTCCAAGGGAATAGTCGAGGTCCATAAGCAGGTCGGTACACGTAGACGGATTATCAGACAGATCAGGATTCGGCGAGGCGGAGGGTAGTCAGACAGGCGGGGGTCGTTCACGGGGCGGGTTCTCAGGCGGTCCAGGGGTTCAGCACACAGCAGGGGTCTCCTTCCGAAATGGATCATACACAATACTTCCGTCAGTCTCTCTCTATCAATTATTACTCCCATACTCCTCCCGTGTGTGTGTGAGACTTCCCTTTTTATGTCCCCGTCAATTAACGCGTCGCTTGTCTCCCGCTGGGCTCCGTCGATTAGGTACAGGTGCTCCGCATCGCCGTGAGTGGCATGACGTCACCGGACCTCCATATTTGGGCATGAGCGTTAATACCGGGAAGGGCACATATCGGTGATTCCTCACCTCTCCTCTCTGGTGCCTCTGCCGGCGGTCGCAATATATATATATATATATGTATATATATACAGTATATATATAGTATGATATATTTTTCGTTTCGTTTTTGTTCTGCTTCTTCATGGTTTGGTGTGCATCCAGAGAGGTGGGCATCGAGTGCCAGGAGGTCTCGGGCTACGGTAAGGGCATCGGACACCGGCCGGGCCAGAGCCTCCAGGACGTCCCACCAAACCACATGTGGAATGCCGTGCTGCTGGCCGACCAGTGGTTCCTCATGGACGCCTGCTGGGGTGCCGGGAACCTCGACATGGAGCACAAGAGCTTCATCAAAAAGTACGTCCCGAGCGTCGCCACATTGCAACCCAAGATGACTTTGAGTCCTCTCCGGAAGCCTCTTCAACTCAAACCCTCTCTGGTGTCTTGGTTTTCCTCTTTGAAGGTTCAACGACTTCTACTTCCTGACCGACCCGGAGGACTTTGTGGAGTCCCACTTTCCAGACGAGCAGCGGTGGCAGCTCCTGGACCAGCCCATGTCCCGGGAGGACTTTGAGAAGCGGATCTCCAAGACCTCCACGTTCTTCACCCTGGGCCTGAAGCTTATCCAGCCGCAATACTTCAACGTGCTCACAGGTCCGCCTCGTACTCTGATCGTCTGCTCTTACGTTTCTGGCAGTCGTAGTTCCCTGAGGCGATGTAGGACTCACAGCTTCCTGATTCCATGGCTCTAGCCGAGGTCCTAGGAGGAGTTCCTTTGTGTGTTGTTGCCAATAACACTTCAGTTGACTGAAAATTAAGGATAACTTCGCCGATTTTCAACCTTTATCTCGATCTATCCGCATTGGGAAAATAGTGTGAAAAACGCCTGCAGTTGTTTTAGCGATGCTCTCTGTGAACCTCTGGGGGTGCAGCTCGGCGCAGATGCAAAATCTCCCCGAGCTTTGTGCGATCATGTTTCACGTGAAACTGCAGAAAGATAGAGTAGCAGGGAGATCTGGGTGCAGGCAACATGGAGGAACGGTAAACATTGTTGATTTGCATACAGTATGCTGCCCACATTTAAAATGATCAGCAAAGTTCCCCTTTAAAATGTACTTTAATGACATCACAGGCTGGCCACTAATTTGACAGAAACAGCCCTTGTGACAAACTGTGTTTATTGTCTCCTCAGACAACGGGGAGGTGAACCTGTCCATCAGCTCCTCCAGGCCAGTCACGTACAGCTACCACATCACCCAGCAACACAACTTCCTGCATCGCGGAGCCACCAAGCAAAAGGAAACCGTAATCGTCTTGGGGCTTGATGACCATGTCGGCACCCGCACCATGAGGCTGCAGATCCTGCCCCCGCCCGGGGAACCTACGACGTCAATGGTGTTCGCCGGGCCCGAGCTGTCAACCACGCTCACCTTGGTCTGTTCCTTCACCGTGGAGTGTACGGCCCCCGGGCCACCCGAGGAGATCCCGGAGAACCCCTTTCACTTCTGGGGCCTGCAGCCCGGTGCCGGGGCCCTGGGTGTGGTGGGCAGCTCCCAGGGGAGCCAGGCGCTAGAGGTGGAAGAAGGCGAGTTGGAACTGACGTTGAAGACCTCCAGGTCTTTGAATGGCGCTGTGCGAGCTGGTCCACCAGGGCTGGAGCCCGCGCTCACCGAGCGGTGCCTCGCACACAAATCCAGCCGGACGGGCTGACACGTGCCACGTGCTCTGCCCGGCGCCCGCTTCTACCGCTGTCCGTGTTCGTGCGGGACTACGACAAAGCCGAGGCGGAGCTCGAGAACGCCGCCAACCTTCTGCTGCACTGCAAGGCTACGGTGGTGAGCCGGAGCCAGCTGTTCCCGCCCACCTGGGCTCGGCGTGCGGCCCGGGAACCTGCAGCGCTGCAGGCGGGCCTGTCCAAGTTCAGCCACACGGGGGCGCTGGTGAGCACCCAGCAGGGAAAATGCAACATCACCTTTCAGAACCAGCAGGACCTGGAGCTGCTTGCTGTGTTGGAGAGGGCCACCGGGCGACAGCTGCCGTCAGGCTGCCGCGCCACCTCTTCTGCACCTACACTGAACAGCAAGGTGACGGTGAGCGTCAGTCTGCCGGGGGCCGGACTCTAACCGCCTGGGTCTCTACGTCCAGACGGTCCCCCGGCGCAGAATTCAACCCCATGTGTGACTTTGTGCTGAGGAACAGCTGCCAGCAGCCGGGGCCTCCCTTCCCCACCGTCTTACACCGACTGGAGGAAAGGCTGCGTGCTGTTCGAGCCCCGCACGGGCCTGCTGGAGCCCGGTGCCTGGGTCCGCTTCAGGGTGAGGGTCCCCGGGGCCAAGAAGGTGAGCGTGGTGGGGAAGGAGTGGGCGGAGCTGAAGATGAACGACAGCCATGTGTGGGAGGGGGAGGTGTTCACCGGGAGCCTCAAGCAAGTCAAACTGGTGGCGACCTCGGAGGACGGCCTCAGAAACACACCCGTCTTGTTGACCTTTGACATTAGGCCGTCCGAGAGGGAGGAGTGACGTCGACCCCTTCGACGTCAGCCCTTTGATACAGGGCTCGACCAATCGGGCGGCGGCGGCGATGACCAATGCTGGAGGCTTGTCCCGGCGACGTGTAGCATTGTTGTGTTGTAGTTTTCCCGAGTGCCATTACGTAAGATAAGATAAGATAGAACTTTATTGATCCCGAAGGAAATTCTTGTGCCAGGTTGCATGGCAATACAATAAAACAATAGAGAAATAAACAGAATAATACAAATAAACCAACAGATTTACAAATGTACAGTCCGACAGTACGTGAGAGCCTTTCAAGTCCACACAATACAGGTATGCAGTGGATCACCAGCCAGCGGGTTCCAGGCCTTTAAATCCCTTCCTGCGATTGTCCGCCGCATTCTGGCACCGCTTTGTGTGGAGCGGTGACCCGGCCCCTCAGGTTCTGGGACTCCAAGCCCAGTGAGGAAATGCGATGGATTTATTGTCCCCTGCTCCAGCCAGATAGGAGGGCAGCGGTACCAAGATGACTCTATGCAGTGTGTGTGTTTGGTGGCGGGCTTAATCAACCTCAGCTGGCCCGAGTTACAGATGGGGTTGAGTGAGGCTGCACACCTGTGGTGCGTTGGCTAATCAATGCCCCCCATGTTAAACCAGCCATCACACCACCACACACTCAGGGAGCACTAGCATGCTAGCAGTATACAACCTGCTCTGCCTACAAACTGTAAATAAACCGCTTTATTCAAAATCCACCTGTGTCCTGTTGTCGGAGGAGCCTGGAAAAGCCACTTTATGTGGCATATGGTCAACTTCTATCTACATATACACTAGATAATACAGCACATAAATACTAGATCTATGTAGGACATATACACTTGACATAGTGTTGGGTAAACCTGTCAGTAAACTCGTCGTAGATAGTCTGAGAGGCTGTGTTGCCAGGAACCAGCATGGCACCTCCAGATGGTACTATTATGGGATGTGGGGGGTTGTGCCAGGAGGTTTGGTGTGGATGTGTGGTGACCTGACCGCACACACCTGCACCAGACCAGCCAGGGTGGCAGGAGGAAGACCCCCTGCCCCCCAGGTCCCAGTCCGCCCCGTGGGACCCGGGGGGGCTGGGGGGCACACGGCCACCCGGGTTGCGAGTCTGTTGTACACGGGGCTGGAAATAAAAATAGAGCCCCCTGCCTTCTGGTTGAAACTCAACAACACAACATGGGGGGGGGGGGATAGAGTAAAGGGGTGAGAGAGGGGGAGTAAGGGAGGGTGTGTGTGAGGGACAGACAGAGGCAGCGAAAGAGAGAGGGAGGGAGAGAGGGGGTGAGGAACAGAGGGAGAGGATGGGAGAGAGGGGGTGAGGAACAGAGGGGGAAAGATGGGAGAGAGGGGGTGAGGAACAGAGGGAGAGGATGGGAGAGAGGGGGAGGAAGCTCTGGTGGTAGCTGCTGTGTCTGCCTGGCAACAATACGAGGACACAGCTTACTTTCATTCTCCCACACACACACACACTCACTAGTGCGCACACACACACATACACACACACACACACACACACTCTATTACACTCACGAGCACACACTTCTCATAGACAGCACACACACACACACACTCCATTACTCTCAGTGGTGTGCACACACACACACACACACACACACTCGCAAGGAAAGGGGATGTGTGTGTGGTGCCACACATGCCAACAGCTCTATTCAGCTGCTTTTCCAGCCGTGATGGTTATCACACACACACACACACACACACACACACACACACACTGGTAATCAACAACCCCACACACATGGGCCCAGGCAAGAATGTGTACAAGCCTAAAGATACCCTTGCTTGATTAGTTTAGAGTCCCCCCCTCTCCCCCCCTACCCTCCTCTCTCCCCCACCTCCCCCTCGAACAGTAGAGAACGATGTAGTGAACGAGAGGTTGTGAACAAGGTAATGAAAGAGAGGTAATGAACAAGGTAGTGAACGAGGTAGTGAACAAGGTAATGAATGAGGTAGTTAACAAGGTAGTTAAGGTGATAGTGAACAAGGTAGTGAACGAGATAGTGAACGAGAGGTAGTGAACGAGAGGACGACAAGAACAAGAACTTTAGAAAATATTTAATAAGATTACTTGGTGCAATAAAATACAACAGTTAGATTATAAAAAGCATCAGTCACAGGATAAAAACTGAAGTTACAGTAGTTTTGTGCAAACGCAAAATCAATTTCACTCGCTTCTCGTGAACCCGCGGATTATTTTGGCAAATAAAGAAGTTCCTTTCTTCTCGTCTGCGCCAGTTATTTTTAATCTCATTTTAGACGTCTGGCAGACAGGAGAATAAACAAGCCCTTGTCGTTTTGAGTCCCACATCTAATTCAGTCATCTTGACATCAAACGGTCCCTGATTTAAATTCATATAATTTTCCCTTTGTTGCCGAGGAAACTAAAAGCTCAGTTTGAGAGGCGGACGGCTGATACAGCAGCATTGGACCTCAGGTGCGGGAATAAGAATACCTGAGAAAATAACTCCAGGAATGAATTAATTATCAACCCCCGTCGGACGGATTCCCCAAACTAAACATCTTATCACCAAACACTCCATCAGTGCCCAGAGGTTTTTGGTTGGTTAGAAAAATCTGGTTTTTTTCAGGCCCCACTCCTCTTATTACAAACATGAAAAGTACACAACGGAAAATACGAGCTTGATTCTAGAAAGTGCATACATTCCAAATCACCGGTTCTTTGGAACACCGGAGCCAACGGGAAGCCAGCGTTCCCTCGTATGGTGTCTGGTTCCCAGCACGAGGACAGCGGGTCTGGAGCGAAACACCAAACTTTGTTTTTTCTCCTATAACTTCAGCTAGAGAGCAGCGTGGCCAGAGAGCGGGTGGTGGCAGGACACACCGAGACTGTAGGAGGGCTCCCAGGGTGCCCCCCGCTGTGCAGTGAGCAGGGGGTCACCCCCACTTTAGCTCAACTAAACCCCGACCCAGGCTGGGTGCTGCTGACACAATGTTCCATTCTGCCCCCTCAGACGTCGAGAGTGGGTTCCTCTTCTCTCCCAAAGCAGCAGGAGGCGGAGCTGCACAACGTGAGCATCCGTCCGGCGACGTCCAAGAGGCCAGCCTGAGTTCTGCTTTTTGATTGGTTGTCCGAACGACCGGCGAGCCCTCTGGCCGTCTCTGCGTTGTCCCCGCCCACGGCCACGCCCTCCCCGCTCTCTGGCCGACGACCACCACACATTATGAACTCCATGAAGCCTTCCACCAACACTGTTCAGAGACCCGAGAGATTTCATCTGGTTTCCTTAGTAGAGGACAAGGCACTGCTGGGGCACAGAGTCCCCACCTCTCACCACCAACCAGATTCTGCTCTGGATTCTCTATTTTTAAAAACACATCAGCTTTTTTTTGTCACCAAAGAAAAAGCTGTGTTTAATCACTTCTGTGTACTGTTCAATTCACAGTATTAGAAAAATACTTTGTATCACATTGAGGTCATTAAAATGCCAGATATGTAAAATAAACGTACATATTTTCTCTTTGTTGGACCAGTCTGGTGAAAGGCGATTCTCTGAGAATATAAAAGCTATCGTACTCATGTTACATCAGAACATCACGTGACATTGGAACATCGTGACATCGGAATATCACATGAGATCGGACTATCGTGTGACATCCTATTCACGTTACATCGGAATAACATGTAACATGGAATTCATGTCGAATTCAAACGTAATTTGTGTGACTTTGCATTCATGTTACATCTTATTCAAGTTACATTGCATCGGAATATCACGTGACACCGTATTCACATTACATCGGCTTATCACACGAGATCGAACCGTCACGTGACATCCTCAATCCTATTTGCCAGATATGGCATTCCCGACACATATTCATGTTACATTGTATTGGAATATCACGTGACATCGGAACACATGCTAAATAGTGTAGTACTTATATTAATCTTAGTATTAATAGTGTATCTGTGTATAGTATTAATAGTGTATCTGTGTATACTATTAATAGTGTACCTGTGTAGCTATCGTTAGTATTTGATTCCGATATGTTTAATGTTTAACGTGACCTTTTGTGACCCTTTGAGGACGGTCCGGTGACCCAACTAGCTGCTGGCTCCCATGTTTGGCTCCCGTCTCAGCCCGGCCCGGCGGAGAGACCAGCGGGGAGAGACCGGCCGTCCAGCTACTCTGCTGTCAGAGACGGCTGCTCCCGGGGGCGTTGCGTAACGACAGGCTGAGAGCAACTGTTGCTGCTAACGCACGGCTTGGAGAGACTAGCTTAGGGACGTCAAGTGGTCCCGCCAAAATAGAAAAGTCCAGTTTGTCAGGCGAGGACTTAGCGGTGCTAATAGCCGCTCAAATCTGCTTTTAAAAACACCATTCGTCACCTTGACTCGGCGATTGGTTCCAATGGCATCTCGCTTTGGAATGGATTGAAGTATTTTGTTTATAAAGCTTGTGCCTTATTACATACAGTATATTTATACATATGTATATACTGTATATCTATATATATATAGTATGTATGTTGGGCTTGTGTGTCCGCAGGTCCTCAAAGGGTTCACGCAGGGTTCAGTAAGCCCTACATGTGAAACACAAGGAACAAGTGCACTTGATGGACAGGGCTAAGGAATGAACACCGCAGCATGTGACTTCCTGACCATGCGGCCCGCTAGCTAGCTGCTTCTACGTGAGACACGTGTGGCTTCTCGAAGATGCCTCCCGTTAGCTGCTACGTGATACGTGAGACAACGGCGGCGTTAGCTAGCGCAGGACAATATGGCTTGGTCTGAACCCATGGAGCGGGAAGGGGGGACGGGTTAGGGACAGCAGTGTCTTGGAAATCACATGCGCCTTGAATGGCCAATCAAGACCTAATCTAATCTTCACTTGAAACACAGGTGAACCGTGCGTTGGAAGGCCGCAGGGTAGGCACCGCGTTAGGTCCAGGACTACCCACTTGTCTCTGGCGCCACCGCTGGCCCCAGAGACAAGGAACACGGGTCACGTCTGGATGAGACCAGAGCTCCGTCTAACACCGAACTATTAGCTACCGGTGACCTCACGGTTCAGTTTACACCACGGCACAGACCTGCCGCTACAGGTCATCGTAGACTAAAAAACATATCAGCTTTTATTGCTCTGGACAAACGATAGGGTATCTGTGGAGGTGAGAAGACGTCTAATCACTCTCAGGTTGGGGGGAGGGAAGGGCGTCGGGTGTCGGGGGAAGGGGAAGTGCAGACGTCGCCGTGACAGAGATCCTAGCGATGTGGTTTGTTTAGCATGTTAACCGATGCTCAACAAACCACAAGCCCCCCCACAGATGGGAGCCTAAACCCAGACCCAAACAAGGCAGGCAGGGGGAACACGGGACACACAGAACACAACAACACACTGGCATCGCTGCTCTGGGAGGTCTCTCTCTCTCCATGCCAGTGTGGCGAGCAGACAGGACACGGCAGGACGACAGGTGTGCTGTGGATTGGGTGACGAGTGAGAGGGACAGACGGCTCTGGTGGGAGTCCACCAGGGACCGGGGGCAGAATTACCCCGCTGCCCGCGAGCCAGTCGAGGAATAGCAGCCAACCAACACTCATTAACACCGCCCCCCCCCCCCCCCCCCCCCCCCCCCCACACCCCCACCCCCAACCCCCAACCCTCCCCAAACACACACACACACCATCTGACACACACACACACACACACACACAGGAGATTCCCTCTCAGGGCGTGGTTCCAGGATGTGTGTGTGTGTATCAGATGGTGTGTGTGTGTGTGTGTGTGTGTGTGTGTGTGTGTGTGTGTGTGTGTGTGTGTGTGTGTGTGTGTGTGTGTGTGTGTGTGTGTGCTGCAGTGAGCCAGAGCCGTGTAGCCGTCTAGCATCTCTCTCGGCTCCTCTACACTGGTCGCTAATTAGCGACGCGGTGCTGACCAGCTGACCAGCACTCCGCTCTCGCCTGTTTAGCGGCCAGAGCTAAACTCAAAAGTGTGGCGAGCGCTGGTCAGTGTCTGGCCGTTGATTTGCATCCATCCCATGACCACCCCCCCCCCCCCCCCCTCCCCTCTCCCCTCCTCCCTAAAGGACTCCCTTGGCATCAAAACACACACTGACAGACTGACAGACTGACTGACAGACAGATGGGTGGACGGACAGAGATGACTGACGGACAGAGCGTGGGTCTCAGGGGTCGAACAGGTCCGGCTGGGTCTGCAGGTCCAGCTGGCTGTTGAAGAGCTCTATCTCTCTGTTGGCGTCGCACACGTACTCCCTGATGAACAGCTCCATGTCTGGGCAGACGTTAAGGTTGCTGTAGCCAAGACCCACGGGAACCTGTTCTGAGGTCTACGGGTGTGGTCTATGTTCTGACGTCTATCTGTGTGGGTGTGGTCTATGTTCTGAGGTCTATCTGTGTGGGTGTGGTTTATGTTCTGGGGTCTATGTGTGTGGTCTACGTTCTGAGTCTATCTGTGTGGGTGTGGTCTATGTTCTGGGGTCTATGTGTGTGGTCTATGTTCTGATGTTTATCTGTGGGTGTGGTCTATGTTCTGAGGTCTATGGGTGTGGTCTATGTTCTGAGGTTTATCTGTGTGGGTGTGGTCTATGTTCTGAGGTCTGTTCTGAGGAACTCATTCTAGTGAGTGTGTGTGTAGTTAGCAGGATACTGGGATGGAGGGGGCACTTCTCTCCGAAGATGTCCACAAACTGCTGGCCGTTGTAGTAGAAGCCGGAGGGCAGGGGCTCCAGGTGCCTGGACGCCTACAGACCCACGGGGGGGAAACTAACGTTAGCACAATATGGCTAAGGTACCTTCGGAGCTAATTGACTAAATGCTGAATGTAAGGGTTTAGCTGAGCTTGTGTTAGCGAAAGTTAGCGAAAGAGCTTCTCCTCACGTGGATGTTCTTGATCTCCTGCGGTGAGATGCTGATCCTGGTCCTCGTCACCTTCTTCGCCTCCTTCTGGGAACACGGAGGAACACACGATTACAGCACCTGACTGTCCAGCTGGCCTCCCATTGGACGGCTCCTAACGGGGCCCCGAATGTTACCACCAGCTGTGATGTTGATGAGAGCGTGTGAGGAAGCCACCCGCCTGCCCAGTGGACCGTACCAACTGGGAGGCTGATCATCCTACAAACCGGATGGACCCTCCCATGTGTGATGTCACTAACAGGGCAGATTTAGATTATTCGCTTGAGTAATGAGTTAACTACCGGCATCACATCTGGTAGTAAAACAGTGGCCCTTTAACCCAAGTGTACGACGACAACCGTAGATGTCATGGACGTCGTCATGGATACCTGCTTGGCACACAGCCGGAGCCAGTCCTGGAGTCTGTCCCGGGTCAGGCCCGGCCCGTGGAACACCAGGAAGCACGTGGTCTCCTGGCTGGGCTCCTGCTCTGGGGTGATGGTCAGGACCCCGCTCAGGACATCGTAGCTCACCTCCATCCTCCTCTCAGAGTCTGGAGGTGGACGGGGGGTTGGGGGGTCAGAAGCAGGGCTAACATGGGAGGGAGGAGGGGGGAGGAGGGGTTGTCCTCACCCCAGGGGGTTGGGGATGGGGGAGCATGCCGGCGAAGTGGGTGCTAATGCCCAGACATCCATACCACCCGTCTCTCAGCTGCCCTAAAGGTCCCACCAAACACAGCACGCCCTCGCACGATTATTTCAGACGTGTGAAAGCCAAAGCGGGCCCAAAGTAAACACCGGGGGAATGCGGCGCGGCTAATGCGCTAGCTAAACAACAACAACAACAACAACAACAACAACAGGTGGCTGGATGGGGAACGAGGTCAATGACGGAGGAGGGAAATAAAAAAAGAATAAAATCAAGATAAAACAGATCATGTTCTCTCTCTCAGTCTCTCTCTCAGTCTCTCTCTCTCCATGCATGGCTTCTACCAGAGACCTGCGTCCCAGCCGGCCTCTTACAGTACTTACCACGGAGAGAAACACACGTTTAGCGTCTCGTAACACGTGGTACACACACAGCTGTGATAACAATCATCATTATTATTATTATTAGGAGGATTATTAGGAGGAGGAGGGGGCTGACCTCATCGGCAGCCACCGATCACGGAGGGACGTCAGGGGATCACGTGTTTGAGCATGTTTGATAATAAAATGATCTCATCGTCACATCATCTCATCATAATCTCCCCGAATGTAAATCAGAAAACACTTCACAGCAGAGCGCACTGAGCTACGGCACTTAAACAAGGATTCTGAGAGTTTAGGAGCTCCTCTGGTGCAGGTCAGGGAGAGCCAGGGGGACGGACGCTGGTATCGTACCGGCGAAGCGGACCGTTCCCCGGACGTGGTACAGGTTCCCTCTGAACGGGTGTCCCCTGAGGGAGGACTTCAGCGCTGCAGGGGAGAGAGCACAGATAGATACGCCACGGTTACCACGGTGATGAGGTTGTTGTGCGTCAGGACGGTGGGGAGGGGGGGCAGGATAGGTCGACCCTGCTCAGTGTGGGCTGGTCAGGTCTGGGGGTGGGTCTTTGGGCAGACGTGGGGCGATGGCTACTGGGTGCCGGGACAGAAGAGCCTCCCTCTGTGTAGGGAGGTCTGGGTGGGGGGGGGGGTTAGAGGGTTTCGGGCGGGGGTGGGGTCTCAAGGCAGGGTGGGGGGTGTGGTCTCGGGGCAGGGTGGGGGGTGTGGTCTCGGGGCAGGATAGGCGTGGTCCCATGCCAGGGGGTGTGTTCTCAGGACAGGGCAGTGTGGGTTCAGTGTGGGATCGGTCCCCTCCTCTGTCACATGTACAACTACCTCAGCAACATGGCCAACGCCATATTAGGAGCTAAACGCGGCTAACGTTTTTCACACCCTGCCAGCTCCTATCACTTTCACGTGTGTGTGTGTGTGTGTGTGTGTGTGTGTGTGTGTGTGTGTGTGTGTGTGTGTGTGTATTCCCACCCCACCTTTGCAGCGGGTGATGAACTGGGGCCTCTCCAGGGGCCGGTGGAACAGCAGGCGTTGTTGGGTAAGAACCAGACCCCCCACGCCTGTAGAGTAGCGGCCCTTACACCTGGAACACACACACAGTTCACACACACACACACACACACACACACACACACACACACACACAGTCTCACACACACACACACACACACACACACACACACACACACACACACACACACACACACACACACACACACACACACACACACACACACACACACACACACACACACACACACACACACACACGAAAAGGGCGTTAGTGTTGTTTTGTTCATAAAAAATTAACTAACCAGACGGTGTCATCGTGTTGAATGTTCCGTCACATGACCACTGGGTACAGGAGGGTGGGGTTAGGGTACAGGAGGGTGGGGTTCAGCTACAGGAGGGTGGGGTTAGGGTACAGGAGGGTGGGGTTAGGGTCTTACCAACCTGGGTACAGGAGGGTGGGGTTAGGGTACAGGAGGGTGGGGTTAGGGTCTTACCAACCTGGGTACAGGAGGGTGGGGTTAGGGTCTTACCAGCCAGGGTACAGGAGGTTAGTGGTCTTACCAGCCAGGGTACAGGAGGGTGGGGTTAGGGTACAGGAGGGTGGGGTTAGGGTCTTACCAGCCAGGGTACAGGAGGTATCTGGCCCTCAGCATCTGGGACTGGTTGAAGCTGCTGTCAGACAGAATCAGCTTCACGTCCTCATTCCTGATCAACACACATGACAAGCTACTAAGCTAGTGTGTTGCTCATTCCTGATCAACACACATGACAAGCTACTAAGCTAGTGTGTTGGTAATGACATAGCTCTAGTGTGTTGGTCATGACATAGCTCTAGTGTGTTGGTAATGACATAGCTCTAGTGTGTTGGTCATGACATAGCTCTAGTGTGTTGGTAATGACATAGCTCTAGTGTGTTGGTCATGACATAGCTCTAGTGTGTTGGTAATGACATAGCTCTAGTGTGTTGGTCATGACATAGCTCTAGTGTGTTGGTAATGACATAGCTCTAGTGTGTTGGTCATGACATAGCTCTAGTGTGTTGGTCATGACATAGCTCTAGTGTGTTGGTCATGACATAGCACTAGTGTGTGTTGGTGGTGGAGATGATGGTGGAGATGATGGTGGTGGTGGAGATGATGATGGTGGTGGAGATGATGGTGGAGATGATGGTGGTGGTGGAAGTGGAGATGATGGTGGTGGTGCTGGTGGTGGTGTGATCTCGTACCTGGTGACGGCTCCTCTCTCCGCCTGGATGAAGGCAGCACTGGGGTTGGCGGCTCGCAGCAGCTGGTGGAGGTACTGACCGGACGGACGCTTCCTCTCGCCGCTGGGACCCGTGAAGACCACGGCGCTCACCACCCCTGGCGTGGCAGAGGAGGACGGCAGGTTTTGGGGAACAAAGGTTTTCATGGTCATGGGGTAAGAGAGGAACGTGGGTCTCCTAGTCCCTCCCCCACCTCCACCCAGCAGAGGGAGGCAAGGCGAACCTGACTCACCTTGGCTGCACTGCTCCACCAGCTTGGGGAAGGTGAACCTGGAGGAGGGGGAGGAGGAGAGCAGGAGAACATGAGCATCAACAAGAGGACCGCGGCGCTGGACGCATTAAACACAGCGGCCGGTGATTGGTCAGCGACAAACGGCGGCCAATCACTGGTCGGTCAAATGAAGGGATCTGGGAGGAGCTGTGGTGAGGAGCTGAGAGGAGGAGGACTTGGTAGGAGGAGCTGATAGGAGGAGAACCTGGGAGGAGTAGCTGAGAGGAACTGGCTGCAGATGGGGGGGGGGGGGGGGGGGTGGACTAGGTGATGTGAGGTGGCGCTCCTCCACCCTGTCCTGATGTACTGTAGCTCCTCCATCACCTCCATCGCGAGGATGAGTGACAGAGGAGGCTTGTGGAGGTGGAGGAGCCCAGCTCTGTGGTGTCTCTCTGGGATTAGGGAGCTCTGCTCAGGGGGGGGGTGACGGCTGGGTCAGCCCTGGAGCAGAGCTAAACACACGCAATTAGCACTGCGCCGAGGGCACGCACCGCTGCCCACACACACACACACACACACACACATGCACGCGCACACACACACATGCACGCGCACACACACGCACACACGCACGCACACACACACACTCCAGGCAGTGAATGACCGTGGGTGACAGAGGGCTTGTCAGAGCAGCCTGTTATGGAGGAGTCAGTGCTCGCCGTGTTGCTAACTTGGGCTCCTAATGCCCTTTTCCCTCCCAGGGATCCATCCCATAATGTTAACCGCGCAGGACAACCGCGCCCCGCCCCCCCCCCCCCCCCCCCCCCTCTCCCCCCCCCCCCCCCCCCCCCCCCCCCCCCCCCCCCCCCCCTCCCTCCCCCCCCCCGCACCCCGGAGACCACCACGCTCGGCAACAACACCCCCAAAATACACCAGCGCAGGGTGACACACTACCACAAGTACTAGCACGACATCATGGTACTGCCTGCAGTAGTATAGTACTACACAATGCTACTGTAGTACTATATAGTACTACATTGTGTTACTGTAGTATTATATATAGCAGCGCTAGCTGGGCTGGGCTCCTCCTGTGTGTGGAGCAAGCCAGCCAGCACTTCAAACTGTACTCCATACAGGAGTTAGTTGGTTGCCTGTGCTCCATACAGGAGTTAGTTGGTTGCCTGTGCTCCATACAGGAGTTAGTTGGTTGCCTGTGCTCCATACAGGAGTTAGTTGGTTACCTGTGCTCCATACAGGAGTTAGTTGGTTACCTGTGCTCCATACAGGAGTTAGTTGGTTACCTGTGCTCCATACAGGAGTTAGTTGGTTGCCTGTGCTCCATGCAGGAGTTAGTTGGTGACCTGTGCTCCATACAGGAGTTAGTTGGTTGCCTGTGCTCCATACAGGAGTTAGTTGGTTGCCTGTGCTCCATACAGGAGTTAGTTGGTTGCCTGTGCTCCATACAGGAGTTAGTTGGTTACCTGTGCTCCATACAGGAGTTAGTTGGTTACCTGTGCTCCATACAGGAGTTAGTTGGTTACCTGTTTTCCATACAGGAGGCGAGGGGCTCCACGCAGGCTGTGACGGCCCCGATGGTGAAGCAGGCCTGGACCACGGGGTCAGGGTGGGAGAGGATGGCCTGGACCACGTCCAGAACATCTGTGTAGCTGTGGCATGGAGAGGATGGTAATCAGTATCCTATGGTACCACAGAAAATATCAGACAAAAACTACACTTCTAGCAGATACTGAAGGAACCCAACAACAAGAGACCCATTTAAACCAGCTCCAAGCTTCCAAAGTTGTTGACTTAAACCAGCTCTGGACTTTGATAGCAGCAGTTCTGTGAGTGGTCTTACCCCGGTGTGACCAGCAGGAGGCGGGGCTTGGGCACCGTGGCCCGCTGGCTCTCCAGGAAGTTGGACAGGAAGTGTTGGAGGTGAGGGGCGGAGAAGCCATCGCTGCTGTCAGGATCAGGCTGGTACACAACCCACCTAAGCGTCGAGAGGCACAGTGATGATGAGAACATGAAGAATAATTATTATGTTTCCATGATTCCATTATTATTATCATTATTATTGAGAACATGAGTAACTCTGGGGTTAAACACCTTCCGCCCTCCTTGTTGGTGTGCACCAGGGCGGTGCCCAAGCTGTACTTATGACTCCCTGGCAGGCCGCTGACCACGGTGATGACCACCTGACCGCAGGGACACACAGACCACAGCCAATCAGCACACAGACAGAGACTCTAGTAGAACAGAGACACCAGTAGAACAGACTCTAGTAGAACAGAGTCCAGTAGAACAGACTCTAGTAGAACAGACTCTAGTAGAACAGAGTCCAGTAGAACAGACTCGAGTAGAACAGACTCTAGTAGAACAGAGTCCAGTAGAACAGACTCTAGTAGAACAGACTCTAGTAGAACAGATTCCAGTAGAACAGACTCTAGAAGAACAGATTCCAGTAGAACAGACTCTAGAAGAACAGATTCCAGTAGAACAGACTCTAGTAGAACAGACTCTAGTAGAACAGACTCTAGTAGAACAGACTCTAGTAGAACAGACTCTAGTAGAACAGAGTCCAGTAGAAC
Source organism: Coryphaenoides rupestris (assembly GCA_002895965.2). Lineage (NCBI taxonomy): Eukaryota > Metazoa > Chordata > Actinopteri > Gadiformes > Macrouridae > Coryphaenoides > Coryphaenoides rupestris. The sequence continues at coordinate 114,883 of PIJE02000449.1, read as the reverse complement.
AGAGTCCAGTAGAACAAACTCTAAGGCTCTCATAAAACAGTGCAGTAGAACAGAGTCCAGTGTCATGTTCTGCTCACCTTGTCTGGGTGTTTGCTGAGGGGGTTCCTCAGGTCTGCAGAGGGGAACATCGCCCCCAGGTGGTCGTTGAGGATGGGTTCCTGGCCTACGCTGCTCAGGGCAAAGTGCTGAAGGAACCTGGCAGGCACACGCACACAAACATCTCTGGTTCTACCCGTGGTATGAGTCCAACATACAGTCTGCGGTTCTACATACGAGTGTGTGTACTAACATGTCCTGCTCCGGCAGGTGGCAGTAGGAGGTCTTCATGCTGCCTCTCCGCTTAGCCACCGGGGGCTCCTGGCTGTCGTGGAGCTTCTGCAGTCGGCTGTGCCTGAAAGGGGAGGAGCCAGGATCAACCAATCAGCATCCAACACAGAACTATCTGACATAGACCATCACGCACCATAACATCTAACATAGAATCACCTGCCACGAACCGTCTAACAGAACTATCTAACATAGAATCACCTGCCACGAACCGTCTAACAGAACTATCTAACATAGAATCACCTGCCACGAACCGTCTAACAGAACTATCTAACATAGAATCACCTGCCATGAACAGAACTGTCCAACACAGACCTAATGTTGGATCCAGAAGTTGGACAACACTACAGCCGACCTTCTGGGGGGAGACTACACAGTTTGCAGTGTTTCCTGTTTTGTTACGGAACACGCATTACATTTTCCATGTAATGCGTGTTCCATGTAATGCATGTCTACAGATTCCCGCCACCCCCAACATGATAGGTCGAAATAAAATTGTAGCTATGGGTAACTATGGGAACCCCAGGCCTGGTGATATGAGCTCTGACAGGTGACCGGTTGAAGGCAGGCGGTCAGGAGACAAGATGCTTCCTCACATGCTCCTCTGGTCCCAGCTCAGCTCATCCTGGTCCACCAGCTGCAGGCGGAGGGCGGAGTCAGAACTCTGCCACACCGGCAACACCTGGAAGGAGGAGGGACAGACAGGCTGGTGAAACACCTGGGGAACAAAACCCGGCCAGGACCCAACTCCAGATCCTAGAGTGGAAGTCCCTCGGTTCTTCAAACTCAATATTTGCGGGCAGGAGAGAGAGCGAGAGCCAGGGGTGCCGTGACCACAGAGGACCACATCTACCTTGGAGTAGAAGTCCTTGTGGCTCTTGGACCTGGGCGGTAGGGAGAAGAGGAGGCAGTGGTCTGGGCTCTGCAGGGGGAAGGGCAGGTGGCTCCGTAGGCTGCTGTCGTACTCCACAAACACAGAGGCCACGCCTCCAGAGTCCTGCAACACAACACACAGAACCCATGAGCCACACCTCCAGAGTCCTGCAACACAACACACAGAACCCATGCGCCTCCAGAGTCTGAGCTGGTGTTTGACAGAGTGGTGGTCCTAGCTCATGTGAGAGTCTGAGGTGGTGGTCCTACCTCATGGAAGAAACGTATGCAGGAGATGTGGTGTTTGGACAGAGTGATGCTTCCGTACTGGGGATGAAGGAAGAGCAGTCCCTCAGAGAAGAAGCTGATCTTTCCTACAAGCGCACAGAAAAATATTCACACTTCTGGACGAAAACAGCGGCTTTCATCAACAAATGTAGCCAATGTGTACTTGTATGTGTTGTGTAGAAGTACTGCAGTACTAGGTGGTGTAGGTGGAGGTGGTGGTATGGGACCTACCCTCCTCTGGGGTGGAGAGGAGGCTGGAGGAACAGACGTAGGCGGCATCAGACCCGGTCAGAGCTCTGCTCCCCAGGCATGTGTCCCCTTCTGTCTGCTGGAGGGAGGAGAACCTTTAGAACCTTACGCTAGGAGAACCTTTAGAAGCTCACAGTTGGAGAATGTTTAGAACTTCACTGGAGGAGAACATTTAGAATGTCACCGTAGTAGAACCTTTAGAACCTCACAGTTCATATGTTATACTCACTCTGACCAGGAGCTGGGCTTGCTCAGACTGCTTCACGTCACCTTCAACCTGAAAGAAAGACGACCACAGAGATTAGACACCAGCCAATATTGTATAGCATGTATAACATACCATCTGATGCTAACTGCTACCTGCAGTATGTAGCCTGGTGTGTATAGCGTACTACGTACCATCTGATGCTAACTGCTACCTGCAGTATGTAGCCTGGTGTGTATAGCGTGCTACGTACCATGTGATGCTAACTGCTACCTGCAGTATGTAGCCTGGTGTGTATAGCGTGCTACGTACCAGCCAGCAGGCGTAGCGAGGCACCGTGGTGGTCAGGATGGTGTAGCAGCAATCAGGGGAAACACCGCCATCTACAGGAGAAAGTGCACATTACCACACAGCACAGTCTTCATGGGTAGAAAGACCTTCCTCGCCACCACAGTCATTGAAGGTCTTCACAGGTCATGACTTATACTAACACACGTCCCTTAACAGGTTAAAGGTTTGTTAGTGATGGTGTCATCAAGCTCTGGACCGGCCGGGGCTGTCCTTACCTTTCTGCTGAATGTTGATGGTGGACTCCAGGAAACACTCGGAGAAGACTACAGATCCCAGGTGCCCCCGGCCCCGCTGGAGGTCAGGGATGTCAGCTACAGTCATGGAGGCCTGCCAGGGACAAATGGGAGTCAAGTCTTGCACTGGACAGTGTCTGAGAAATACGCAGGAATTCCAGACTTTATTGCCTCGTTAAAAAAAGGAAAGTAAAGGGCAAGTCTTGAGTTGCTACTCACGGTTTTCACCAGGTACCGGCTGCCCTCGTCGCTCAGAGGGATGACCCTGGGAGCAACACAGACCAGCATTAGCTGAAGACCTGGAGAGGACTGACAGACTGACTGACAGGTCACACCCTGAACCAGCAGGACTCCCCTTACCTTCCCTCGTTGTCCACGGCCTGGATGGTGAACTCAACCTTGGACCTGTGGGGTGGGGCGAGGAGTGGGGGAGGGAGAGGCACAACATGTAACACAGATATCAGGAATATGGAAAAACATGCGTGTGGATTGGAAGCGGAGTGGAAATATTACCTGAGCGCGCTGCGATACGGACTCAAGTTCATGGCGTCCAGAGCCACAAGAAAGGTTTGTTCTGCAACATCTTCAGCCTGAGGAGAAACAATAACGATAAGCGTTTTTAACACTTGCAGCGTAAGTCTATAGCTATACTTGGACACGCCTGCAGCACAGAAGAGAAACAAGAGAAACACCATTTCATGAGTGCTTTCTTCAGAAGGGAGAGCCTAGATGGTCACTGGTACTGGTCTACAAGGCTGTCGGCGGAACTGCCCCTACATACCTCCAAACATTAGTCAGACCCCAATGCCCCAGCTTGAGCGCTCAGCTCAACAACTTTGGCTAGACGACTGGTACCACCTTCACTAAGAACAGGCGTCCTGCTGACTCAGCTCCCGGCTGAGTCGGCAGGACGGCAGAGTCACTCGCCAGCTTCCACAAGAGATGCTTGAAACCTGATTTATTGTTATCTTTATGTACCAATGCCCTAAATGTAAATCTAAATGTGGATGTGGATGTCTCCCCTGCTCCTTGGCCAGGCAGGTTGGGTACCTTGGAGGCGCTGGAGGAACAGGAGTAGCACTTGATGCCCGACAGGACGGCCTGCACGGCGGCAGAGTAGACCTGGGACAGGAGCCTGCAACACACACGACACACACACACACACACACACACACACACACACACACACACACACACACACACACACACACACACACACACACACACACCACACACACACACAACAACACACACACACAAGATCGGCACCGTGAAAGCAGCGACGCATGCTGCCGCATTCGATGCCCGGCGTCCCCCTCCCTCCCCGTCAAGTGCCGAGATGGTCCCTGAGGCAAGACCACCCCTTGAACCCTAACTGCTCCCGACCGGCGGCTGACACCGCCGTCTGGGTGTGAATGTGTGTATGAACGGGTGAATGTGAGGCACTCTGGATAAAAAGCCAAACGCAGACTAGTCAACATGTCTGACACAGGTCGTAATGCATCATGAAGACTCGGAACACTTACAGGTGATCTGTTTTCTGCTGTCCACCATTTTGATGCCCTGTGAAGGAAACACATGAATACATTGTAGTTTGTTTATGACAAATACATGTACATCCATTTCTCTTCAGGACTATAAGGAGTCTGGGGATGAATTAGTATATATATATATATATATAAAGGCCTGTATATGTATATTTATGAATCCCATGCCAGTGTGTGCTCACCGAGGTAAGGGCTGTGGCCGTGGTCCCAAAGAAGTAGGTCGAGCGCAGGCCAGGGGGCCCTAGGGGGCCACACATGCGGCAAGGACCTACCGAGAGCGGAGGGTCGGGGACACAGGGGTCAGAGACACAGCAGCACATGGGGCGGCAGTAGCTCAGGAGGTAAGAGCGGTTGTCTGGAAGGTTGCTGGTTCAACAGAAAGGTTGGTGGTTCAATCCCCGGGCTCCGCCTCCTAGCTAAGTGTGGAGGTGTCCCTGAGCAAGACACCACCTAACCCTAACTGCTCCTGACGTGTTGGTTGTTACCTTGCATGGTTGGCACCACCGTCGGTGTATGAATGGGTGAATGTGAGGCAATAGTGTGTAGATGTGTGTGTGTGTACCATGTGTGTCGCAGGGCAGCCATGGGTGCCGGTGTTGCGGACCACGTGGCTCTCCGAGGGGAAGCTGAAGCAGTATCTCTCCAGGTCCTCCTTAGAGGAGTGGCTTCCAAACAGCATGATGGGGCTGCCGACCCGGACTGTAACAACAAACACACACCACACACCACACACACACACACACATACACACACGCATGTTACACACTAGCAACACAGGTAGGGAGAGTGACCAGGTGTATGGTAGTCACATGGTGTCTCTACCTCCTGTCTGTGATGTTGCTTGAGATCGACCGTGGGAGTAGTAGCTGCGGAACACCTGGGAACACATTCAGGAGACCAGGTGAACACATGGACACATTAGATGAGATGAGAGAAACAGGTGAGACAGACTGGTAAGATAAACAGGCGAGAGAGACAGGTGAGGCAGACAGGTGAGGACAGACCTCTCCTGCCTGGGCTTCAGACACCTCCTGGATGGACAGATGAGTCTCCAGGTCCATGCTGGAGTAGAAGTTACTCCACTGCTTCTCAAAGTTCACCAGGTCCTTCAAAACACAACATCATCATCATCGTCATCATCATGTGGATCCACCTTCACCGGCGTTCATAATCACAGGTTGTACAACACGCTGCCTTTGTGCCATCAATGGGAGTTACTCATCGATTCGAGTTCTAAACAACAGATGATGGTGGGAAAACTGGGCCTTCGGTTTCCCCACCTCGCAACTTCATTGTTTCCAGACGAGACATTCAGGTGCCAGGACAGCAGTAGAATAGAATACAAAATGAGATACCATGGAGAACCATACAACTACTCCATACAGAAACTATGTCCATCATATGCACAATAAGAGCAATATAAATGTACATTATGGAACGTACAATAAATAAGCTAATGGTTTTGGACAAATGTCCTTCTTCGTCACTTTGGATAAAAATTCCAAATTCCCTAAATGTAAATGAAAATGTAAATGTGAATGTAAATGTAAAGATACTGGTACCTCTGCTAGGAGGTTGTCCAGGGACAGTGGGTCCAGACGGCTGTACATCTGCCACAGCCTCTCACTGATATCCATGAGCTGGGGCGCAGGAGAAGACATCAAGGAGAAGACCATTGACGTTTACCATGCCCGACAACAATCACAGGTGTACAAAGTGAGGTTTCAGGTGAAGGAAGGCGGGGCTTCCGGTCCTGTACCTGGTACTTCATGGTGAAGAAGCCGCCCCCACCGATGCCCTCCAGGGCGAAGGCTTGGATGATGGGCCACTTCTCCATCACAGAACATCTCGAACTTCTGGCATTTGCTACCTGGAGTGGACATGGAGGGTCCTCGTCATCACATTCATCGTACCAGGTCGAAGAGGTCGTACCGGGTTGAGAGGTCAACAGGTGAGAGGGTCCGTACGGGTGAAGAGGTCCAAGCGGGTTGAGAGGTTGTACGGGTGAGAGGTCAACAGGTGAGAGGTCAACAGGTGGGAGGTCAACAGGTGAGAGGTCAACAGGTAGGATGTCGTAGAGGTGGGAGGTTGTACAGGTAAGAGGTCAACAGGTGAGAGGTCAACAGGTGGGAGGTCAACAGGTGAGAGGTCATACCCTGGGAGCTGTAGGGCACACAGATGCAGCTGCAGTCCTTCATCATGGAGACGAAGCTGGAGATCTTGAACTCCTCTGCAGCCTCCTCATCTTTATACTGTGAGACACCAGTCGTTTTATAAATATAAATATAAAACATAATGTCAGGGGCTGGAGCGAGGGCTGGGCCATATGGACTAACTCTTATATCTAAACAAGGACATATGCAGTACATCATGCTAGATAGGCTATACAGCACTATATAGTATGTTTTCTGGTTATTCAATAAATAAATCGTCTTTATAAAATAAGCACTTGGTGAAAGCCTATCTTTCTATACCCCTGTGTGAATTAAATACTTTCTAATTTATAGTATTTTTTAGAGTATATATCATTAATATATAGTAAATATCCTTATAGTATTTCCTAATTTTACTCAGAACTTTGGTGCGAATAATAGCATAGCTATAAACAGTCTGGTATGTTTACTGGAATGCAGCCTTTAAACCAGGAAGAGACAACACTTCTGCCATATCACAATACCCATAATCTCAGACGCTATCGCTAGCCTCATATCAGACAGGTGTGTGGACTGTACCTGGGCGGGGCTGAGGTAGTACAGGTGTGTGGGCCGTACCTGGGCAGGGCTGAGGCAGTACAGGTGTGTGGGCCGTAAATGGGCGGGGCTGAGGCAGTACAGGTGTGTGGGCCGTACCTGGGCGGGGCTGAGGCAGTACAGGTGCAGGTTCCTCCAGTGGGAGACGAAAGGCAGCAGGGAGCCATAGTTGACCGGGTTGCAGTACAGGTGGACACAGTCCGGCTGCACCAGCACCATCACGTCTGGGAACCAGGACAGTGATTTAAAGGAGTGTGAGTGTGGTTTGCCCTTCCAAGCGGTTTCAGAATGTCCAGTTTTTGACATCACAAGTGGGAGTGTCCACCCAGATGTATGCTGGATAGATCAGCCTACCCAGTCCACTGGGCAGACTGGTTGTAGCAGCCAATAATGTAATAACTACCATTCATGTAAAAACTGCCAATAATTTGCAAATCTTATCGTAATAAAAGTTGATAATGTAATAACTGGCCAATAATGTAATACATTTTCTAAAGCAAGAATAATGTGATAACCTTTTGCGCCGAATGTAAAAACGTATTACATTATTGGCAGGTTATTACATTATCAGCTGTGTAAAAATATAATGTAATAACTGAGGTTGACTGACAGCCTCCTGTATTCTAGTACCGCCCCCCAATATCGACCAGTTCTGTGGAACTATACAAGGTATAGTCTCACCGTCCAGCACCTCCTCTGGGAACTCCTCCGGCGCCTGGTCCAAGTTCACCTGGTTCTGGCCGTAGAGCCCGGGGAACAGGTAGTGGGCCAACTCCGAGCAGCCCTCGTTGTAGCGACTGTCGATCCCTGAGAACAACACGTTATAACTCAGCATTAAAACACCTGCACGGGTAGTGTGGTGTGAACCACAACAATTGGAATTCAGCAACAGGAGGGGAGAGAGGAGGAGGAGGGGAGAGGAGGAGAGGAGGAGGAGGAGGCAGCGGCAGAGGAGAGAGGAGGAGGAGAAGGGAGGATGAGGGAGGAGAGGGGAGAGGAGGAGGAGGAGGAGAATGATGATGATGATGAGGAGGAGGAGGAGGAGGAGGAGGAGGAGCTGAGGAGGAAAAGAGAGGAGGAAAAGGAGAAGGAGGAGGAGGAGGAGAAAGAGGTGGATAAGATAAGATAGAACTTTATTGATCCCGAAGGAAATTCTTGGATCAGGAGGAGATACAGTAGAAGGAACAGGAGGAGCAAGGAGGAGGAGAGAGGACGAAGAGGAGGGAGGAGAACATCTGGACCGACCCAGGACGCAGAGCAGGCCATCGCGGGTGGTGCTGTGGGTGGTGCTGTGGGTGGCGCTGTGGGTGGTGCTGTGGTTGGCGCTGTGGATGCCACCTACAGCGCCACACAGCAGAGCCTGGAGCTTGCGGAGCCGGGAACAGCTGGAAGCACAGTCACTGTTCAGTACGACGTCATATCCTATACTTTACTCATGCATAACAATACCGTGTAACAGCCATAATAATAACAATAATAATAACACTGATTTATGGGAAATGGTACTATGTACTGTTTTTATTATCATTAGTAGTAGTATTAATATATAGCCCAGTGGAGAGGGGCTTCGTTGAATCATTATGTGTTTGTAGTAGGAACGTGTATTTTATACATTGTATGCACGACGACGCGTCCTGTACATACGGCGGAGGGTACGCGTCGCTGCGTACGTACGGCGTAATGTACGCACCCAGACGCGTATGGAACGCCATCCAGGCAAAAACCGTCACGTAAATAACGTGTTAACAAGCGTTCCATAGTTAAGCGTTCCGTAGACGCGCACGTCCGACGTCGGGTACGCACACAGAGACGCGTACACACAGCGTAGGGTACGCACACAGACAGACGCGTAGGGTACGCACACAGACGAGTACGGTAGCGCACACAGACAGACGCGTAGGGTACGCACACAGACGCGTACGGTACGCAGTACGTACACAGACGCGCAGGGTACGCACACAGACAGACGCGTAGGGTACGCACACAGACAGAGGCGTAGGGTACGTACACAGACGCGTACGTTACGTACACAGACGCGTAGGGTACGCACACAGACAGACGCGTAGAGTACGCACACAGACGCGTAGGGTACGTACACAGAAACGTCGCGGCGGACAGCGCTAATGTTAGCTAACCAGCGTCGCCGCATCGTTTCTGTTAACAAACATACAAAACAGAGACGGTGTGCGCCGCTACCTGACCGCCGGGTTCATCCCGGGGTATTTTCCGTTCATCCGCCGTATAGCCGCCATCGTCGTAACGCGTACAAGTGTGTTTTAATCACGTTTTAATCACGTTTTAATAACGTGTAATCGCAGTTTTCTTCAGGCCGAGCGACGCATCTTCCTCCCGTCTGGACAGCGTAGCAACGGACTGAACCATTTGGCGGGTGGCGGGGGGGGGCTACAACCCCCTCGACCACACGCTCCTGGACTTCTGGCAATATATAAAATATATTCATCATTGCAGTTTCTTATTTTATTTACGTCATACTATATTCAATAATATAAACATTATAGTGGATGTATTTGGATCTTTTACCGCTCGATTATTTTCAGCTCGCTGACTGTTGACCCCTATTCTGACGGACATAGTGTCGTCGTGTTGTGACAGCGCCGCGCAGGACGGCTGCCAAGGCGCTGGCGCAACCGGACAGAAATCCAGCTGTGTGTGTGTGTGTGTGTGTGTGTGTGTGTGTGTGTGTGTGTGTGTGTGTGTGTGTGTGTGTGTGTGTTTTCATGCAATTTATTAATTGTTTAGCAATTAGCTAAACCTGGTACATAACATCTCTCCTGTGTTATAAGGTTAATGTTCTTTGTTCTCTGCCCAAATAAAGAAATGTATTCATTCATTCAAGTGTGTGTTGTCATGACAGATTGAGTGAGGAGTGATGGTGAAGTGTGTTTCATGTTGGCCGGGGGAATGCACTTCCTCATCCCCATGCCTGTGAAACCTATGAGCCCTGCAGGACTGGTTTGGTACCAGAGGAGCCAGTTTGATAAATAGCCAAGCAACCAGGAACTAAAAACATTCACTGTGCATAGACGGAGCCATGGGTGACCGTAAGTACCTGTATTCATCTCTATTCATCTTTTACCTCTTTTATATCTCTATTATCTCTGTTTTTATCTCTATCTCTAATATGACACAGATCTATTATAATCTCAAGTTGCAGTAGCTACCCTTCATCATTGAACGTGCCTCATCTTCTCTCTATACTCCATGTATTTGTATACAGATTATCTATATGCAAAAGCTTAACTTAGCGTTCCATGTGAACAGCAATTAACGTGATTGATGACAGCATAAAGATGAAAGATGAAAGCATAAAGTTAAAGTCGCTCTGAAAACGTTTTATTCTGAAAAATCTGATACTGATACTGACACCATCACCGTCCTTGCTCTCCAGGCGGTGGTCCTGAGCAGAAGCACACTCTGGTGGTGGTCTCCTCAGAGCAGCTGTGGTCTTCCCTGACCTCCCTCCTGCAGGAGAGCCTGGCGGGGGGCGGGGGCGAAGGGGACCGGGTGTCGATGAACTCGGCGGGGCCCTACCCTGTCTGTGACATCACGGTGGTGGGCCAGGGGTCCCTGCGCCTGCTCTACCCGGCCCTCAAACCACACATGAGCAAGGAGGACGTGGGCCAGGCCTTGGGCGGCTGCGTCTGCTCCAGCAGCCCCGCCGACGGCGAGGGCGTCCTGTTCCTGCTACTCCTCCAAGGAGGTCGCTACACCAGCAGGGAGGAGGAGACGGTCGGGGTCCTGCAGGAGTGCTTCAGCGCCGAGGTCTTCAAGTTCCTGGTGATTGTGTCTCTGGAGCGGAGGGATGCGGCGGCGGGGGCGGGGGCCGCGGTGGAGGTGGTGGACGTGCTGCTGGACGACGGCCTCCTCGACCTCATCCGGCTCTGCGATGGCAGGTTCTGCTGGGTGGCCGCCGGGTCGTCGCCGCCCAACCAGGCCCAGCTGGTCACGCTTCTCAAGTTGGTCGAGCGGGTGCTGGAGGAGAACGGCGGCATCGGCTACAGCCGGGAGATGCTGGGCGACGCGGGCAGGAGGAACGTGGAGGACACGGCCATGGGCCTCCTGCTAGAGAAGCTGCTGAGGGCGGACGAGCAGCAGGAGGCGTTCCGGGCGAAGGTCGGGAGGCGGGAGGACGAGCGGGCGCAGGAGCTGGAGGAACTGAAGAGGAGGCAGGCTGAGGAGAGGAGGAGTGAGGCGGAGGAGGAGAGGCGGTACCAGGCCAAGAAGGAGAGCCTGGAGGAGGCGGTGAGGAGCCACGCCACCATGGTGCAGCTGGAGATGAACGCTGCTCCTGGTAGGAAGTTATGATGAAGACTGCAAACATACTTTACATACTTTCGAAAGTCTCTTGTTCTTTCTAAAGTGTATATTATCACATTTACATTTACATTGATGGTATTTGTCAGACACTTAAAAAGAGTACATTTGTTGAAAGAGAGTCAGCAATATATCGCTGTGGTACATAAAGATAAGAATAGAGCAGGTTTCAAGCATTCATAATCCATCCATCCATCCATTCTCGTCCACTTATCCGGGGTCGGGTCGCGGTGGCAGCCGGCTAAGCAGGGCCCCCCAGGCTTCCTTCTCCCCAGCCACACTCTCTAGTTCCTCCTGGGGGGTCCCGAGGCGGTCCCAGGCCAGACGAGATATATAATCCCTCCAGCGGGTTCTGGGTCTGCCCCGGTGTCTGCTCCCAGGTGGATGTGCCCGGAAAACCTCTAAGGGGAGGCGCACGGGGGCATCCTAATCAGATGCCCGAACCACCTCAGCTGACTCCTTTCGATGCGGAGGAGCAGCGGCTCTACTCCGAGCTCCCTCCGGATGTCTGAGCTCCTCACCCTATCTCTAAGGCTGAGCCCAGCCACCCTGCGGAGGAAACTCATTTCGGTCGCTTGTATCCGCGATCTCATTCTTTCGGTCACTACCCAAAGCTCGTGACCATAGGTGAGGGTTGGAACGTAGATGAACCTGTAAATTGAGAGCTTCGCCTTCCGGCTCAGCTCCCTCTTCACTACAATGGACCGGTACAGCACCCGCATTACTGCAGACGCTGCACCAATCCGTCTGTCCATCTCCCGCTCCATTTTGCCCTCACTCGTGAACGTTTTCCGGCAGAGAACCATGGCCTCAGACTTGGAGGTGCTGACTCTCATCCCGACCGCGTCACACTCGGCTGCAAACCGCCCCAGTGCATGCTGATGCGGTCTGATGTAGCCAACAGAACCACATCGTCTGCCAAGAGCAGAGATGCAATTCTGAGGTCCCCAAACCGGACACTCTCCTCACCTCGGCTGCGCCTTGAGATTCTGTCCATGAAGATCACAAACAGAATCAGTGACAAGGGACAACCTTGGCGGAGTCCAACACCCACTGAGAACGTGCTTGACTTTGTGCCGAGAATACGAATGCAGCTCGCACTTTGTTCGTACGGTCCTTGTACGAGCATTCATAATTGCAAGGCTAATAGAACGAGTTTCATAATTGCTAGGTAGCCTGCATAATAGCTGGGATAAGAGCAGACGTGCCATTCTGAGTGCAGTACCAACATCTAAGAACATACAATATGCTAAACAATGCTCAGCAGCTTAGTGCTAGGGTTAGGAGAGGGAAGGCAGAGGGGGTTATGCAGAGTCCAGGTGAACTCTGAACAGGTGGGTCTTGAGTCTTGTTTGAATCCTTGTCAACAATATTAATAATGTTTTTATATTCTCATGTTTTTGTCATTGTTTTGCTTTCTTGTCCAAGATGACGAGACCAGGAAGACCTCCATTGTCCTGGTGGGCCTGTCTGGCAGCGGGAAGACCTCCGCCATGAACATGATCCTGAAGAGAGCCGCTCAACGGTACTCCCCCGGGCGAGACCTAGGCCAGCAGGTGGTCCCTCAGCCCACCACCGGCTGCCTGAGGGGGGAGGTCCTCTACAAGGGAACCAAGCTCCTCCTGGTGGACACCCCGGAGCTGCTGGACGAGGACGGAGCGGAGAACCTGGACGTGGTGAAGGACTGCCTGGCGCTGGCGCTGCCCGGACCCCACGCCTTCATCCTGGTCTTCCAGACGGGCCGCTTCACCCAGGGGGAGAGCGAGCTGCTGGCTCAGCTCCCCAAGATCTTTGGCCCTCAGTTTGCGGAGCGAGCCGTCGTGGTGTTCACCCGCGGCGATGAGATGGGAGGAGCCGCGCGGTCGAGCGTCGAGCACTACGTGACCCACGCCCCCACGGTGCTCCAGGAGATGGTGCGCAGGTGTGGCAGTCGCTACCACGCGCTGAACGTGGGGAATCTCCAGCCGGCGCTGAGCTACCCGCAGGTCAGAGAGCTACTCTCCGGGGTCAGGAAGCTGGTGGCGTCGCACGGCGGGGAACCTCTCGTGTCCAGAAGGTTCTCAACCGAGGACCTCAGGGACCGGAGGGACAACATTCAGGCTAGGTTATCGCGGGTCTCCAGTATGTCTGGCAAATCAAATTATTCAACTTTTTCCATCTCTGAATAGAAAGCATGAATAGAACGTAGAAATACAGAAAGAGCCTGTCGCCTGCCTACATTTAATGACATCACAAATATTGAGGGATATGTTGCCATGTTTAATATTTATGGAAGATGTTTTTAAAGATATATCATCAAATGGAGACATTGTAAAGTGTAGAAAACCATTTGTTCAATAAAATTTGATGAAAATCTCACATGTTTCTTTGTTCTATTCTCACTAATTGTTGGTTAGATTTTGTGATTTGGTTATCAGTTGCACTTAAATCATATGTTGAAATCATGTTGAAAAACAACTTCTACTGGTGGACACTGGGAGCTGCCCAGTACAACCACAGTCTGCTACTGGTTCTACTGGGAGCTCACCAGTACGACCACAGTATGTTACTGGTTCTGCTGGGAGCTGCCCAGTACAATCACAGTCTGCCACTGGTTCTACTGGGAGCTGTCCAGTACAAACACAGTCTGTTACTGGTTCTACTGGGAGCTGCCTAGTACAACCGCAGTCTGTTACTGGTTCTGCTGGGAGCTGCCCAGTGCAACCACAGTCTGTTACTGGTTCTACTGGGAGCTGCCCAGTACAACCACAGTCTTCTCGCTTGCAGGGAGAAGGGAGAAAGAAGAGCTATAAGATTGAATATTGATGTAGCTTTGCTCACTGCTCTGTGTTTCTCCCGGTGGAATCACAGAGCAGTGATCTCTATGTGGTGAACTCTCCGCGGACCAGGAGACGGTATATATAGCTGAGCTTCATACTTCACTGTGCTTCTGTACGGCTCAGCGGCTACAAGCACGTTAGCGCTCTGTGCACTAAATGCTAAGAGAGATGGATTCCATCACTGCGTTCATGTACAACCTTAATGAACGAAACCCTTATGACGATATACTAATAAAGACTGCTTATTTTATGTTAGTATTGGTATAGGATGCTAGTAACGATATAAAAGCCGATAGGTTCAAAACATGTTCGATATGTTTAATGTTAGTCTTTCCTGTGCAGTTTGAGGATATTGTCTGACTCTCTTCCATCGAAACAGAAACAAAAGTTTTATTGTCAGAGCAGTCAAGCATAAACATGGTTTCATGTTAAGCCGTCTGGAAGAACAGGATTGACAGAGAGAGAAATTATCCTATTATTATTATGTACAGTTAAATAACGTCTGGTTCAGACAGTTTGCCAGTGTGTTTCGTTGTGTTTTACAGGCCGTAGGGTTAGTGGGTTAGCCCTGAGAGTGTAACCCCCCTCCCCCCTCAAAGCAGGTCAGATATCATTACAGTTAAGGTTTTATTAAGGATCCTTACAGTCCTACAGAAGTGGTAGGATTCAGTGCTTTGCTCGACGACACTTGGGAAATTAATTGGGAGTGAGAAAGATCGGTCGATCGGAAAAACCTCGCTAACACACCCTTCCCTGTCCGTCGTTCTGATGAAGTGCACCGGGGCAAGGCATCAAATCGATCTCCTCATTCTGCACGAAAGCCATGTTCTTCCTATGTTTCTTCACATGTCATTATAATATACACTGAAACTACTAGGGGTCGGCAGTCGGTAATGCTAAAGGATGAATCCGGCTCGCTCCACGGCTGTGTGTCTGGTGGGGATTAACATCAGTGGGGTGGTCATGCATCTCTCTGGAGCCCAGGGCAGGCCTCTCTGGAGCCTGTCGCCCTGTCGCTGGGCTGGCGGTAGGCTATAGCAGGGTGCTACTGGTCCTACTGGGAGCTGACCAGTACAACCACAGTCTGATTCTGGTCCTACTGGGAGCTGCCCAATACAATCACAGTCTGCTACTGGTTCTACAGGGAGCTGCCCGGTACAATCACAGTCTGCTACTGGTTCTACTGGGAGCTGTCCAGTACAAACTCAAGTCTGTAGACCAGCATCTAGACCAGACCTCGCCTCCCCCCTGAACCTGCTCCAAACGCCGTAGGCCTGAATGAAGAGGTTATTAAACAGCAGGTAATCATTCAGGTTTTGATGTTTAGCTTATGGCAAGCCACACACCACCCAAGTGGTGATGGGCTCCTCTGACCACCTGGACAGGTAGATGTTAGCAGCTGGTAAATGCTAACATGTCAGTGTGTGTGTGTGTGTGTGTGTGGATGATAGCTGGTTTATCGTGTTTGTGTTCCTTCTCATGCCCCACAGGTGTGCAGCCTCACCCTCCTCACCCAGTCTCAGTGGCTCATCCACCGATGCCTGGGGCCAGGTGAGGCCAGGTGACGTCAGGTACACAAGCTACCCGCACACACACACACACACACACACACTCCACATTGACTTTTGGTTGTGTGTCTCTTTAACTCATCCGGTGAAAACCCTCGTATAGCGAATAGGGGCTCTGGAGAGTTCGGTGTTTCGTTGTAGAGGTTGGACGGTAGAGGCGCGGTTGATGAGCGTCAGGAGCGGTAGAGGGGCAGTAGAGCAGCGGTAGAGAGGGGCGGTAGATGAGCGCTAGGAGCGGTAGAGAGGAGCGGTAGAGGCGCATCGTCGTTTCCAATCCGAGGCGGAGCGACCGACCGACCACCGACGCCACAGACGGGTGCGGATGAGACCGTGAGAAGCCGCCGGACTGTCCGCGGCGTCGCCTCTGGAGGTGTCGCCTGCAGTCGAGGCTGAGCGCGGCTCCCCTCCCCTCCCCCGCCTCCAGCAGCCCGAGCCCCGGCCGGGATGCTCCGGGAGCCCCGCTAGAGAGACACCCGGGGACGGAGCCATGGCCTCGGACAGTAAGTAACCCTCCTCACTATCGGTGCTGGTCGGTCGTGTCTGTCTGTCTGTGCTGGTCTGTCTGTCTGTGCTGGTCTGTCTGTCTGTGCTGGTGGTCGGTCTGTGCTGGTGGTCGGTCTGTGCTGGTCGGTCTGTCTGTGCTGGTGGTCGGTCTGTGCTGGTCGGTCTGTCTGTGCTGGTCGGTCTGTCTGTGCTGGTGGTCTGTCTGTGCTGGTCTGTCTGTGCTGGTCGGTCGGTCTGTGCTGGTGGTCTGTGTCTGTGCTGGTCGGTCTGTCTGTGCTGGTCTGTCTGTCTGTGCTGGTCGGTCTGTCTGTGCTGGTCTGTCTGTGATGGTGGTCGTTTAATAAGGCCTGTTTCTGTCCTAATGTTAGGCCGTGATGACGCTATATCATATAAATCCTCTAGTTGATCTATTATAGCCTCCTTTATATATATTATATATGTATATATTATATATGTATACATATCTGTGTATATATATGGTATATCATATTATACCCTGGAGGTAGTGTAGACTCCATAACTTGATTATTTTGTACCCTTCCCGTCAATCTATCTGAGCTTTATAGTTGTATATAATATGACATGTATATAATGATATTACATATACACAGTATATATCATTATGATAGCATCATGGAGAAGCCATGTCAGTCTCACGTCCATGATGTGTTGTTGTCATGCTGAGAGACTTAACAAACACACACACTGTAACTGTGTGTGTGTGTGTGTGAGAGAGAGGGTGAGAGTGTGTGAGAGAGAGTGAGAGAGTGTGTGTGTGTGTGTGTGTGTGATATTAAGATCCTAGCCTACGTATCGGTTCCTGTCCAAAGGTCCAATACTGTGTTAAACTATCCTCTCTCTGCTACATACAGTAGCCTGTCTCTGTGTGTGTGATGGACAACAGCCCTTCTTAGTTAGTTCATTCATTCTTCTCACATTAATATTCATCCTAGCCCTTTCATCGGGACCAGTGTTGCGGTGGTTTCATACCCAGCAGGAGCAGTGGGAGTTATCAGCAGCTTAGTTTAGAACGCCTACAGCAGACGGTAACCACTAGACAATTCATTCATTTATACATGCAATATTGCAGCCTTTGTTACCATTGTAAAGATCCATCATTATTAATAACAATACACTGAAACCAAAACAAAAAGGTTCACGTTCCAGGGGGGGATTCAAGTGATGTGAATTGAGAGGATAAAGTTCAGTCCATTGGTCCACGCCCCGCCCCCTTGAACCCTTGTCATCGACCGGTCCACCAAATCACAGCTCACACGCCCCCCCTGATTGGCCGGCCCGGACCAGACTGTTAGGGCCTACCTCCAGCCAGGCCT
>PIJE02000449.1:85000-92500 GCA_002895965.2 Coryphaenoides rupestris | reverse complement strand
CCCGTCGGAGTGCTAGGTACATAGCCTCGTCAAGGTAAATACAGCTCGGAGGAGACATTAGCAGGTAACCACCTGGCTACACACGCTCTGTTTAAAGAGCCTGACTAGACCACCATATGTGCTTAGCGACAGCACACAGACTAGCCTGGTGACATCACACAGACTAGCCTGGTGACATCACACAGACTAGCCTGGTGACATCACACAGACTAGCCTGGTGACATCACACAGACTAGCCTGGTGACATCATAGTTACACTAGCTCAGTGACATCACACAGACTAGCTTGGTGACATCACAAGGTCACATGGTATTGGTAAACAGCTCTGGATCCTGCTGCTCACACAAACATGCTGGGCACACCGCGGCGGCTGACAGACTAGCTTCTCTCCTCCATGCTGACCTCAGAGTCCTCCTCACTGTTGCTTCGTACAGACCGGCTGCAGCTAAAGGTTTGCTCCAAACACGCAAAGTTTTGTCTTTAAAAATCTCCTTGTTTCCATTCTGCTCTGCTCCCTCTCCTTCCCTGTCCCCCCCCTCCTCCTCCTTCTCCTCCTCCTGCCCACCTCCTCCTCCACCTCTTGTCCTGCTCCTCCTTCCTCTCCCTCCTCCCTCTCCCTCCTGCTCCTCCTCCCTCCTCCCTCTTCCTCTTGCTCCTCCTCCTGCTCCTCCTCCTCCTCCTCCTCCTCCTCCTGCTCTTCCTCCTCCTCCCCTCCAGTCAACAGTTATGGGAATGTGGAGGAGGACTTCTATGGCGAGGAGGGGAGCAGCGGTTCGGACGGCGAGGAGGAGGTGTTGAAGCAGTTTGAGATCTCCGTGTCGCGCTCGCATAGTGTCCGCTGGGGGGGCGGGGCCTCCCACCGCACCGCCGCCCGCGCCCTCTCCCAGCCACCAGCAGGGCGCCGCCGAGGGTCGGCCCACCTCCTCTCCGACCAAGACGAGGCCAGCAGCGAGCCGTCAGACTGTGGAGGTGATGGACTCGCGTTAATATACACAGAGGAGAGAGGAGGAGTAGGAGGTGGGGCGGGTCGGGGGGGAGGAGAGAGGAGGTGAAGGTCAGGGGGGGGGAAGAGGGAGAAGAGGGGAGAGAAGGAGGGGGAGGGGAAAGAGGAGGAGAAGGGCGGTGAGAGGAGCAAAAGACGTGAAATTTTTTGGGAGAGAAAAACCTTGCCTGTGTGTGAGCAAAATCGATCTTCTTTATATCTTTAAACACCTTTGTATCTTCCTTCCATCGACCTTGATACACACACCACACACACTACCAACACCAACCACATCACACACCCACAAAACAGAGCGCACACACACACGCACATGCCCAGCGAACCGTGTGAATGGCTGAATGGGTGCGTTGTGGTGAGTCATGCTGTAGCGTTAGTAGGACCGCCCAATGCTCTTAATTAGAGCCAATAGGAGCAACAACCATTGATTGCTCGGTAGAACGTGGTGTTCCCACTCTGAGGGAGGGGGAGAGAGAGAGAGAGAGTGGGGTAAAGTCTGCTGTGTGTGTGTGTGTGTGTGTTATAGCAATCATTGAGTAGCTGTCATGTAAACACCTTGGTTCAGTGATGGAGCGATTAAGACATCGTCTGGTGTGCTTGGTCGAGTCAACACCTTGAGCGCACCCCTCCGGTCGGTGTCCTCGTTCTGCGGATGCACCCAAAGCTCCGGGAGTGGCGTCACGCTCTCCTCGGTTCCCCCGCTACGGAACCGGCATCGCCTTCAACCACCTTGATGGGCGAAGTAACCGTTGTCGACCGCTCACCCAGACGTTGTAATGATCTCACCAGATGTTGACCAATAACCCAGATGTTCTCCTTTCAGACATGGAAGACCCTAGCTCCCCAGGGTCCCAGCAGGTCCTGGAGAGCCATGAGAGACCCCCGTCCAGCCGAGCAGAGACCCCCAGGAGCCGCACCGGGACCGGGACCGGGACCGGGACCCTGAGGGAGCCCTCGCTACTGGGAGACCGGGACTCTCTGCACCCTGGAGCCACCCCCACCCCCAGCAGCACCCGTACCCCTAGCCTCACCCCCACCCGCACCAGTACCCCCACCAGCACCCGCACCCGTACCAGCACCCGCACCCCCACAAGCACCCGCACCCGTACCCCCAACCCCACCCCCACCCCCAGCCACATCTCCACCCCCAACCCCACCCCACCCCCACCCCCAGCCACATCTCCACACCCAACCCCACACCCACCCCTAGTCTCCTGGATCAACCATCACCCGGGGGTGGTGATGATGAGGAGCGGAGGGTGGAGGAGGAGAGGGTGGAGGGCGTGGACAACAACGCCACAGACAGCTCCTCCACCTGGAGCCCAGAGGTACACACACACACGCACACACGCACGCACACACGCACACACACACACACACACACACACACACACACACACACACACACACACACACACACACACACACACACACACACACACACACTACTGCTCCTCCTCTACTACACCTTGTGTCACCCTAGTAGCACACACAAACCTGCCGCTGCTCCTCCTCCTCCTCCTCCTCTTCCTCATCTGCTCCTCCTCCTCCTCCTCCAGGGGGAGCAGCCTCCGCTAGAAGAAGTGGAGGCCACGCCCAGCGAGGTCTCCTCCTCCTCCACCACCGCCACCACCGGCCCTCCCAAAACCACCACCTGCGGCCACCTGCTCCTCTGGCTGGAGTACCACCCGGACTCAGAGCGGCTGCAGGTGCGGGTGCTGGGCGCGCGCGACATCCCCGACAAGGCACGCAGCGGCTCCGACTGCCACCAGGTGCACGTGGTGTTGCTGCCCGCCAAGCGGCAGCGCTACAAGACCTCCGCCCAGCGGGGGGCGCTGCCCCGCTTCGATGAGGACGCCGCCTTCCGCTTCTCGCGCCTGGACCCGTCCGACCTGCTGATGTCGGGCCTGCGGTTCCGGCTGTACGCGTTGGCCGGCCGCATGACCCGCGAGCGGCTGGTGGGCGAGAGCATCCTGACGCTGGGCGGGCTCAATGCCGAGGGGGGAACCATGGAGACCAGCCTGGTGCTGGAGCCACGCAGCAACCTGAAGGTGCTGGAGGCTCCCGGAACATCAGAACCTAGAATCTACAAACTAGAAACTATTATTTAAAACCTAGAACTAGAACCTAGAAGCCAGTTATCAGAACCACATCACTTGGAGCCTGCAGTCTAGAACCTAGAATCAGATCCTAGATCTCACAACCGAGTTCCCGGAACTTTGAATTTAACCTCCATTCTGAAACGTAGAACCGCAGAACCGAGACGTTAGAACAGTTAGAACCTAGAGTCCTGGGGCTGGATAGTGTCGGGGGTTCAGGCCCCAACGTCCCCAGTAACCTGACCCCTGACCCCTACCTGCTGCTATGTATCTGAACTCTGCCTGTCTGTCTCCCTCCCTCCCTCCCTGTCTGTCTGTCTGTCTGTCTGTCTGTCTGTCAGTCTCTGGATGCCCCGGCCAGCCCGGTGGGGGTCACCCCGGGAGAGGGGGCTCCGTCCAGCCAGACCCTGGCCCACGGGGGGGTCCCCGAGCTGCTGGTGGGTCTGTCCTACAAGGCCACCACGGGACGCATGTCTGTGGAGATCCTGAAGGGGAGTCACTTCCGCAACCTGGCTGTGACCAGACCCCCAGGTACACACACACACACACACACACACACACACACACACACACACACACACACACACACACACACACATACACACACACACACATGACCCCCATAGTACACACACACACATCGATTTTCCTCACACCTCCTCCGGCTCCTCCTCCTCCACCTCCTCCTCCCCACCTCTTCCTGTGTGTAGATACCTACTGCAGGCTGGTCCTGCTCAACTCGGTGGGTCAGGAGATTTCGCGCTGCAAGACCTCGGTGCGTCGCGGTCAGCCCAACCCCGTCTTCAAGGAAACCTTCGTCTTCCAGGTGCTGCCGTCTGTTACTCTGTTACCCTGTCTGTTATTCTGTTACTCTGTTTCCCTGTTACTCTGTTAACCTGTCTGTTACTCTGTTAACCTGTCTGTTACTCTGTTACCCTGTTAGTCTGTCTGTTACTCTGTTTCCCTATTACCCTGCTAACCTGTCTGTTACTCTGTTACCCTGTCTGTTACTCTGTTGCTCTGTCTGTTACTGAATGACTCGTAATCTGTTACAGACACATTGTAACAGACAGAAGGTAACAGTCTGTCTGTTACTCTGCTACAGACACACTGTAACTGTCTGTCTGTCTGTTGGTGTTTTCGGCTCATATGGCGCAGTGTGTGGAATGCCGCTGGCTTTATTGATTTATATAACCGTTAGCCTGACAAAGCATTCGTTTTGCTAACGGGGAGAGCGCCGCGACATCGGCTCCAATCATTTAGTTGCCTAGTAACAGTCATCCCAAAGTCCTACACACCACTTTGTACACCGATCTACACAATCTGGCGATGCACTGCCGAACCATAGGTCTAGTCTAGACGTCGTCCTGCTCCTATAGGTCTAGTCTAGGCGTAGGCCTGCTCCTATAGGTCTAGTCTAGACGTCGTCCTGCTCCTATAGGTCTAGTCTAGACGTAGGCCTGCTCCTATAGTTCCTTGTTGGTCTACCATGTGCTAATAATAACAACAACCCCTACCGGTGTGTTTCCACCCCGGGCCGGCAGGTGGCGTTGTTCCAGCTGTCGGACGTGACGCTGATGGTGTCCATCTACAGCCGGCGCAGCATGAAGCGCAAGGAGATGGTGGGCTGGGTGTCGCTGGGTCAGAACAGCAGCGGAGACGAGGAGCTGCTGCACTGGCAGGACATGAAGGACAGTCGGGGCCAGTGGGTGTGTCGCTGGCATATGCTGCTCGATGCCTAGACACCCCCAGCCCCCCCCCCCCCCCCCACACACACACACCCTCCACCCCCTCCCCTTCTGTCTAGAGGACACGCCCCTTCTGCCTGGAGGACACCCATCCCCTCTGTATGAAGGACACACCCCTTCTGTTTGGAGGACACGCCCCCCTTCTGTCTCGAGGACAAGCCCCCCTACCCCATCAGATCCATCAATTAAATCGTTCTACTGAGTCGTTTGACTCGGATCAAGCCAACGTTCAACCAGCGAGTCGGGACCACCCGGACCAGGACCAGAGAGAGAGGGTCCAGAGGGGCAGTCCAGGACCCAGAGGTGTGAGGACCGGGTCTGCCGCCCAGAATGGTGGGATACAGCCGTAGTCCAGGACCCGGGTCTGAGGACCGCACCCCCTCATTCAGAACCAGGACCATCAAAGAGTGTGTGTGTGTTTGAGTTGAAGCACACAGCCCGATGATGATGATGAGGAGGAGGAGGAGGAGGAGGAGGAGGGGGTAGAGGAGGAGGAGGAGGGGGTGGAGATGGATGACTGCTGATGAATATCTAGTATGTATGTATGACTGGTATGTATGTGTGTATATATATTACTGGTATACAGTATATATATATATGTGTGTGTGTGTGTATATCTCTCTCCTGTTCTTCATCCTGGTGTGTGTGTTCCTGTCTGGCGGTGTGTGTGTGTGTGAACAGTGATGAAGGGCAAACAGAACACTCCAGTGTCTCTCTCCTCACACACTCCTGAATGCCTTCCCCGTTGCCGTGGCGACGCGGGAGGGGAGACCTCAACTCATCTTCAAAGTCCTTTTACGACCAGCCGGCGTTGTCATGGGAGACGACGACGCGACATGGTGAGCCAATGGCATCGCCGCGTTGCTGCTTGAGTCCCGCCCCCTTCCCCCTCCCATCCCCCCTCCCCCCTCCCCCCACCAGGGACTACCACTACTTACTAGCACACTGGTCACCACCAGCTGCTTGCTTCCATCCACCAATCAGGGGGAGATGTTAGGGCAGGCTTTAGCCAGCCCCCCCCCCCCCCAGCACATCCATCCAGTCAGGTGTATCTGGCTAATGATTTATTGGCGCGGTGGTCATGAAGTGACTTCATGTTTACATTTCATACGTGGCCACGCCCCCCTCTCTTCCAGACAGGATGATTCCTGGTTTTCAGGTGATGAGATGTTTGTTGTGTTAAAACACACCTGTGTCAGGACATGTGGACCTGTAGGCCTGTGAAGTTAAAGCGATCGAAATGCACACTTGTTCTCTCATTCTGTTGATTTAACGATAGTTTATTCTCCCTGTATGTGTGTCACATATCGTAAACGTAACATCAAATTATTTCACCACATGAAATAGTTCTTTAAAAAGGCCTTTTTGGACAACAAGACGACCAACAGACGAGCAAGAGTTAGCCATCGAGCATGTAACCACAATAATAACAATATGTCTCTTCTCTGAGCGGAGGGGAGCCTGCATGCTGTCATGGTGTCCTTCAGAACACCCGCCATCCCATAATATGTTCCTCTCTCAAGCCAGAGCACAACAGATCAGACTGTGGTGAACGTATCTGTGGACCCCCGTGTGGTTAGCATAACTAGTTAACTCACCATGCGCTGAACGTAACTAGACCCCCGCTCACTATCGCTGTCCGACCACAAGGTGGGCCGTACTGAAACAGGGTATTGATCGACTAGTTCCAATCAGAAGGAGATTGTATATTGTATTCCTTTTTAAATGTCATGGAAGCACAAATGTACGTAAACCGTACGTTCTCCTGCCTGTCGCCCCCCCCACGTGGGTCAGCTGTTAGATGTTAGATCATCTGTTATGGACCGTATATCGTACAAAAATATATATATATATGTATATTGTGTATATTTTTTCTAATGGTAAATGCTTTAGGTATCTCGTCATGCTTGAGACATTCAACGGATGCATGTGCAAAGATGATCTATAAATAAATAAAACTATTAAAGTGTTCGACTCCTTTGTCTTCCAAGTTCATACAGGTGTGTACACACCTTGTTGTGGTGGAACAAGGTGTCCATGTTTCTGACACGGACTGAAGATTGTTGAAGATTCCCGCTCAGATAATTGATCGTTCACATTTTTGCATGAACGCGTGTGTCCCTGTGTGTCTGTGTGTGCGTGGATCTCCTGCTCCACGCCAGCTGTGGCACATCTGGATTCCTCCGACTGGAAACCTACACACACACACACACACACACTTCCTCAATACACACACACACTCAATAGGAGAGGAGAGAACTATTTTCTTTTTCTACCGTGTCTTGTCTGTGCCAATAAAATTAACCCCCCCCCCCCTCCTGTCATGATGTCTGCCGGTCCCATCTGGTCCTTTCACCCCCCCCAACAAGAACCCTGCTGGTCCACACACCTCCACCTCCTCCAGGTCCAGGTCTGGGTCCGGGTCTAGACCGGGACTGGGTCTGGGTCCAAGTAAACCAGACTAGAGATGACATTCAGGGAACTATAGATAGGTAGTAGTCTGATAGGGAACACATGTTGAGCTTTGGAGGAGGAGAAGGAGGAGGAGGCGGAGGGGGAGGAGGAGGAGGTGGAGGGGGAGGAGGAGGAGGAGGGGGAGGCAGAGGGGGAGGGGGCGGAGGAGGAGGAGGAGGAGGAGGCGGGGGGGGGGGGG
>PIJE02000449.1:7500-82500 GCA_002895965.2 Coryphaenoides rupestris | reverse complement strand
CGACCGGTTAGCCGTGAGCTCTACGCGAGGGGCTTCTGCCGCGTTTAGCTGCACGCTCAGAATGTACGTGCTCACGGATACTCCGGATTAAAACATCCACTGAACGGCGTATTCTAAGACAGCTGTTTCCTCAACCTGCTCGATGATAGATCTTATCGATCATATCGATGGTCAGATGTTTCTGCTAGTATGTGGCGCAACGCGGAGCAGGAGCACTAAGCTAGCGGTTGAATATTCGCTGAGCACAGAAGCTAAGTGGCAACTTAGCGACTGCAATTGGACTGGTTCTCCGACCCTGAAAGGAAACTTAATTACAGCTTAAACTGCCTTTTAATGTGAGATCGTTCACGTTGGACTGTGTGTGTGTGTGTGTGTGTGTATATGTGTGTGTGTGTGTGTGTGTGTGTGGTTGTTGATCGTTGTGCTAATTGTCGCTCATTGCTAACCGTGAGCTTATTCAGGGAAAATACAAAGTGTGGGCTACTTTCGATGAACGTCGACTTTCGTGAAGAGGTCTGCGTTTTTGTTGTACACCTTCATGATCCTTTCTTCTGAACTTTGAGCTATTGATGTCATTTATGAATAATTATGTTCCGTTTTATGGTTTGTGTGAACTGTGGTGTTTTCTTGATCTGGTCTCGTCCAACACTCATGTGCAGTCAAGCTGAAGGCTCAGGATGTTATCATGCAGAACTCTGCTGCCTTCTGCTGGTCAAACCCAAGAACATCCACATCTATACCAGGGATATTCAATTACAAATCCAACTGTTTCAAAGATATTTAAACATGGAGCTGTTTGCCAGTGTGTGTGTGTGTGTGTGTGTGTGTGTGTGTGGTGTGTGTGCGTGCGTGCGTGTGTGCGTGTAATTCCTCTGTCTGGCCATTTTCAAGGTAAATGGCTTGCAGCCCCAGGTTCCCACTGGGCCCTCAGCTTCAGTGTCTAACCCTGGATCTTATTATTGGCATCCATTGTTTCATCATTACTTAAAGAAAACCAATATTTATGTTTTCAGGTTTTTTTTTGTGACCAAATGTGTTTCTCTGTGATTCTGAGTGAAGCTGCTGTGTGTCTGTGGTCTGATTCCTTCTTTGGTCAAAAACGTGCATCTTGACAACAATCACTATACATTTGAAAAACGAGCAAACTACAGTATTTAAGTTAAAGTTGAGTACAAAAAAAACAATATTTTCCCACGATAATGTATATTTTATTGAAAAGAATACAACATATTCAAAAAGAGCTATTTTGACAAAGTATCGTTTGACTTATTTTCAAATAGTTGTTTATTAAATAATAAAAACAGTACATAATTGATATCATGTGTTAGTGTGTGTTGATGTTGTTGTCGAGGTCACTGAAGAGAAAGTGGGCTATTCCATTCCAGGGAATACAGTTATTCGGTTATTTATGTTTATTTATTTGTACATGTATTCAGTGATCACATGAGTTATTTATTCTGTGTTTCGTTATTTTATTTTTATTTTTTGATGGACATTAATTAATGAACACACTGCAGTTCACCCTGCAACACAGCGGGGGTCGCTAATACCCCAACCCCGACGTAACCCCTGCGTGCTCGCACCCGCCCGACGGGCCAGTTAGGTGCGCGGCCCCGGTGCGCGGCCCCGGGGGGCAGCGCGCGACCTCGCTCTGTCAGTCAGCGGCGGGAGAGTCCAGGAGGCGGGTCGGGTCGGGTCGGGTCGCCCCAAACCTGTCAATTACATATTTACTGTTATTACGTTAAAGCGCGTCGTTTATGTGTTAAAGCCGCTTGTTTAACGTCTTATTGTTCTTATAAATGATATATATTATTGATATATTATTGTTGATATATTGAAGCCAGAGCAGCTCCCAGACCCGTGATGCTCGGGTTAGCGGGCCGGCGCTGCTAGCTCGACTGGTCGGACGGACGGACGACGACTCGCTCCGTAGCCGCGGCTCGTCAAGATGACCAAAAGCGGCCGCATCCGAGAGCTGCTCCTCGGCCTCCAGGACCCGCACCATGTCGCACGCTTCCAGCAGATGTGCGGGGTCCGCGGCTCCTTCTCCTCCTCCTCCTCCATCTCCTCCATCTCCTCCTCCTCCACCACCCAGAGCCGGAGCCCCTGCAGCGAGGAGGAGGAGGAGGAGGAGGACCGCCGCCGGCAGACTCGGACCCACAACAACGGCTCCGTTACCCGGGGGGGGAGCAGCAGCAGCAGCAGCAGCAGCGAGGAGAGGGATCAGAGGAGTCCGGCCGCGGGTGACGGCAGCGGGGACACGGGGAAGCCGACGCCACCACGGACCCGACGGAGGACTGGTGCCTCAACAACAACAACAACAACAACAACATCATCATCATCATCATCATCGTCAACCATAACAGACGAGAACCCCTCCACCAACGGGACAGCCACGCTTCTCTCCCACGCTGCGGGGGGCGAGGGTCCCCCTGCCCCCGGGGACGGCAGCAGCTCCCCGGCCGGCGGCACCAGCACCAGCACCACCAGCAGCACCACCGTGAAGCCGCTCCGCAGGAACTCCCTGACGGGCGAGGCGGGCTGCGAGTTCCGCGTGGAGAACCGGCCGCTCTACTGGCTGTTCACGCTGGGCACGGAGCTGGGCAACGAGCTGTTCTACATCACCTTCTTCCCCTTCGTGGTGTGGAACGTGGACGCGTTCGTGGGCCGGCGGCTGGTGATGGTGTGGGTGTGGGTCATGTACCTGGGCCAGTGCACCAAGGACCTGGTGGGCTGGTCGCGGCCCGCCTCGCCGCCCGTGGTGAAGGTGGAGATGTTCTACAACTCCGAGTACAGCATGCCCTCCACCCACGCCATGTCGGGCACCGCCATCCCCTTCGCCCTCGTCTTCCTCACCTACGGCCGCTGGGAGGTGAGCTGCTGCTGCTGCCCCCCCACACACACACACACACTCTGTGGCTTAGTGGTAGAGTGTGCATCATAGATCCATCCTAAAGTAGACCTGCTGTCCCCACATTGTGCGGTTGTTTGGGATGGTGATGATGGTGATGCTGATCAGTTCAGCACTTATCTGAAGGCGTCTGGTTCACGTGTGTTTGGCGGAACATGTGCGTTTGCAGTGAAACCGTTTGTTGTAGATAAATAACAATCAGAAAATGCAGCAACGTGCCCAAAAGAGAGAAGTAGAAGAGAAATGCAGAATGATCAGTTTGAGGCCACTAGACCGGCGGGCTAGCTGTTCTAGATATTAGTTAAAGGTGCTGTATGTCACACTGCCACCAAGCGTTTGAAATGGGTAACTGCAGTGCAAATGCACAACATTCAGAGCGTTGTCTCTACCTGCCTGCCTGCCTCCTCCCCCCCAGACTCTAAACCCACGTGTGTTGCCAGGTTGGGGACACTGAATGAACCGCGCTGAGCACAAGGACAAGCACCATAATGTCCCACATTGTAGTAATAACGACAGCTAATGTATGAACTCGCTAATGTGGATTTAGCTAGATGCATGACTGTCTATGTTTACGGTCACACAGATTTGAACTAACGTTAGTAGCTTGTATGTTTAGCTAGTATCTACATGTTTTTGGTCTGGTGGAATCTTATTCGCAATCTCAGCTGATCCAGTTTGTTCCCTCGATTCCATGTCTTCAGGGCGCTGTGATTGTGAGACAATTTGTTTTCGTATGTGGCGACCCGAAATGGGCACCGAATGTTGAAATCGGCAGTGGGTGGAGTCAACTGGGAGAACAGACAACATGAGTTCTAGCCCAGAATGTTGGAGAAGCCAGCATTTAATCTTCCCTTACTTAATCTGTAATAACATATTATTGATGATTTATCCCAGTAAATCTGTTACTTAGAGCAGCGTTGAGGTGTTCGGTGGTGGTGATCGGGTCTAGACCCCCACAGACCTATAGTCTGGCCTGTGGAGACCATATTGTAGGGTCTGGCTCATCCTGGGGTCAGAGGTCAGGCAGAGAGAGGGGGCCTCGTAACGGGTCAGTGAGTTGTAAAGAAGCCCTGTCACCTCTCTGCACCGCTCAGAGAATGGGATACATGAGTGTTGCAGGACATTTCTGAATAATTCACGGTGAAGGTTAAAACGGATAAGAAAGCGAAAAAGTTAAACACAATAAAGCAATAAAACTATCATGCAGAGGGGCCAAAAATAACAGCTCAATGATAAAACTGCTGTTATAAAACACAAATGATAATACTGCTGTTGTAAAACACGTTTATCAGCCTATAGGTCACTCTAACCCATGTGTTGCTCATGGACACCGCTGCAGGCGTTGTGCAAACACTCTCCGGGATATTACTCAGCATACTTACGCAAAACCATAATTGACAAATGGATAACCTTTCATGGATGTTGCAACAACGCGGTAATCACATGATAAATCATTACTCACAGAATCCGCTTGCAAAATGTCAATGAAACGAGGAATGAAATTGTTCCACTAAATGCATATGCGCCACCAGTGACTTCAACCATCGGGCTACTGACCCTTTGGATGTCTTATCTATACGAGCATGTTTGTGTTATCAATATTCGCCTCATGATATAGCTCAGCATTAATACCAGTTATAGATCGAGAGGTGGGTCATGTGGTTCGTTATACAGCGCAGATCATAGCCGTTAACACGTAATGCTTGCTAATGTTGCCTTTATCAATATTATTGTGTCGTTATTTAGCTCCGCCCCTAAGCGGCATTAGACTTTAATCTATGATGTCATCGACGAGAGAAGTCCTGGCAGCAGGGCGGCTGGCACCACCCGGGTTTGTAAACACAGAAGCAAAACCAGGGTTAGTTATACTCTCCACCGTCTACTCCACGCATCTCTTATAACACACACTCTGCAAAGCTGCATGCGTGTATGTGTCTCTCTCTCTCTGTGCCCTGCCTGGTTGAAGATTGTGTGTCTGTCTGTCTGTCTGTGTCTGTCTGTCTGTCTCTCTCTGCTGCTAATGTGCCGCCTCTAGATAAAGACCTGATTCTCTGCTTGCTCTCGGAGTCAATTCAATTCAAAAGAGGCTTTACTGGCAAGGAAGTAAATACACACTCACACTGCCAACCATCGCCTTCTTCTCCCCCATCCCTCGCTTGTGCTCCCTCCCTCCCTCCCTCCCTCCCTCTATAGCTCTCTATATCTCTCCCCCCTCTGTCTCTATCTCTTTCTCTATCTCTTTCTCTCTCTCTATATATATATACAGTATATATACAGTCCCATACTTCTCTGTCTCTCTCTGTCTCTCGCTGTCTCTCTGTCTCTCTGTGTCTCTGTCTCTGTCTCTCTCTCCCATCTCACCACAAAAACTATTAGCAAGATGGCTGCTTAAAAGAAAACAGGATCTTTGTGTGTCCTGCCAAATCAGCTGAGCTGGATCACAGCTCATTTGCAATTGTGTAAATATATGGTGACAGTTGAGCGTTCCTACGGTGGCGCCAGGCTCCAGGCTCCAGGCTGAGGCCTGAGGGTGTGTCTCCTGGCAGACCCCTCCCTGGCCCCGGGCCCCGACCAGGAAGGTTGCGTGACGACCAGGGCTCTAGACTTAAAATTTTCTTCATATTATTTAACTTTTGTATTATTATTTCACCCTATCTCTAAAGTGACATGACTTTATTTAGACGATTCGTGGCCATATTTGGCAATCAGTGGCTGTCCAGCCAAGGCCAGACTGGTATTCCTACTCCTTGTGAACGCTGGATATCGCTATAGTCTCACCAGGCTACTGGGTCACGTTGAGCCGACTTAAAAGTATTTAAATCAATCTTCAGCCAGTGCAGAGATGATGTCTGCTTGAAATACTATTATAGACCATCATGGCACCATGGCCCTCCGAGTGGTCCCTGGAAGGAGGGACCCAAACCCCCCCTCTGTGTTTCTTCTCAAGATGACCTCATGACAGTTTGTTCTTGCCCCTTGGGCGTCTAGGGTTAGCCGGTGTCATAAATATATATGGCCTGCGTAGTCCTGTGAGAACAGAACTGTGATTAAGAGCCTGAAAATCATTTGGTTGTAACACGAGTGGGTTCTCTGGTACAGAGGAGTGATGGTTCTGTGATGGTCACTCTGTTTGTGCTGGCAGCTCAGTGTTGCGGCTAGTTATGGTGTGTACTGTTATATTATGCTACTTTTATATTATTATGTACTATTATGTACAAAGGACAGGAATATTGCAATGTCTCCAAAGACTGGAGTCGGGAGAGAATCTGGCTCGGGCAGACCTGAGTGAAGTGGTACGGTCTGGTCTGAAATTAGTTATGAGGTTCTTTTTGGTGAGAAACTCTGAGGACTCTCATGTCTTCTGAAAAGGAGTAGAAAACATGAACACCTCAGCAGTGGTTTGTTGTCCAACACGGACGTATCCTAAAGGTTCCTCCCAGAGCCCTATAGATGTGGGATCATGGTATATAGACCTGAGACATGGACCCTCGGGTCCAAAGACCGTCAGAGTCACAAGTCTCTCCTGGTCCAAGCCTACAGATGAGCCTCTACGAGCATATAGACTAGAGTTGGCCGAACTCCCGATAAAACAGAATATCGCGGTTGTATAAAATGATGACGTGTCCATATGTCCCCTGTTAGAACAGACATATGGACATTTTTTTCACCCTTATTCCAATTCCTCTAACTGATCTGGGGTCATGCTTAGTGGGGCTGAACATTTCATGGAAAAATCATGATCAAAATCCCAGTCTGGCCAAGTGCAGTATCTAAATTGCAGGAGCTGCATGTGTTTGCTGAGGGTAAAATGTGTAAATGTAAATGTATGACACCATTATATATAAAGTGCTTTAGTGCTGCAGACTGCACATTATTTTTCCTCCAGGTGTAAGGAAACATGTTTGTTTGTTTGCTACAAACCCCAATAAATGTCACATCATTTTAACAGTTTTTTCAGTGAAATGAAAAAATGGTCATTCCCACTGTGAGTGAATCAAATCGCAATCATCTGTCAAAATAATTTGACGATATCATTAAGCCCTCGTGTGTCCCGTCCACCGCTGCTGTCTGAGGCTCGAGAATTTCATCTGACGTCCGCTTATGTTATGCTGTAGTTTTATGTTTATTTCCTGTAGTTCTGTTGTCTAACGTCCTGTTTCTATTGTAGTCACAGTTTATTTCCTGTACTTTTTATTGGTTTACTTCCTGCAGTCCTAAGCTGTGATTCTATTGGCCGTTTCCTGTGGTTCTGTTGTCTAACTGTTCCTGGTTCTGCTGCAGTACCCGTTCCCCCTGGGTGTGGGTCTGGCTCTGTTCTGGTCCATCCTGGTCTGTGTGAGCAGGATCTACATGGGGATGCACTCGATTCTGGTAAGCCCACACATGACACACACTACACACATGTATACACACATGTACACTATATCTATAGACGTGTGCATACATGTACACTTTATCTACAGACGTTCACACATACACTATATCTATAGACGTATACATACATGTGCTATATCTAAAGATTTATACATACTACATACAAGCCTACAAACACACAAACATCCTACTAAAAACCTTTTTAGATAAAGGAATAATATGAATGGGTGAAATAAGTGAAAACAAAATATGAATCAATAAATATGATCCAATTGTTTCAATGGTCCATTCTCTCTCTCTCTCTCTCTGTCTCTCTCTCTCTCTCTCTGTCTCTCTCTGTGTGTGTGTGTGTGTGTGTGTGTGTGTTTAACCCACACCACACCTCTGTGCTCTCCCCGATAAGCATCACATTAGCATCAGGTTAGCTTCCCGGCCTCTGAGGAGGCTGGCGGTGGCCCAGGTCCAAGCGTGACATTTGACCCCTGCAGAAACCTGAAGCTCCGCCTCATGACTGGGTTGGCTTCGGGGGGTCTGGTGTCAGTAACAATGGTGTCGCCGTGGAAACACAAGACAAAGCCTTTTTGTTGTGTAATGCGTGGGGGCTGGCAAGGGTTAGCACAGCTGGGGCTAACCGTATGCTAACTCCTGGGTGGAGCTATGGGATGCTAGCGACTCATGTGTGCGTGTTAGGGGAGGGCTGGGCGATATGGACATAATGATATCACGATAATATTCTTCATATCAGTTGATCGGTATATATATGTTATAAATGTAATGGAATGAGAGCTTCTTTCACCACATTCTCATCATCGATTCATAAGAATGTGGATTATGTGGCAGATAACCACAACATTATACTAGTGACCATTTCTATCTTTGTATCATTGACAAAACATATATGCACGTTATAAAATAAGCTTATACAACATAATTAACATTTACATTTACCTTTAGGGCATGTGGCAGACACTTTTTTCCAAAGCAAAGCAAACAAAAGTATATTTGTCGAAAGAGTGAGACAGCAATATATCGCTGATGTTACATAAAGATAAGAATAGAACACGTTTCAAGTGCTCCTAAATCTAGGTTGACAGTAAAATAGCCGGGATAAGAACATTAAGGATCAGAACAGCAGGATGGCTGCACAATCCTACGAAAATATATCGACCATATATAGATAGTTGGATAGATATACTCGATATGTTTCAATTACAGCTATAATTGTTTAAAATGCAAAATACATATACTTGCTGGTTTCCTTCTACCTCTAAACACACATGCTGTACTTAGCATGCTAGGGCACTTAGCATGCTTAAGTGCTTTCCAATTAGTTAATTAGCACATTTGGGTACTTGGCACTAAAGGGTGCTGTTGAGTCACTTAGCAAAAGAGTTACTTTGCACATGCATTACACATTAGGCTACCATGTGACACACTGAGCAAGTTAGGATGGTTAGCGTACTTCGTTTACGCCGTTTACGCCAACAATGTTTACGCCAATATAAACGTCGTTGGAGGCTACGCAACCTTTTATTTGTGATGCTATACTTTTCCGCTATCTAGTTATACAACTACAGCTCTCTACAAAATGTACACTAAATGATTTAGCTGCATTGTAGCCCAATTTAAGTATGCTAGCCTGCACAGACCCACGCCTCTCTAAGCCTGACTGTGACACATACCGAGTGGCCTCAAACTAAACCGTCTGTTACCAGACACACACACACACAAGCCCAGACCTGCGTCCCCAGCCCAGCTTCACACTACACTTCAACACAGCAGCATAGCGGCCTTGTAGTTCTGCTGCTGCTGCTGGCAGGTGTTCCACAACACAACGAGCTCTGGGGTGGGCGGGCTCTGCAGAAGCTCTGAGTACCAGACTGTTAGCATGCTGCTGCTGCTGCTGTCGGTGCCCGAAGCCCACGACAGCAACGGTTCCCAGCCGCTGAGCCGCCAGCGCCTTTAGGCAAGGCACACCTGTGTGTCTGCAGGCGGGGCCAGGTGTGCTGGGGAACCCGCTGGCGTTCGTATGCCTGACATGCGTTGCAGCGACAGTGTTTATTATTATGGCTGACTTTACTTTCCTCGAGGCAGTCGGCTGTGTGTGAAGGACCGTGGAAACTGCTGACGACGGATGCTAGGAAATTACAGCGTGTGACTTTCTTCATCATCGCTCCCGTTCCCACAACTTTGGATTCAGTGTATCTTGAATTTCTGGTTGGGATGGTGGGTGTGTTCCATGAACCACTAACCTTTATTTATGTTGGTGTATTTTACACCCGTGCTGCCCCACAACTCCTTACATGGTCTTGAGTGAGGCCCTAGTATCTACAGGAGACCATAGAACATCCCTGACAGTTAGGACTCCATTTTTGCATTGTGAGACATAGAGCCCAGTGCTCCAGCCCCTATCTGGTTAGCGGCTAGCTAACTGGCTCACTTCCAACAGATAATTCAACAAACCACATGCGACAAAACCAAACCAAATCATTTGACATCAGAATCAAATTTGAAAGCGTCCTTTATAATTGAAATGTTTTAGAAATTGCGTCCCCAGACATTTAAATGATGTTTTAAATGAAATATTATTTAAGATTGAAATTAAAATATAATAAAAAAAATAAACCATTTCATAAATCTTGGTGGTAGATTATATGCTTCGGTTGCTTCGGATGTAAATGTTCTGCATGGAGGTTAAAGGTCACAGCGGCAGGGTTGTTGACCGTGTGTGAGTGGGAATCGCCCGGTGCTGTCAAGGTGTTTACCTTTAGGTTGCTAAGCAACCACCTCGCCACTCTCTTACGGTAGCCATCAACATCCCTCACCGACAGCCACTTCTAATCACCAGTGATTATGGAGTTGTTAGCGGTGTCGCCAGGGGTAATGGTTACGTCTGTAACGGTGTTTAAGTGGGGTTTACAGTTGGAGTGGTTTCAACACCAGAAGAACCCAGTCAACACAACTGCAGTACCCATTTTGAACACTCGGCGTCATTGTTACATACTGCACCTTTAACGCTCATCGTTAAACCACAGTTCACGTTTCAGATGAGAGCGCATGCAGGCTGGGAGGAGGAGTCTCGGCACCAGACTACTGCTACGGTGTCATTATTAGGGGGTGTGACAGCAGAAAGGTCCTGGGTTCAAATCCCTCATGCTCCAAGTCTACCTGCAGGCATCGGTTCTAAGTACAGGTGACTAAGTAGTTAATAGTGGTTGATAGCACCACACCACCACCTCCTCCTCCTCCTCCTCCTCCTCGATGACGTAAAGCCTCTCACCTATCGATCCAAGCAGCTGGTGGGTATCACCGTCTAATGGCTTCCTACGGAGCTGTTAGCAGAGTCGCTCGCGGTGCTGTGTGTGTGTGTGTGTGTGTGTGTGTGTGTGTGTGTGTGTGTGTGTGTGTGTGTGTGTGTGTGTGTGTGTGTGTGTGTGTGTGTGTGTGTGTGTGTGTGTGTGTGTGTGTGTGTGTGTGTGTGTGTGTGTGTGTGTGTGTGTGTGCACGCCGGTGGATATTTAAGCAGCACAGCGTATCGGGTTGCTTTGTTCACCCCACAGAGCCGAGGGGTGGATTCTGTATTCTGGTTCTGCAAGGCCTCGTTATGTTCTGGTCGTCATCACGCCCAACGGAACCACTTCCTCCTCCTTTGTTCTACAGGATAAGCTTCGGCCCGCTAAGCTGTTTTCTTTACCGATAAAGTTGGCGCATTCTGAACCGTATGCTCAGAGTGCTTCCTCTGGCGTTGTTTGAGCGGTACAGTACGTGGGGTCACGGTAGCAGTTTATTGGACTCCTGCCTGTGTACGGGGCAGAGGACTGTCTGGCTGGCTGGTTCTGTTGTCCCTGGAACCTCAGGCTGGCTGGTTCTGCTGTCCCTGGAGCCTCTGACTGGCTGGCTCTGCTGTCCCTTGAAAGTCGAGCTCGCTGGCTGGTTCTGCTGTCCCTGGAACCTCTGGCTGGCTGGTTCCGCTGTTCCTGGAACATCTGACTGGCTGGTTCTGCTGTTCCTGGAACCTCTCGCTGGCTGGTTCTGCTGTCCCTGGAACATCTAACTGGCTGGTTCTGCTGTCCCTGGAACATCTGACTGGCTGGTTCTGCTGTCCCAAGAGGGCGACAGAACATTATCTTTTGATGTGGCACAAAACCCACTCTCATCATAACATTAAAACGCCCACTACATGTTGGATATAAATGCATCACCCATGATGGACCCAGTCCAACCGGTTTAACCAGTTTAACCAGTCCTTTGAGTGCTTCATTAATATGGTTTACCGTAATAATACGAGAACAGTTATGACCCAGAGGTGACCACACTCCCAGAGGACCTGACGGACAACCAGCTGAAGTACAAAACTGTTCCTTAAACACAGCTGTGGTCCCGTCCGTTTTAGTACTCATACACTGGTTGTGTTTTAGTAAGATATACACTGGTTGTGTTTTAGTAAGATATACACTGGTTGTGTTTTAGTACTGTTGGTTGTAGTACTATATTTAGATGCATTTGTCCAGTCTTGTGTCTCGCTGTGAAACTCTCCCGCTGTGTTTTGGTTTGGTGCGTCATAAGCTGGATCAACGTCACGACACTCTCACTGTGGGGCGTGGCCGTTCATCAAAACGCCCAATCACTGCACAGCCCAGGCAACAGGCCACAGTGCTGTGGAGACTATATATGTTCACCTTTTTAAACCATCATGACCAAACGTTCACTAGTTTTAGTAATTGAACAAAAAGACTAAATGAATGTCTGTAGGTCTGCAGGAGACCGTGACAAGTACACGTCAAGTTGGATTGTTTTCCAGGACTTGGTCTGACTCACAGGTCTTATCATGGTGTCGCCCGCGATACGGCCCGAACAAAGACACACGCCCCGAACAAAGACACACACGGGAGAGCGTGCAACAACGGTTGCACGCTCTCCCGTCGGCTCCGCCCTCTCCTGTAGGCTCCACCCTCTACCGTAGGCTTCGCCCTCTCCATCCAGGATTCCCACGGCTCTGCTCTTCCTGCTCACAGGGAACCCGCGGTAGCCGCTAATCCGCTAACCCCTTAAGGCTGCCCTCGTAGCACAGCGTTTCCACGGAGACGAGGGGGCGGAGGAAGCGTTATGTGTGTGGTGGCGGCGGCGGCGGGGGCGTGACATACCTCCACACGCGTGCATGGCGTGTCGGGACGCCCTCCATTTTTAATGCGCCCGGCTTGCTCCTCGCTGTCACACGCACCTCCTATATTACTCCGCCTCCTCCTCTTCCGCTTTTACGACTAGTGAGTCATCTAGCTAGCACACACACTTTAGCCTTGAAGCCAGAGGCAGGACAATGTGCAAATGTGTGTGTTAACACATTTAATCTGGTTTCAGGACATTGTGTTCTGTACACCATGACATCGTTTTTTGTGAGATAGTGTTTTACAGCATCCAGGGTCCACGGGTGTCCTGCAACATGCGCCGCTGGGAACCTCGTAGCTTGACCCAAAAAAAACCTGCCACTGATATGGACGAGTTGAGCTGACTGTTCCGGAGGCAGTGAAGCTACAGATCCTCATCTGTATGAGAAATATGAGAGCCTCCTGTCTCCTCAGGTTCTGAAGATCACCCCCCTCCATCTCCTCAACTTCCTGTCAGAACCTCCTCATCTGCCACTTCCTCCTCGCTTGGAAGTGAACCAATAAAAAGTTGTCGTCATCAGCAATTATTCGTATTATTCAGTTCCTCTGGCGTGGGGTGGGGGTGGGGGAGGAGGGGTTAGGGTTAGGTGGTGTCGGCAGGGGGGTGGGGGTGGGAGAGGTGGAGGGGTTAGAGTTAGGTGGTGTCGCCGGGGGGGGTAGTGCCTGGTGGCTAGGTGGAGATAAGGCCGTTATCAGTGATTCAGCTCCTGGAGGGGAACAGGAGGTGAAGGTCTTATTGTTTCACGGTTGAATAATATAGTTCAGACTGCGTGATTAGATAAGGTCCACCTGGAACCAGTGACGCAGTCCGGGCTCCTGGGCTCGGTTCTGGACGTACGTGGGCCTCTTCCTGGGCGGTTGAGGGGGAGTCCACTGGCTTAACAATGGATGATTTAGTGAGGAATGATCATCATGTACTAAAATAAGAATAACATTATCTTAGACACAGAGTCATTGCCTCTGCTAAAGAGACAGCTCACAGAAACCCCTCCGAGTTCCTCTTCCTGGAGCCTGTAGTTAACACAGGACTGTTATACTACGGTGCCACAACACCGTAGTATAATCATGTTTATACCACTAAACATGATTTCAATGCAAGGGTCACTTAACTCCTGTGTCTGCCATCTTGAATTCCTCACGTTGCCAATGAACAAACTAAACTTGTGTGATAAAGTGTAGCTGTTGGACACGTAAGCAGAGCTGCTCTGTAGCTGCTGGCGGGGAGCGAAGCTGCTCTCAGCATGTAAACTAACCTGCAGTCTAGCTGTAGCAAGGAGCTAGCCTGTTCTGCAGCTATTAGCATAACATAGCATATGAGCTAACCTGCAGTCTAGCTGTAGCAAGGAGCTAGCCTGCTCTGCAGCTATTAGCATGTAAGCTACCGACTGTCCTGCTGTAGCAAGGAGTTACAGCTCTGAAGCTATTAGCATAACATAGCATAGGAGCTAACCTGTAGCCTAGCTGTCGATTAACCAGCTAACCTCCTCTTCTTCTCTTGTCTCCCCCCCCAGGACGTGGTGGTGGGCTTCCTGTACAGCGGCCTCATCCTGCTGCTCTTCCTGCCGATGCTGGACGTGGTGGACGGCTTCAACCTGACGTGCCGCTATGCTCCGCTCATCATCGTCTCGCTGCACCTGGGCCTGGGCCTCTTCTCCTTCACCCTGGACACCTGGAGCACCTCGCGGGGCGACACCGCCCAGATCCTGGGCACCGGCGCCGGCGTAGCGCTGGCCTCGCACGTCAACCACCGGCTGGGCCTGCTGCCGGACGCCACGCCCGACCAGCTGCCGTTCGCCGTGGGCCCGCTGGGCGCCGGCACGCTGGGCCTGGTGCTGGTCCGGCTGGTGCTGGGCGTCCTGGTGCTGGTGGCCACGCGGGCCGTGATGAAGGCGGTCACCATCCCGGCGGTGTGCCGTGTTCTGGGCGTCACGGCGGGCGACGTGAGGGAGGCCCGGCAGCACATGGGCGTGGAGCTCCCCTACCGCTACATCGTCTACATCACGGTGGGCTTCAACGTGCTCTTCCTGGTCCCGCTGCTCTTCAGCCATACGCGGCTCTCCTGATTGGTCCAGTCCGGCCTTGGTGTCGCTTCCCGGTTGGCCGCTGGGAGGAGGAGAAGCGGTGGGGGCGTGGCTAGCCGCATCTCGTCGCTCCCACTGATTCCAGATCACATTGTGGCGGTTCCTTCCCCTTCCGTGTC
Source organism: Coryphaenoides rupestris (assembly GCA_002895965.2). NCBI lineage: Eukaryota > Metazoa > Chordata > Actinopteri > Gadiformes > Macrouridae > Coryphaenoides > Coryphaenoides rupestris. The sequence continues at coordinate 67,850 of PIJE02000449.1, read as the reverse complement.
TCTCCCCCGGGGCTGGACCAGGAGCTCCCGGGGGGCCGGGGGTTGGGGGGCACTCTCATGGTGACCAGGGTTTAAACCCAGCGCTGGGTAACCACTAGCCTCTCCAGTTTGGGTCCTGCGTCTAACGCGTTTAAGAGCTAGACCTAGATTAACTCTGCTAGCAGTTCAGAAAACACTTTTCTCACACTCTTTAAAGTCTGGAGGACCTTGGCCAGAATCAGAAGCACTGGATCTGTACACATGATAAACAAGCGATCCACTAAGCTAGCAATCGCTAGTCGTCACGAGAGTCTGGGCTCCAGGTCATGGCCGACTCTTCCCTCCTCAACGAGTGTCTGTTAAAGACACACTCACAGCTCTCATTTGCATTTTACAAGTCATCACCTTCATGTTAAGAAGGTGCGCAGAAGTGCGCTTAAAGTCCCCATGAAGTTCTCCAATGTTATTTGTTCCAGAACTATACATTTCATGTGAAAACATCAACATGTTAGCATCAACATGTTTAGTCCGGCCGAGAGCTTAGCCAGCATCTGATTGGCTGACGAGGTCTTCCAAAGCACAGAGCAGTGGAGCATGATGGGAGATGTAGTCCCGCGAGGGGTCTTCCGTCTTATTTGATCCCGTTTTTGTCGAGTAGTAGAAACCATAGGAGGCCATAGGGTTCCTGACCTTTGACCCGGTGGCCCCCCTGTGTGAATACTGCATTGATCACCAGAGAGCGGACAGATTGGAGGCCCCGGTGATGATTCCGAGGCACATATGATCCGGAAAACAGGAATCCATCTTGTTCCACAAGTTTTCCCAACAGGTTGTTGTCGTTTTTTTTGTTCTGAAGGGTGGAGGTGGTGGTGAGCTCTTGGCTCTACTGTTACCGCGGCAGCACTGACTTCCTGTTTGCTAAGGAGGAGAGGACCGTGACCGTATGCATTCACTTCCTGTCAGACAGCGAGGCGACCCAGCCGGGAACATGAATAAAATAAATACTAGTGAACGAACTTCATCACAACAGTGTAATCCCTGCACCTTCTACTGCCCTCTGCTGACTGACTGACTGTCGAACCTGTGATGTCACGGTCTGGACCTGTGATGTCACGGTTTGGACCGGTGATGTCGCAGTTTGGACCAGTGATGTCACGGTCTGGACCGGTGATGTCACGGTTTGGAGCAGTGATGTCATGGAACGTTCCTGTTGGGACCTCGTAGTTCTAACCAATTGCTGCATTCCTTTAGTATGTTTGTTTTCTGTTGGTTTTTTTTGTGACCCCTACCGTAGGTGACCCCTAGGTGTCTGAGGACTGAAATACAGCCTCATTTTTGAGTGTCAGGAATTTCACCCTAGTAACTGTTCTAATAACGGTTGTTAACAAGTCAAATGTGCACCTCTTCCTCCTCGCTTATCTTGAACACCCACTTTTTCTACGACTCTGGCACAATATAAAACAGCACAGACATCAACTCATTCAGAAATATGCAACTGACATATTCAACGTTGCTGCTCAACGACTTCACTCTCCATTCACAGTCTGCAGGATTTAGTGCCTTAAAAGACGTCGTTAGCTAGCCAACATAGCTAGCTGTCTGTAGCTGCTGGACGTGGAAAACTAACGAAGCGTCGCAGGGATTTCAACTCGGCGGTGACCAAGTCAACCGTAGCTCATGCCACGCCCCCCCCCCCCCCCCCCCCCCCTTCTCTGTTTCTCCATCACCTAATCTAATCCTAATATAATCACATGCCTTCCTGCCCGGGTGTATTGTAATGTAATTGTGTAAAGGTACTTTCCTGATGCTAATGCTTATGCACTGTTCCCCTGATGCACTGCAGCATTCTGTCTGAGCTCGCTAGCAGCGGCTCTGGGAGTGCAGGACCCAGCACAACCGCTGCCCGGCGGTTTGAGGAGACGCTAACCACTAGCGGGACGACAAAACGTCTCACTTCTCTTTTTGTTTCCCCCTTTGACGTTTAACTGTTTTTTTTAATTGTTTTTTTTAAGTGACTTCATGAAAAGTCATTTCTGCAACACTTTAGTCGTTTATGGCACATGATTTTCTTCCGGTTTCTTGTCGAAGCGGCGAACGAAAACTTGAAAGACTCGGTGGCCGCTGGTGCAGTCGGATTCTGTCCTGCTCATGTGGGATTAGCATGATTATTGTTTAGACTAATGGTAGACGGTTTGTGTGTGTGTGTGTGTGTGTGTGTGTGTGTGGCTGGCCGTGATTGGTCCGTTCGTAGGGGAACTCTTGGCATCCTGTGGCCTTGTCTCGTGAGTCTGCCAGTATTTACTTCCCTGGCGCTGGGAGTGTTGGCTTGTTGTCGTTGCTCAGCTGAGTTAGCGCAGTGCTAATGTTGAAGTGCACTGTTAGCTGTTAGCTCTCTGTTAGCTCTCTTCTAGCTCTCTGCTAGCTCTCCACCATCAGAGTTCAGAGGTCGGAGTTTAGAGATGCCCCCTGACCAGATCTGGGGGTGAGGGGGGGAGGTATGTCTCAGGGGAGGAACTCTGCCGGCGTGGGAGGAGAAGGAGGAAGTGAGAGCGAGAGGCGGGTGAGCCCAGCTTCCTCTCCTATACTTTAGTGTTTCTATTGTTGTTCTATTGTTGTTCTATTGTTGTTCTATTGCTGTGCCGTCATCTGGATGTGTGAAGAAAGATCAGATACCGTTAGCTGTTGGATCTGTGGTTCTGCGTCTGTGGTGAATCGTTTTAAACCCAGCGTTGGGATGTGGTTCTTTTTATAGAGTTGTTTTTGGCACACCTGGAGACAACTGACCATGTGACGTTTAGTGATGTCATAGTTGGTGACTCCTCCTCTTCTTGTTCTGTGACCAAATCGAAAAACATGAAATCGTTCAAACAGGAACGACTTCCCTGCATCCCACTAGTGCCTTTTTACGGTTGTTCAGGAAGTGTTGCTAGGTAACCGTACCAGTAAGTTGACCAGGGTTCTACACAAAAAAACCATGGACGTCCTCACCTGGTGAGTCCCTCCACCAGCCGCGGCGTTGTGTCATGTGTACAACATGGCGGCGCGTTGCAGGGTTTCAGGACGGGCGGGGCAGAGGCCACGCCCACAGGGCCACGCCCAGCATCTTTTCATGATGAGGATATGAGGACGACTCCTTGTTACAATCCTCTCGTCTTCATCTCTACATGACCGATGTGTTTTCAAAAGCAAAAAATATATATAAAGAACACACATATATATATATATTATATATATATATATATAATATATATATATATATATACACCATACATCTATCTATCTATATATATATATAGATGTATAGCAATGCCCCTGTTATTCATTAATACCTTTGATTAGAAATTGGATTTTATGTAGTTTAAAAATCAATTAATTAAAATATGGCAGACTTATTTGTATTTTTCATGAAAAAGAATTTCTGTTGATTGACGTGTTTGTCTCTCTTGGACGCCGACGTTGGGCTGACCCCTGACCTCTCACAGGACACGGATGTGCACAAGTCGGCCATCTTGTTTTGCAGTATGCGGTTCTGTTTCCTCTCCGGTTCCTCAATGTCATCAATCAGCAGACTGCTTTATGTGATTCCACTGTATTTTTATATCTTCATAGAGACTCTATCTGAGGACATGCGACCGTGTTGATTACTTCTGTGATTGAACAGGAAATAAATTGATGAAACAATGAAAGGATGACTCCTGTGTATGATATCCCAGCATAGGGACTGATTGTCACGCTGAATGACAGAGAGAGTGACATCTCAGTGGATGATATAAACACAAACATCCAATTTTGAAAAAACTGATTTGAAAAGTAAAATGTACAATCACACCACCACCCCCTCATCCCACCACCCCTCATCTCACCACCATCACCACTCTTCCCCCAATCACCACCACCTCTTGCGCCACCACCACCCCTCACACCATCTCACCTCACCACCACCCCTCACCCCACCATCACCCTCCACCCCACCATCACACCACCCTCTACCCCTCACACCATCACCACCACCCTCACACCACCACCTTCCAGTCCCCTCCTCCATGACGCCATGGTGTTGGTGCTGCTGCTGCTGCTGGTGTTGCTGTTGGCCCCGGGCCCCAGAGGTCTGTTGTCTGGCAACAGGAAGGTTCGGCTGGTTCGAGCTCCTGCTCCTCCTAGCTCAAGTGTGGAGGTGTCCCTGAGCAAGACACCACCTAACCCTACCTGCTCCTCCTAGCTAAGTGTGGAGGTGTCCCTGAGCAAGACACCACCTAACCCTACCTGCTCCTCCTAGCTAAGTGTGGAGGTGTCCCTGAGCAAGACACCACCTAACCCTACCTGCTCCTCCTAGCTAAGTGTGGAGGTGTCCCTGAGCAAGACACCACCTAACCCTACCTCCTCCTCCTAGCTAAGTGTGGAGGTGTCCCTGAGCAAGACACCACCTAACCCTACCTGCTCCTGACGTGTTGGTTGTTACCTTGCATGGTTGGCACCGCCGTCGGTGTATGAATGGGTGAATGTGAGGCAATACTGTGAAGCGCGTTGGATGAAAGTGCAATATAAATGCAATCCATTAACCATTATCTTCAACACTGGGATAGATTTAAAGTGTAAAAGACATCACATCTTGCATCAGTATTGCTCCACTATAGTAGCTCAACGTGATTGTCCTCAAAGCGTCTCCTTAAAACCTTCTGGAAGACATTCAAAAGAAACTTTTAGTTTTTTTTTTTTTTTTTTTTTTTTTTTTTTATTTTTCTTTTTTTTTTTTTTTTTTTCTTTTTTTTTTTTTTTTTTTTTTTTTGTTTTTTATTTTTTTTATTGTTTTTTTTTTTTTTTTTTTTTATTTTTTTTTTGTTTTTTTTTTTATTTTTTTTTTTTTTATTTTTTTTTTTTTTTTTTTTTATTTTTTTTTTTTTTTTTTTTTTAGTTTTAGTTCCACAGGAGGAGTCCCTCACAGAAGCCCGAACAGTTTAATATCAAGGACATATCACATTATTATATGATATTATTATGTCCCCATATAAGAACACAGCGTGCAGATGATCTTACGGATATATACCTGTCTTGGACACCGCTGTATAAGTAGTTAATAGAGTACAATAACTATTATAATGTATATAAAGGACGTCGCTGCTGGCCGCACGGTGATCTGCTGGTGTCACTCTGTTTGTCGTCCCCTCGGTCGGAAACGTTTCTCCACTCAATAGTTCCGCTGGTCATGGCGCGAAATAACACCAGTGGCCAGCAGGTGGCAGCAGAAGCATCGGGAGAGAATGATAGAAAAGAGAGACGTTCTACTTTATTTTTCTATAAACTTACTTCTCTTCTTTGGGGAGCCCGGGGATCAAACCAGCAACCTTCCTGTTGCCAGACAACCGCTCTTACCTCCTGAGCTACTGCCACCCCGTAATTGTGTATTTATTCTCTTATTAACGTTCATATTCCGCTCTGTAGCGCAGGCGGGTGTGTTGCGTCCGGCCGCCAGGATGCAGGGTCTGGAGCAGAAGCTGAGCTCTCTGTCTGTGGGCCGGCGGGTCAGAGCAGACGGGCCCGGCATCTACCTGCTGGACGTGAGCCTGCAGCCCGGCGGGGGTCTGCTGGCCGTGGCTGGCTCCGACTACAGGCTCAGCCTCTACAGCAGGGAGACACTGCGGCCGGTGGGAGAGTTCCGCGGCCACACGGCGCCCATCTGCGGGCTCACCTTCGCCCGCGCCGCCCCCCACCTGCTGTACTCGGGCTCGGCCGACGGGACGGTGCGGGCCTGGGACGAGCGCAGCCCCGGGTCCCAGGCGGTGCAGGAGTTCAGCGGTGACCCGGCGCACCGCTTCTGCAGCATGGACGTCAACGCGGCGGGTGCAGTGGCGTGCGCCGGCACGGAGCAGGTCGATGAGGACAGCTTCCTGGTGTTTTGGGACGTGCGGGTGACCGGGAAGGGTCTGCTGGGCGTGTACTCGGAGTCGCACAGCGATGACATCACACAGGTGCGATTCCACCCGCAGGACAAGGACCGCCTGGCCACTGGCGCCACCGACGGCCTGGTGAACGTGTTCGACCTGCGGCGCGGCGACGAGGAGGACGCGCTGCTCGCCACCTGCAACAGCGGCTCCACGGTGGCGGCGGTGCGCTGGGCGGGGCCCCGGCTGGACCGCCTGCTGTGCCTGACCCACGGGGACGGGCTGCACCTCTGGGACCTGCGTCGGCTGGATACCGAGGAGCCCCTGGCTCTCTACAGCGCCGCCGATGCCCGGCAGCTGGCCCCGCTGCCAGGGGGCGGTGGCCCTGGACTACCTGGTGGGGGGGCAGTGGGCGGAGTCGGCCCAACGGCTGTGGTGGTGGTGGCGGGGGGCGAGGGGGGCGGGCTCCACTCCTGGAGTGCAGCGAGCGTTGGCCTGAGCTGCTGGGCTCGCCGCGGGGGGCGGGGCACACGGCGGTGGTGCGCTGCTTCCTGTGGGACGAGGAGGGGGAGGGGGTGCTCGTCACCGCGGGGGAGGATGGGCAGCTGCTGCTGTGGCAACCGGGGAGGAAGGGATGAGCCTGCGACCCGGGAAGAGCTCCCTCAGCGATGAAACTGCAAACCCAGCCGCACAAACGCATGCATACGGGGGAGGGGAGGAGAAGAGGAGGAGGAGGTGGTTCTTCTTAGAACCACCGACCGATGTGGAGTTCATCTGGACTGACCTATGGTGGACTGGACTCTGTTGTACCAGACTGTGGACTCTGAGGCTGTAGTAGAAACACATTTATAATCAGAAATTGATTTCTGAGATTTTAGGAATAGAACCACAACCCCGTTGAATATGTATTTTAATTCAACAAAAGATAAAGATAATGAAATTGTATTTCAGATATGAAATAATACATGAGAAAATATAATAAAGATGAAGAAATGTGTTTTAACTTGACTGTGTGCTGTTTAGTTTTAATAAAAACAGAAGTGTGTGTGTACGTGATGAGCAGACAATTTATCGATTAGTTGATGGCCGGACAACCAACTTAAATTTGAATCAGAAATATTAGTTTTAATCATGTAGGTTACTTTTCAATTACACAGGCAAATTTTCTGCATTTCGCTTTATACGTCAAAGTCAAAGTCAAAGTGTACTTTATTGTCAATCAGACCATGCAACACGTAATTACACAAGGATCGAAATTGCGTTTCCCCATACTCCAAAATGTGCAAGTAATATTTAAAACACACGACATATAACATAATAGTGCAAAAGACAACACAATAAACACAACATATATTCACAGTGTGCCAGAGTGTAGTCAATTTGAGGTATGCCATTGAGCAGCAATAGAAGGTGCAATACAGCAAGTGCAGTATAGGGCATGGGGATATGTATAATGTATAATATGTATATGTATATGTATAATATGGGGATACATATGTATTGTAAACATGTTGACATTATGCATATAATATGGTCAAGTTGGTCTTTAGTGAGTTGCAGGGGTTGTCATGTTCATGGGATTTCCTTGAGTGAGTGTGAGTAGTCTGATTGGCCTGTGGGAAAAAGCTGTTGCTGAGTCTGGTAGTCTTGCACCGCATGCTGCGGTAGCGCTTGCCAGATGGTAGGAGGGTGAACAGTGTGTGTGCTGGGTGGGTGGGGTCTTTGGTGATATTGGTGGCTCTCTTGCGGCAGCGGGACGGGTACAGGTCCTGGGATGGATGGTGGGCTGTTTCTTTGTGATCTTCTCTGCTGTCCTCACCACCCTTTGCAGGGCTTTTTGGTCAGCAGCAAGGCAGCTGCCATACCAGACTGAGAGGCTGCTGGTGAGGATGCTCTCAATAGCACCCCTGTAAAAGGTGGTGAGGGCAGAAGGGGGGAGGTCAGCTCTCCTCATCCGGCGAAGGAAGTGGAGGCGTTGCTGTGCCTTCTTGACTCGGGAGGTGGTGTTGGTGGACCATGTCAGGTCGTGTGATGTGTACCCCCAGGAACTTGGTGCTTTTCACAGACTCCACTACACTGCCATTGATGGTGAGCTGGGTGAGTGGTGTGTGTTTCTTCCTGAAGTCCACAGTTATTTCTTTCACTTGGTTATATACATGCATATAACCATGTACTGTATATTGAAATTAATTCGTTTTATTTACATAGATACATATTGTAAATAGTTTTGCCACCGTGCAACAAAAGATCCCTCCCCCCTCTTCAAAAAAATACGTTTGGTCACCTGTGCTTTGATCACATGTCACCAGTTATTCATAAGTAAACATGTCCATGAACACCATGAACACACACGCGTCCCGAATATTTGACCAACAAGGCGGAGTGACAGGTAGGCCCCAGGTACGCCACCTGGGGCCTACCTGTCCGCAGCGCTCCAGCAGCAGAACGGACGCGGCAAAACAGGACACGCCCCTCGACAGGTGAGTCAGGACCCAGCGCCGCTCCGGAGGCCGAGGGCGGGCCAGGGGCGGGGCCAGCAGGTTGAGCCTCATTCCGCACGGAGAGCAGAGTTCAGCCCCTCTGTCCCTTCCCCTGACTAACTAACTAACTAACTGACGAACTAATTAACTGACTAACTAACTGACGAACTAATTAACTGACTAACTAGTTAACTGAATAACTAACTGACTCACTAGTTAACTGACTAACTAATTAACTGACTAACTAACTGAATAACTAATTAACTGAATAATTAACTGACTAACTAACTAACTGACGAACTAATTAACTGACTCACTAGTTAACTGAATAATTAACTGACCTAACTAACTAACTGACTAACTGGTTAACTGAATAACAAATTAACTGACTAACTAACAAACCGACTAGCTAAGTGACTAACTAACAAAACCGACTAACTAATTGACTGAATAACTGACTAACTAATGAACTGAATAACTAACTGACTAACTAATTGACAGAAATAACTAACTAACTAACTAATTGAATGAATAACTAACTAGCTAGTTTACTGAATAACTAACTAAACTAATTAACTGACTAACTAACTGACTAACTAATTGAATGAATAACTAACTAAACTAATTGAATGAATAACTGACTAACTATTAACTGAATAAACTAACCGACTAACTGACTGAATAACTAACTGACTAATTAACTATATACTATATAAGGTAATAACGATTGATTGATTGTGTGATTATTGAATAATCAATGAGGGAGTATGGTCTTTATGCCAATTGTTTTCGCTGTCTGAATATCTTATCTTGCCCACATATTTGTATATTTAACTGTAATTTGCACATACGTTAGTTATTTATCAATCTGTGGTTTTGTACTTGTATCGCTATGCAACGCTGGCACAAGAATTTCCTTCGGGATTAATAAAGTTCTATCTATTCTATTCTATCTATTCTAACTGAATAACTAACTGACTAATTAATGAATAAACTAAACTGACTAGGATCTAGAAGCCCTCAATTTCCTCTCAATTGAGGGTTTTTGTTTTTTTCGGTGCTGGATTGATGTTGTTCCTATTTTTTTTGTGCATCACAGTTGTTAGTTTGAGTCAGTATCTCAGTATCTCGATACATTGTGTACAGTACTGTGTGTACACTATTTGTATATCTTTCTTTTCGTGTCGTTTCTTCATTTGTATTGTCCCCGAACCCTTAGTTAGCTCCTCCTCCTCCTCCTCTCCTCCTCAACCCAACCCAACCACTGGGCGGGAGGGGCGGCCGGACAGGCGGCGTTTCGGTGTTTTGACGGTGCGTCACCTCGCGTCCAAATCACACGGCCGACGATCCACGGGCGAATTGGCCATCCGCGTCCGTGTGTGTGTGGTGTGTGTGTGTGGACCCCCCCCCCACGGCACCCGCCCCACCCCCAACCAGCAGCCAGCATGCTAGGCTGTGTGGCTGTGCTGTGTCAGTCAGTGTATGGTGTGCTATGTATGTGTATCCTACATGTGGGTGTGTGTGTGTGTTGTGTGTGTGTGTGTGTGTGTGTGATGCCCGTGGAGCCTCAGCCCCGCTGCTCGTCTCGCTGGCGGATTACAAGAACATTAAAGTAGAAAGTCTCGAGTATCAACTGAAACCCGGACTAAGAAGTGTGATGTGGACTACATGTTGACGTTAATCCCCATTATATATTCCACATTAATGGCAGCGTGAGGAGGACGAGGAGGATTATTATTACGGCAGCAGCAGGAGCAGCAGCAGCAGCAGCAGCAGGAGGAGGAGGAGGAGGAGCAGGAGCAGGAGCAGGAGGAGACACTCGTGGGTTCGGCTACTAGGAGAAGAAGAAGGAGACGGGAGACAGGATTAACGTAAAGGATCCTTCCTTCCTTCCTTCCGAAGCCACCGTCTCCTCCGCCAGGCGACCCCCCCTCCTCCCCCGGAGGATCCAGGTACGGCCGGCGAGGGCACCCTCCGACACCCTCTGGAGGCGGCTGGGGCGGGCGGCAGGAGTCGCCGGCCGTAAGCCCCCGGCGGTCGCCGTGCCGGCCTGCCCGCCCGAGCCGCCCGACACCACGACGACCCGACCCGCTGCCGGGTGGCTCGGGCGGGCGGGCTGACCGGAGCCTCCGGTGGGCGGGTGGATGAGGGTTAGCATCGTAACGGACGCTAATGCTAATGCTAATACTCATAATGCTAATAATAATCATCATCATCATAATAATAGTGTAGATAATATTCAGACGGAGTGTGTTTTAAGTCATCTTTGAAGCGACCCGTTGACTTCTCCTCCCGCGAAGAGCAGAGCCGAGCCGTCAGATCTGCACGGAAGGCAGCGCCGCTAGCTCCGAGCGGCGCGGCTAGGCTGTGCTAGGTTAGGCTAACCCGCGCTGCTAGCCCCCTTAGCTTAGCTTAGCCTAGCCTGGCTGCTAGCTCCGAGCGGCTAAGCTCTGAACCGCGGTTAGCTTCGCTTAGCTTAGCCTAGCCGGTGGCTGCTAGCTCCTAGGTCCTCACGGCTAAACTCAGTCCGCGCGTCCGAGGCGTTTAGCGGCTCTACGTTAGTAACGCGTTGAAGCTAGTTAGTCTGCTTGCTTAGCCAGCTAGCTAGGGGACTTTTTTTTGGTGTGTGTGTGTGTGTGTGTGTGTGTGTGTGGGTGGGGGGGGGGGGGGGGTGTGTGTCTGTCCCCAAGTTGTGACTGTTAGGCCCGCCGCACGACCGAGGACCCCCGCTATGTTACATAATCTACCCTCTCGCAGGGACCCTCCCCCCCCGTATCTGGGTACTAGTACAGTGTCTGGTTACAAATCTACCCTTCCAGGACGCCCCCCACCCGCTGATTCTGGGTACTAGTTAACAGTGGTCCTGTTACAATTCTACCCCTGCAGGACCCCCCCCCCCCCCGCCCCTGATCTGGGTACTAAGGTACAAGTGTCTGTTACTATCTACCCCTCCAGGAACCCCCCCCCCCGAATCTGGGTCTAGTACAGTGGTCTATGTTACAATCTACCGCCTCCAGGAAAAAAACAAAAAAAAACCCCCCCCCAACCCCCTGATCGTGGATACTAGTACAGTTTCTGTTACAATCTACCCCTCCAGGACCCCCCCCAACCCCTGATCTGGGTACTAGTACAGTTTCCATGTTACAATCTACCCCTCCAGGACCCCCCCCCCTCCCTGATCTGGGTACTAGTACAGTCTGTTACAATCTACCCCGCCAGGACCCCTGTGATCTGGGTACTACAGCGGCTATGTTACAATCTACCCCGCCAGGACCCCCCCCCCCCCCCCCCCCCCTGATCTGGGTACTACAGCGGCTATGTTACAATCTACCCCGCCAGGATAATGTATCCTATGTCGTATTCCGTTGTGATTCACTGTTCATGGTGTGACATTTGACTGGTGTCTGACAACAAACCCAAAACGTTTTCTTGTATCGTGATAGAAAGTGTGCAGGTCAGAACATCTCTGCAGCACCAAACCACTTCATTTAAAAAAAAAAAAATTACATTTACACATTTTTATTTTCTTTATCAAAACGTTGCAGCTCCTGTGTGTGTGTATGCGTGTGTGTGGGTGTAGTGCTCTCAGCCTGTTTGATCTCTATAGGCACAATATGGATTTTAATGATCAGATGAAAGCTGATAGCGTAACGTATTACGTGAGATGATTGTTGTCGTGGTACAAGCCCTGAGGTCCAGTAGACGTGTTGATTAGTGAGTGACAGTGAGGGCTCACCTGCGTTGCTGTTCTCAGTGATTTTCTGAGGAAACTAACTTCTACCTGTAGCAGGGTTAGGGTCTAGTTGTTTATAAAAAAGACTGCATTTCTTCAAGGAAGATATGGATGTGATCGCCTGTGACGCACGCATGCATACCAGGCACTGGGGCTAAGCTCACCACACTGACAGGCAACTTTGAGGCATTTGGCAAAGGCCCAGTCTGTCCACAAACACCTATTGTGTCATCTGATCTGCGCTACGAGGAAATGCATGTTTCTCCACCGGTCTCTGGTCTGTCAATCAACCCTATGTGTGTGTGTGTTTATTCGGTGTGTGTGTGTTTGTTCGGTGTTTGTGTGTGGCTGAGTAAGCCCGTTTCATTGGGTGACAGTTCTCGTCTGAGGCTCCTGTGCCTTCAGGTCAGCTCAAGGTCTGTGTGACCGAGTCCCATAAAAGGGAGTCATCATCAGCCTCTATCCAAAGTCTGCTGTGTTTATGGTGGCGGCCGGAGGCAGCAGAGAGTCCTCTCTCTGTCCTCTCTGGCCGGCCAGTGAGTCTTAGCTTGTGTGTAAAGTAGCCCAAGCATACAGTAAAGTAATGACACTGTGTGTGTGTGTGTGTGTGTGTGTGTGTGTGTGTTTAATTCTCCTCGGCCTCGTCGATCTCTGCCGGTTGACTTCCTGTTGGACCCTCCCTCTTCCTCTCTTCCTTTCCTGTCTCTGTGTAATCCCCCCCCCCCTTTGCCCCGCCCCCCCCAGCCGGGGCACCGTCATCTGCCCTCTTATGTAAGGTGAGGAGGGCTCAGGGAGCCACACTGTCCCTCACTGCTAGTGGTGGCACTCAAACTGCTAACCTGCTAGTCTGCCGGGCAAAGAGAGAATTATAGACAGAGGGGGAGATAGAGAGGTATTAGACAGAGGGAGAGAGGTATAGACAGAGGGAGAGAGGGGGAGATGGAGAGAGATAGAGAGGGGGGGAAGGAGAGAGGTATAGAGAGAGGGGGAGATAGATAGAGAGGTAGAGGTATAGACAGAGGGAGAGAGGGGGAGATAGAGAGGTATAGACAGGGAGAGAGGGGGAGATGGAGAGAGATAGAGAGGGGGGAAGGAGAGAGGGAGAGAGGTATAGACAGAGGGGGAGGTAGAGAGGTATAGACGGAGGGAGAGGTATCGACGGACGGAGGGAGAGGGAGATAGAGGTATAGACAGAGGGGGAGATGGAGAGAGGTATAGACGGACAGACAGACAGAGGGAGGGAGGGAGAGCTAGACAGACAGTGAGGGGGAGAGAGAGGGAAGGTGGAGGAGTGTAACATGGGGAAGCTAGCGTCTCTCTCTGCGCAGGTGAGTGGGTTAATTGTTTGAGCCGAAAGGTGGCTTCTTGAAATGCCACTTGTGATGAGTATTCAGCAACATTCTGGTCTCCTCCTTGCAGATGTGACCCAAGAAAAGCATTTCTTCAAGGAGTGTGTGGCGTCATGTTGTCTAAATGCGTGGTTCAGCTTATGGACAACAGTGTACTGTTGCCTTGTCACATACCTGTTGGTGTTGTTGTTATTGTTGTGGTTGTGGCTGTTTTTTAAGATTAAATCTTTCTGGAAACGTTTTGTTCACAAGACCAGGTTATTACTCCCGTGAACATCTAAGCCAGTGCCTAGCCTCCAGGAGACCTCTCTGAGACCTCCTCACAGTTCATCTGTGGGGGGATGGATGCGTGGCCTAGCTTGTTTACATTGTGCCATAACCCCGACCAATAAGATCTGTCTGGGTGTCGGTCTCGCATTTGGATGCCATTTGAATAGCGCTTCGAAAAAGTTTGGAAGGCAAAACGGCCACAATGCCCCGAAGGGAAGGCATATCAGCCCCCGTCCTAATTGATCCAACATCCTCTGAGTTTGGGTTTGTGCTGTCATACTTGGACTGGTTCGATGCAAATTGATTTTCTGTGTCAGTGCGGTGCAGGCGGACCCCTGTCTGTTGGGGTTGGTAGTGCAGGCCCGCACACACACAAACGCGCACACACACAGTTTGGCGCACATGTGTTTGCGTGACCTGCTCTGCCCGGCCATGTTGTGAACGGTCATACCACTGATGCTACCTCCTCAGGGGAACGTAGTCTTCCGTTGGTTCTGCTCTGACACCCTGATGGGATGAGTGAAGGAGTCTCTCATCCCATCAGGGTGTCAGTAGCTCAGGAGTTAAGAGCGGTTGTCTGGCAACAGGAAGGTTGCTGGCTCGATCCCCGGGCTCCTCCTCCTAGCTAAGTGTGGAGGTGTCCCTGAGCAAGACACCACCTAACCCTACCTGCTCCTGACGTGTTGGTTGTTACCTTGCATGGTTGGCACCGCCGTCAGTGTATGACTGGGTGAATGTGAGGCAATAATGTAAAGCACTTTGGATAAAAGCGATGATATAAATACAATCCATTTACCATCCTATCGTAACCTTAGAGACAGCCCTGTGAGTGGCGGCAGCATCAAGGCAGGGCCTTCACACACGTTGTTGAAACATGACTTGCAGCCCCCCCTGGTGGTCTCTCAGAGAGTCTCGTCCTGGACTCTAATAGTGCTGTTCAATGCTGGTCCGTAACACAGTTAGCAGTCTCTGTAGCGTAGTGTGTGTTCTGGTCCAGTGGTTCTGTGGCCAGGTCGGTGGGTTCTGGGTTCTGTAACGGCGGTGTCTCGCCAGCTCCAGAGTGGCATCGCTGGGTGCGTCGTCGTAGTAACGCACACCGGAACGGAACGCCCGGTCCAGACCAGTCGGCATTTCCTCTGGTTTCCATGGCGGCCAAAGCCATTTGTGTGTGTGTGTGTGTGTGTGTGTGTGTGTGTGTGTGTGTGTGTGTGTGTGTGTGTGTGTGTGTGTGTGTGTGTGTGTGTGTGTGTGTGTGTGTGTGTGTGTGTGTGTGTGTGGTGTGTGTGTGTGTGTGTGTGTGTGTGTGTGTGTGGTGTGTGTCCCTTTTGAGGTGCACGGGTTAACATCTCAGGGGACAGCAGTGTACCGTACTTAAGCTACACAAGAACTTTGTGGAATATAATATCAAGAAACCATTTAAAAATTGTTGTATTGTATTTGGTCTGTGTCCCATCATGCTCCGGAGAGGCTGCAGACTCAATGCTCTGATTGCAGCCTTGTTGGACATCTAGTCTGTTGAGCTGGTTGGTTTGTAATGGGATGACTGGGAGGCCTGGGAGGTAGGCTGTGTTGTGTTGTGGTGATGTGTTCTGGAGTGGTCCCAGTTCATCTTTTTGGTTAGCTCTCTGTTGTCAGAATGCTCGTTTTGATGTCATTTAGCTGCCTGTTGCCATCGCGTGCTAACGTCTTGCGTTGTAGAATGACCATCTCTGTCTCGCTGCTGTCAGCGCTCGTATGATGCGGGCAGAGTGGGGAGATGATATTCATTCTATATGTCCAGGATTTTGTATTGTCATCATATTGTAATAAAGTCTTAAAGTCTGCATCCTAGTAAGGACATTTTTGGTTGTCATCAAAACTTTCAGAATTAAATGAACAGAGCGGGTTTATTTACCATATCATTCCCTTGTTTTAGAATGTATGTTTAGAAGAATACTGCAGGAGTGAATGGGGAGTAAGTATTCCATTGTAGTTGTTGCATATGGCAATCACGAAATCATGATGTTCTTGTCTTGGTATGTCTTCTTCAGACCCCTACACCCGCAGAGCAGCGGCACTATACTGCCCCCATAAGGGAAGTAGTCGCATAACCTATTAGATTTTTTTTATAATAAGACTTCATCTCTAATCTGAAGGTTCCCAGTTGGATTTTTGCCATGTATTAATTTTTTTTTAATTGATATGTTAACTTAATGCTGGTAAAGTTGTGGTAAATAGGTTTGTGATATGCAAGGGGGTGTGGTTAGCGCTGGCAGGTTGAGACAAGGGGAGTGGCAGAACACCTGTGATTGACGCAGCTGTAGCGGATGAGTGTAATTAGCCTGATGGTATTTATTGACACCTGTGTGCTCTCCCCGCAGTAAGAGGCTGGGGACGGCGGCACCGGAGAACTCCGCCATGTCTCCGACGCCGTACCCCGTTCCACGGAACAATCATACATGTCTATGTTGATTTATATTTTATGTTGCCTATGTTAAACAGGCATGAGCGGTTTTTGTTGTCAATTAAAAACAACGGATTAACTCGTCAGACTGACTTTGTCCTCTCCTTTCACTAAGAAACTGCATTGAGTGTGTCAAGGAGCTGAAAAATAAAACTAAAGTGTAATATAATTAATTTTTTGTTTAAATAGTTTTTTTTTTAAATGGTGTCAAAAGTATCGTCTATGAACCATATTGAAGTCAAGGTATCAGTACCGGCGCTGATATCAGAACATTTTGAGCGATAGCCGGCCCTACGCAGGTGTAAGTGTGAGTAGCCATTACAAGCCGTTTCAAAACGGTCACGTGACTAAAACTGTCATTGTGACGAAGTGACATAAGTGGGGGTGTCCACCTAATTCTAGGATGACTAGATCAGTCCTGCCTACTCGTGGGACTGACGCACCGTGTCCTGTCCTGTGCGACCTGATGTCCATGTTGGATCTGTCTCTCTCTCTCTCTGTCCCCACAGGGCTATGTCCTCTGCAGCCACGACATCCCCATCTGTGGACAAAGTGGACGGATTTTCCCGGAAGTCTGTCAGGAAGGCCAAGCAGAAGAGATCCCAGAGCTCTTCCCAGTTCCGCTCGCAGGGCAAGCCCATCGAGCTCACCCCCCTGCCCCTGCTCAAGGGTAGGTCTGACCTCTGACCCCCCCCCCCCAACGCCCCCCCCCCACCATCCACAGTGAACCTGGTACACCGTAGAATCTGTGCTGTTGTGTAGTGCAGCCATGTGGTTGCAGTATGAAGATGAGGACGAGGAGTCTTTCTACATACCTCTCATGCTCTCTACATGTTGACGTGGTGCTGGGCTAGTTGGTACTCGATGTACCCCACAGCCACCAACATCTATATATGGTATATATTCTCTCTCTCTGTCTCTCTATCTCTCAATCATTTATCTCTCTCTGTCATCCATCCATCCACCTGTCTCTAACAAGGGTGTAATGAATGAATGAATGGATTCATGTAAGAATCACAATTGTTATCTGCTGTGACAACTTCCAAAAATCGATTTTGTAAAATTGTATTTGTAACCTGTCCATTGTTATTGCTCAGTTTACAACTCATTTGGAATATTAAAATGACAATCTGATACACAATCTGATACCCGTCTCTCTGTAGTCAGGTCAGTGTTCAGGGCTACCACCGGGCTGTCTCTCTCTGTAGTCAGATCAGTGTTCAGGGCTACCACCAACAGGCTTTACCCTGAATGTAGTACATAGTTTTATTTTTATTCACACACGCACACATTTCTCCCCCAGCGTTTTACCTCTCTGTGGGGATGTGGTGATTTATATCAGAATCCTCCAACAAGTGACCATTACAATGATGAATGCTACCCCAAGGTGTAATCTGTCTATCTCTTGTTAAAGTCAAAGTCATTGTTATCTTTAAGGTTCCCGCCAAAGAAATAGATGATTCACGACCCTCCATTAACTCGGCCGTACGAGGGCCCCTCATCTGGCCAGCAGGTGAGCGGCAGATCAGCCATGCTGAGCCGTGTTAACGTCTACCGTCTAGTGACATCACACATGGCTCTGTCCACCTCAACCTCACATCTGCTGTAGAATACGGGCCCTCTGGAAGTAGTAGAAGAAGATGTTTGGGTTATTTTAAAAACAAGCAGAGCTCGAAATAGATGACCTTCCCATGACCCTCGCCTCCAAAACACTTCCACATTTCATCGTTGAAATAGGAAGTTAGATTCTGTGTTATTGAATTCAGACTAGACTTTGTTTTTTTATGTCCTTGGGTGATATTGCGGCAAAATATTGTCGCCATACAACTCGTAACAATACTGTTTTTATTATTATTATTATACCAGTCCTGTATGAAAATATACCTGTGCGTGTTTATATATATAAATATGTGTGCTCTACCTGAAGAGACAGGTGCGCTCTACCTCTAGGGGGACAGGTGCGCTCTACCTGCAGGGACAGGGTGCGCTCTACCTCTAGGGACAGGTGCGCTCTACCTGCAGGGACAGGTGCGCTCTACCTGCAGGGACAAGGTGCGCTCTACCTGCAGGGACAGGTGCGCTCTACCTGCAGGGACAGGTGCGCTCTACCTGCGGGGACAGGTGCGCTCTACCTGCAGGGACGGGTGTGCTCTACACTAGAGGCACAGGAGGAACACCATCTGTTGGCTTCCTCAATGTCCAAATAAAAAACAAAGGTTTCTCTCAAAGAACTTTTATTAGAACTTTGCTGACCTTTGACCTCATGCATACATACAGACTGTTGCCATAGTTACAAGTGTGTCTGTGTGGGTGTGTGTGTGTGTGTGTGGGTGTGGGTGTGGGTGTGTGTGACCAAACCCTGAACTCCATGTGCGTCCGCTTGGCACAACAGTAAGCAGGCAGAGAACAGGGCTCTCTGTCTTAACCCCCGTTCCCCTTCCTCCTAGACCCCCCCCTCCCTCCCTCCCGGGGGAAACCCGAGCCCCCGGTGTCCCTTTACACCCCCCCCCCCACCCTCCCCCCGCCCTGACCAGCCCCTCACAGCCCCTGCCAGAGCAGCATGGCCCAACACAACACCTCGTCTCTGGGCTGTCCACGCTAACCGCTGCGCCGCTACGCTACGCTAACCCCCGCCGCTGTGGTTCCACCCACCCCCCTCCTCGTTGGCCCCGAGGGGACACTACACCAGAGTGAGTGACGGGCATCTGTGTGTTGGTTACTGCTTGGTGCTGGGTGGCTCACTAGCTAGCTAGCCAGCTAGTTAGCTAGGTAGTGAGCATTAGCAGGGCTGTGGGGCTAGCCAAGCCGCTGTTGTGGCTGACAGCTTGCCGTGCTGCTAGCGGCGGAGGAGGTATGTGTTGCAGGGTAGCAGACTTATAAATGGACTGGTGCGGGTAACTGAAGACTCTGGGGATCTGTCTCCCTGGACACCAGCTGGGTGGTGGGTGGGAGGGTGGGAAGAAGTTTGTTGTGGTTCCTGTTCACTTTCTTTCACTCACTGAAAGTGTCTGATTGTTTTGTGTCAGGATGTTGACATCAATGAAGGTTCGTCCACTTGCCTGAGGAGAGAGAGTTGTGATAAACTACTACTAGTACTGGAGTAGCTGTGTGTTTTTGTGTTGCTGTGGTTGGTCCTTGCAGGACAAGTCTCTCACAGTATTTAATCAAACACACTGTGTAACACAGGGCCCTTCTGAACAGTGAAATGGCTGCAACAAACTACTTGGAAGCTATAGAGAAATATGTACTTAGTTGTACTAGCCACAAATAAGGGCAAAATAG
Source organism: Coryphaenoides rupestris (assembly GCA_002895965.2). Taxonomy (NCBI): domain Eukaryota; kingdom Metazoa; phylum Chordata; class Actinopteri; order Gadiformes; family Macrouridae; genus Coryphaenoides; species Coryphaenoides rupestris. The sequence continues at coordinate 48,435 of PIJE02000449.1, read as the reverse complement.
TAAAGAAAATGGCAGCAACTAACAATATATAAAAGGGGTAAATAAGATGACACACCTTCCCTCACCTGGACAGGTGAGCACAGACCGACAGAGCAGGCCGGGTGTCACAACCAGGCCAGTAGCTCACTTCACAGTAGGTATTTTAGCTAGCTAGTTTGTGCTGTATGAACTGGCATGCATGTAACTCTATGAATGCACGTCCAGTGCACTGATTGCATGCCTGCTATTCTATGTGTGTCAAGCCGAGCCGCTAGCCTTAAGCGTGGTTTGTCCTGTCCCAGCTAGCGGCGGCTAGTACTGATTGACGGAGCCCTGCGGTCTCCAGGAGACTCTCCTATGTGACCTGAGAGCGCAGCGATGTAGGATCGTTCCAGCTATATCCGGTGGCCGTATATATTTCACTGGACCTATAGCTCCACAGCTGAGCTATATATTTATATGTTCCAGTGTTTCCATGACACATGGCCCCTCGCTGGGGCTGTATCCAGGCTGTACTGTGGAGAGCTCCCCACTGGACCTATAGCTCCACAGCTGAGCTGAACATGGCACTGTAGCCACAAGCTAAGCTAAGCCTGGCGCCGTAGCTAAGCGAAGCCTGGCGCCGTAGCTAAGCGAAGCCTGGCGCCGTAGCTAAGCGAAGCCTGGCGCCGTAGCTAAGCTAAGCCTGGCGCCGTAGCTAAGCTAAGCCTGCAGCCATAGCTAAGCTAAAACCTCTCGACGTAGCTAAGCTAAAACCTCTCGCCGTAGCTAAGCTAAAGCTAGCACTGTAGCTAAGCTAAAGCTAGCACTGTAGCTGTCGTAGCTAAAAGAGCTGCCACCGTAGCTAAGCTAAAGCTGCCACTCGTAGCTAAGCTAAAGCTGCGCCGTAGCTAAGCAAAGCCTGCGCCGTAGCTAAGCTAAAAGCTGTCGCCGTAGCTAAGCTAAGGCTGCCGCTGTAGCTAAGCTAAAGCTGCCACTGTAGCTAAGCTAAAGCTGCAGCCATAGCTAAGCTAAAACCTCTCGACGTAGCTAAGCTAAAACCTCTAGCACTGTAGCTTGGCTAGTTGATCCCTATGTGTCCCCTTAAGTATTTAGTGAGGCTGACTTGTACGTCTGCTTTGAATGGATGCGGTAGTTTAGTCACAAAACATGTAACCGTGTGTTGGGCCCATGTCAGTCGGGCTCCATCTCTGCCCCTCTTCCCCAGGTCCCTCATGAGGCCAATCTCAAACTGGACGACCTCACCAGGCAAACGGTACTGAGGGATCTCTGACATGCTGCACAAACACACACCGTTGCCACAGTTTCACAGTCAAGCAATCATCTTGTGAAGTCTTGACGTCAATACTTAATATCCGAAATAACTTAAAATAGTTAGGTTTTGTAGTTCTATACTGTGAAGTGTGTGTGGTTGGTGGCTGGTTTAAGCAGCCTCATCCGGCCCCAGTCAGGCTGATTAGTCTGGGGCTGGGTGAGGCTGCTGCACACATGGGGTGCATAGACCAATGAAAGCACACAGGATAAACCAGCCTTCACCACACACACTCAGAAGGAGCGCTGAGATGTTAGTAGACAATACCCAGTACCGGCCCGGCCTATACGCTGCATCTCATCAAGCCCCAGCAGCTACTTAAGCTCTCCCTGGTGATCCCCTTGTTGCTAGAACGTACTACCCCCTCGTGACTAGTTCCTTGATGTTTCCTTCCTCGCTCCGACGTCTTCCTCGTTCCCGGTGTCTCCGTGTTTTCCTCGTCGATCCAGTGTCTTCCTCGCTCCTCGCCCCAGTGTCTCCCTCGTCACTCTCCGGACTCCTACTCTCCTCGGCACCTCTCCACGCTCCTCTCCCTGGATACCCTTTCCCTCAGACGGACCCCCACAGAACCCCCTGAATACTGGACTCTCCCTAAGCCCAGCGCTGAGTACCCCGCACGCACATACACACCTTAGGTTTTTCTCCGTATTTAGTTTGTTTGATTTATAGGATATATTTTATTATTAGGATAATTATTTTCTTAGATATATATTATATATATATATATATATATATCCATATATACATGCTAACTGTTTTTCTGATTATATAATAAAGAACCCTTGGGGCTTTATATAAATCATTCTGAGTCTGCTTCCTCTTTTGGTTTTAGGGGGAGCCCTAATGAGTCATACCAATCAATGGCTCAGAACCTGACCCAGTAATGGATAGATCATGTCAAGCCAATCAACATCTCTCTCCCCGGCCCCCATGTCAATCATGTCAGTGGATGGATTTGATTGGCACAGGTGCTGCAGCAAAAGTCCAATCAATCATTATGCTGCTAAAGTGCGACATGATGGCTCCTAAACGCCCCTAAAGTTGTCGTAGTTCAGGAGTAGTAGTAGAGAAATTAAGAAAACCAAGAAAAATAAAGGGGAGAAGTGGATTCAGTTGTGTGCGTGATGATGACAAGCTAGAAGCAAGAGAGGTTTATGAAGGTGAACAAACAGTGCCGTGCGTAGACTCGACTGATCCCCAAGACACTCCTGGGAAAGGCGGCCGTAGCTTAGCCGACATAGCTAGTGCGATGCCAACAGGGTGGAATGGCACCTCTGTCTCGTCTGATTGCATCTTGTTTGTTTACTATCATAATACCTATCTGGCACACAGTATGTGTAACTTATCTAACAGGCTGCGTATTTATCACCATATCTCCTGCTGCCTTCAGATGCTGCAGGGATTTAATGAACTGAAGGAGCTTTTAATACAGTATAAAGCAGTAAGAATCACCCACATTCATTTATAGATCAATGCAGACTCATTTACCGACTTTCCTGCCTTAACCACAATAAACTTCACAGTAGGTATTTAGCTAGCTAGTTTGTGCTGTATGAACTGGCATGCATGTAACTCTATGAATGCACGTCCAGTGCACTGATTGCATGCCTGCTATTCTATGTGTGTCAAGCCGAGCCGCTAGCCTTAAGCGTGGTTTGTCCTGTCCCAGCTAGCGGCGGCGCTAGCTACTGATTGACGGAGCCCTGCGGTCTCCAGGAGACTCTCCTTATGTGACCTGAGAGCGCAGCGATGTAGGATCGTCCAGCTATATCCGGTGGCCCGTATATATTTATATGTTCCAGTGTTTCCATGACACATGGCCCCTCGCTGGGGCTGTATCCAGGCTGTACTGTGGAGAGCTCCCCACTGGACCTATAGCTCCACAGCTGAGCTGAACATGGCACTGTAGCCACAAGCTAAGCTAAGCCTGGCGCCGTAGCCTAAGCGAAGCCTGGGCGCCGTGCTAAGCGAAGCCTGGCGCCGTAGCTAAGCGAAAGCCTGGCGCCGTAGCTAAGCTAAGCCTGGCGCCGTAGCTAAGCTAAGCCTGCCGGTGTAGCTAAGCTAAAACCTGCCGGTGTAGCTAAGCTAAAACCTGCCGGTGTAGCTAAGCTAGAGCTGCCACCGTAACTAAGCTAAAGCTGCCACTGTAGCTAAGCTAAAGCTGCAGCCGTAGCTAAGCTAAAAAGCTGTCGCCCGTAGCTAAGCTAAGGCTGCCGCCGTTAGCTAAGCTAAAGCTGTCGCCGTAGCTAAGCTAAGGCTGCCGCCGTAGCTAAGCTAAAGCTGCCACTGTAGCTAAGCTAAAGCTGCAGCCATAGCTAAGCTAAACCTCTCGACGTAGCTAAGCTAAAACCTCTCGCCGTAGCTAAGCTAAAGCTAGCACTGTAGCTTAAGCTAAAGCTAGCACTGTAGCTTGGCTAGTTGATCCCTATGTGTCCCCTTAAGTATTTAGTGAGGCTGACTTGTACGTCTGCTTGAATGGATGCGGTAGTTTAGTCACAAAAACATGTAACCGTGTGTTGGGCCCATGTCAGTCGGGCTCCATCTCTGCCCCTCTTCCCCTGGTTACCGTGGGGACGGGTTACCGTGGCTATACTTGGTGGTGACCGGTGACTCCAGTGTAGTGAACTACCAGTCACAGGACAGATGTCATGTCACTCGCCCAGCATCTCCCTAATCCTTTATGTAACCCGTTACCATGGTGACCTAGATGCTTCCAGTAACTCCTGGAAGGCGGCTAGCTAGCGCAACATAGCTAGCATGCCAACAGGGGGGCTTAATTCATGCACTGTTTTAATAACACATAATAATAAATAAATATGTGTAATAATGATTCATAAATAAGTGTGTGTGTGTGTGTGACCTTCAGTCCCTGTGCTGTTTCTCTGCTGAGCCATCTGGCTAGGGTGCTCCCTCTCTCTCTCTCTCTCGCGCCCTCTCCAGTTTGTAACCCAAGCCCGCTCGCCCACTCTCACACACACATGCTGTTAGAGGAAACGGGGCTTTCCCCTCGCACCAAACTGGCACACAATGACGTTGTGTGCGTGTGGTGTTGGCAAATCTACACACTGATTTCCTATGAACGCATGCGTGTCTCCACAAAACTCATGTTGTCGTGCATCAGCCTTCATTCGTTTCACGGAGTCGCATTTCACTCTCTCACTCACTCACCCCCCTCCCGCCCCCTTTGAGAGATGCTAAGTGTTGGCGTTAATTGAAGTGGGGGGGGGGGGGGCTCTCTGGCCGGGGTGGTGGTGTCTCCGCAGGGGGGGGCGGGGACCCACTCCCGTACAGCACCAGAATAGAACCAACAGAGCCGCCTCACTGACTCAGTTCTGGGAGCCACCGCCACCTGTAGCCCCAGAGAACGGTCATGCTAACTCATCTAAAACCTCAAACTCTCGTCTTCCAACTCACGCTAGCTCTGCTACTAACTCATGCCATCTGATGGTAACTGCTGCTAACTCGTGCGGAGGTCTGTTGTGTCGCCGCTGGTCTCTGGGATGTGCGCCATTGGGTTAGCGTTGTGCTGACATGTCGCTGTGTGCTCTCGTAGCGTGATCGCCAATCACATCAACACCACTTTGCAAGGATTTTGAGTACTCAACAAGCCTGCTACACACACACACATTACATGTGTTTGTAACACACACACGTGCACACACACACGTGCACATCCTTGTGTAAGCGGTTGTGTACATGTCAACGCTAGCTTGCGTCAGAGGCCCGCATGCAACACACAGATGTAGACTTACTGATGTTGACACACACGCACAGGGTGTGTGTGTGTGTGTGTGTGTGTGTGTGTGTGTGTGTGTGTGTGTGTGTGTGTGTGTGTGTGTGTGTGTGTGTGTGTGTGTGTGTGTGTGTGTGTGTGTGTGTGTGTGTGTGTGTGTGTGTGTGTGTGGTAACACAATAGCTGTTTCTGATTGGCTATTGGTTCCCTGGTCTGGTGAAATCAGGAAGTACAATTGGATTGTTGAGCGGTATTTAATGTTGTTGTGTTTGTGAGCAGTTACTACTGATCATAGACGTTATTCAGTAAGCGATGCTCCCTGGCTAATTCAGCGCCTGAATGACAACAATAATTACATAAGCTGGACTTCCTGTGTGCCGTCTACTTGACCGCCACTGATTGGCTCGCGCTGTTAAGGCCCACAAATACACGGTACAGGCCCTGCCCCTTTAATTCCCTGGGCAGCTCCTGTCTCTCTGTCTGTGTCAGTTTGTCTGTCTGTGTGGCTGTCTGCCTGCCTGCCTGCCTGCCTGCCTGTCTGTCTGTCTGTCTGGCTGCCTGTAGTGTCTGGCTGCCGGGCCTGGTCTTAGTCCTGGCCCAGTAGTGGAGACCAAATCCCAGAGCATCAATCCACATCCATCTCTGGCCCCGCTCCCTTCATTAAGACCCGCCCTGACAGTTGTTGTCACACCCCAGGCAGTCATGTCATTGCACACAAACACACACACACCACACACACCACACACACACGTACGTACGCTGTGTTGCATGGACTTCCCCAACAGCTGGTGTGTGTGTGTGTGTGTGTGTGTGTGTGTGTGTGTGTGTGTGTGTGTGTGTGTGTGTGTGTGTGTGTGTGTGTGTGTGTGTGTGTGTGTGTGTGTGTGTGTGTGTGTGTGTGTGTGTGTGTGTGTGTGTGTGTGTGTTACCTCATCTTATCTCAACTCCCACACCTTATCGTAGCGACCTTTAAACAGAACACAACCAACAGGTTCTAGGTTCCGTTCATGTCCGTAGCCTACCTCCTCACCCCCTACCTGCTCCTTAATGACCTGTCTCTGTGTACTGAACTCCATCTAACATGTGGGGTGCGTTTGTTTCGTGTCCCCCAGACGTGCCGGCACCAGAGCAGCCGGAGTTGTTCCTGAAGAAGCTTCAGCAGTGCTGCACGGTGTTTGACTTCATGGACACGCTGTCCGACCTCAAGATGAAGGAGTACAAGCGATCCACGCTCAACGAGCTGGTGGACTACGTCACGGTCAGCCGCAGCTACCTGACGGAGCAGGCGTACCCCGACGTCGTCAAAATGGTGGGCGTGCCATGTGACACTCACCTGATCTTCTGATGCGTTCAAAGTAAAAGCGCAGTTTTTGTGTTAACGGAGTGGCGGTCGTCTTCCAGGTGTCTTACAACATATTCCGGACGCTTCCGCCCAGCGACAGTAACGAGTTTGACCCCGAGGAGGACGAACCCACGCTGGAGGCCTCCTGGCCACACCTACAGGTACGCAGCAGAGGGCGGGCCACACCGACAGGGACACAGCAGGGGGCGGGGCCACACCGACAGGGACACAGCAGGGGGTGGACCCACACCGACAGGGACACAGCAGGGGGCGGGGCCACACCGACAGGTATGCAGCAGGGGGCGGGGTCACACCGACAGGGACACAGCAGGGGGCGGGGCCACACCTACAGGTAGGCAGTAGGGGGCGGGGCCACCCTGACAGGCACACAGCAGGGGGCGGGGCCACACCTACAGGTAGGGGGCGAGGCCATACATGCAGGTACACAGAACCAACTGGGAAGTTTGAAACTGTTTGGAAAATGGCTGGCACTTAAGTCAAAAGAATCCTTGGCAGGTGATTGGATGAACAGTCTGTCTATCACCAAGCCCATAGCTGCCCTTGGGTCACTGTCACTGTCAATCAGACAGCTTGAAGCCTGGCAGGATGGATTCTGCCGTGAATTAGATCTCACAAATCCGGCACCTTTCGCCACTAGAGGACAGTAAGGTCACATGGTCTAGTGTAGTTTCTCATCAAACAGAGCAGGGCCAGGGCTTCAAGATGCAACACTAGCGTCTAGCTGCTAGCTGGTCATCATGTTAACACTCTTCCTCTCTCCTTCTTCACCACCTCATCTCTGTCTCTCTCTCCCTCTCTCTGTGTCTCTCTCATGCTCTCTCGTTCTCTCTCCCTCCCTCTCTCTCTCTCTTTCTCTTTCTCTCCCTGTTTCTCTGCCTCTTTCTCTCTCCCTGTCTCTGTCTGTCTGTCTCTCTCTCCCCCTGTCTTGTCTGTCTGTCTGTCTCTCTCTCCCTGTCTCGGTCTCTCTCGCTCTCTCCCTCTGTGTCTCTCACTCTCCCCGCCTGTCTCTCTCTCCCTGTCTCTCTCACTCCATCTCTCTCTCTCTCCCCGCCTGTCTCTCTGCCTGTCTGTCTCTCCTCCCCCCCCCCCCGCCTCCAGCTGGTGTATGAGTTCTTCATTCGCTTCCTGGAGAGCCAGGAGTTCCAGCCCAGCATCGCCAAAAAGTACATCGACCAGAAGTTCGTCCTGCAGGTCAGTGGCATCGCCGTGACAACAAGCCCCGCCCATCCCATCCCAGATGATCAAGTTATTGTCCTGTGGAAACGTCAGTGACATCAATATGTCATTATGGAGACGACACCCGTACTGTTCTGTATCTCTCTCCTCGTCTGCTTTTACTCTTAAAGTAGAACAAGATGCACAAATGTAAATAATGTAAATACAATTGGATAACAGTCCAGCGTTCTATAGCTCTATAGAGCCGGGATGTCCGTGAAGACTCATTTTCCTGGTGATCAAACAAACGTCAAGAGGGAACCTTCCTAGAAGTCTGTCACATCCTAGATCACATCACAACCAAAGAGACCATAACAGTCCTGTGTGTTTGTGTGTGTTTTACACGAGCCATTTGAAATGCTCAACCCAATGTTTTTGTTCCGTTTGTAGAAATGAGGCCGAAAAGTGACATTTAAAGCCGGACCCGTGCTCTCGTGGAGCGACGGCGTCAGTACCTCGGGGAACCGTCCCGAGCCGTCTAGACTTTGGAGGTTACCATACGAAAAATGTCTTCAAGAGACGTGATCAACAACGTATCTTCACAACGGTTCTCATGCATCCTCTCTGCTCTCTCCTCCATGACCTGCCATCGATGCCCCTCGCTGTCCAGCATCCTGGAAGTTGTTTGACAGTGAAGACCGCTCGCGCGAGGGGATACGACCTCATGACCAGCTCCTCCCACCCAGAATCTATCGGGAAATTCCTACGGCCTGCGGGCTTTTATAAGGAAAAACAGATCAACAATATTTTTCTACGGTGAGGAACCTCTCAACAGCAGCGACCAACTCATCCTGTCTGTCTCTAGTTCTGTTGATGAGACAGAGCATTTAACTAAGTCATTCTCTCTCTCTCTCTCTCTCTCTCTCTCTCTCTCTCTGTCTCTAGTTTTGTTTATGAGACAGAGCACTTCAACGGGGTGGCTGAGCTGTTGGAGATCTTGGGAAGGTATGTGCCTGCTCACGCCAACCTCCATCTTGTTCGTCCAGCTGCAAGAGAAACTTTTTTTCAAATTCCCAAGCAGCCCACAAATCGCTTCCCACATTGGTTTGGGTTGTCAGGGTCTCAATGAATAATATGTCTGTCTCTCTCTCTGTCTCCATCTCTCGCTCTGTCTGTCTGTCTCTCTCTCTCTCTCTGTCTATCTGTCTCGCTCTCTGTCTCTCTCTGTCTCTCTGCAGTATAATCAATGGCTTCGCTCTGCCCCTGAAAGCAGAACATAAACAGTTTCTGGTCAAAGTGTTGATCCCGCTCCACACGGTCCGGAGCCTCTCGCTGTTCCACGCACAGGTAACACACCTGCCCGTGTAAATACAGGTGTACACACATATTATACCTTACTATGTATTATAACGAGGTATTCAACCACCGATATTGGAGTTATTTTTTGATGATCTGGAATGTGACCAACGTCTGGGGCTTCTGAATCGGCCTGTGCTGCCTTGCTCATGGGTTCAGGGTGGCCTGTGGTTTACCTTGTGGTCTCTCCCTGCAGCTGGCCTACTGCATTGTACAGTTCCTAGAAAAAGACCCTGCACTAACAGAACCCGTAAGTACACCTCTCTCTCTTCTCTTCTCTTCTCTTCTCTTCTCTTCTCTTCTCTTCTCTTCTCTTCTCTTCTCTTCTCTTCTCTTCTCTTCTCTTCTCTTCTCTTCTCTTCTCTTCTCTCTGCTAGCATCCCCAGCTGGGGATGCTAGCAGCGTAGTGTAGCGCTGTGGCGGCTAGCTGTTAGCTCTGCTTTTCACCCTGCCTCTCGCTCTCCTCCTGTGTCTCAGGTCATCAGGGGGTTACTGAAGTTCTGGCCAAAAACCTGCAGTCAAAAAGAGGTGAAGAACCAGTTCTGTGTGTGTACTGATGTGTGTGTGTGTGTGTACTTGTGTGTGTGTGTACTGATGTGTGTGTACTGATGTGTGAGAGAGAGGAGAATGGCCTTCCTCTTCAAATAGGGTGAGTCAAATGCAGCCCCCGTATCCCTCTCTCTCTCTCTCTCTCTCTCTCTCTCTCTCTCTCTCTCTCTCTCTCTCTCCATGTCTCTCTCTCTCTCCATGTCTCTAGTTTTGTTTATGAGACAGAGCACTTCAACGGGGTGGCTGAGCTGTTGGAGATCTTGGGAAGGTATGTGCCTGCTCACGCCAACCTCCATCTTGTTCGTCCAGCTGCAAGAGAAACTTTTTTTCAAATTCCCAAGCAGCCCACAAATCGCTTCCCACATTGGTTTGGGTTGTCAGGGTCTCAATGAATAATATGTCTGTCTCTCTCTCTGTCTGTCTGTCTGTCTCTCGCGCTCTCTCTCTCTGTCTCTCTCTGTCTCTCTGCAGTATAATCAATGGCTTCGCTCTGCCCCTGAAAGCAGAACATAAACAGTTTCTGGTCAAAGTGTTGATCCCGCTCCACACGGTCCGGAGTCTCTCGCTGTTCCACGCACAGGTAACACACCTGCCCGTGTAAATACAGGTGTACACACATATTATACCTTACTATGTATTATAACGAGGTATTCAACCACTGATATTGGAGTTATTTTTGATGATCTGGAATGTGACCAACGTCTGGGGCTTCTGAATCGGCCTGTGCTGCCTTGCTCATGGGTTCAGGGTGGCCTGTGGTTTACCTTGTGGTCTCTCCCTGCAGCTGGCCTACTGCATTGTACAGTTCCTAGAAAAAGACCCTGCACTAACAGAACCCGTAAGTACACCTCTCTCTCTTCTCTCTCTCTCTTCTCTCTCTTCCTTCTCTTCTCTTTCTTCTCTTCTCTTCGTCTTCTCTCTTCTCTTCTCTTCTCTTCTCTTCTCTTCTCTTCTCTTCTCTTCCCCGCCCCCCCCCCCCCAGCTGGGATTGCTAGCTGCGTAGTGTAGCGCTGTGGCGGCTAGCTGTTAGCTCTGCTTTTCACCCTGCCTCTCGCTCTCCTCCTGTGTCTCAGGTCATCAGGGGGTTACTGAAGTTCTGGCCAAAAACCTGCAGTCAAAAAGAGGTGAAGAACCAGTTCTGTGTGTGTACTGATGTGTGTGAGTGTGTGTACTTGGTGTGTGTGTACTGATGTGTGTGTACTGATGTGTGTGTTGTGCAGGTGATGTTCCTGGGGGAACTCGAGGAGATCCTGGACGTCATCGAGCCAACGCAGTTCGTGAAGATCCAGGAGCCGCTCTTCAAACAGATCTCCAGATGTGTGTCCAGCCCACACTTCCAGGTCAGCCAATCACATCGCGAGGGGCGTGCGCCCCCCGGCCAATCGGAACACGTTCCTGACCCAAAGTGGTTTATAAGCACCAAAAGTGTCCCGTGATCCCATCGATTACTGTCCACTCACGACTCGCCATGAATGTCCTTGTTAATAAACAAAGTGTGGTGATGGTGAGGATGGAGGTCGTCATGGTAATGGTGGTAGTCATGATGATGCTGATGGTCATGCGTGTGCGTGTGCGTGCGCAGGTGGCAGAGCGGGCGCTGTACTACTGGAACAACGAGTACATCATGAGTCTGATCGAGGAGAACTCCAGCGTCCTGCTGCTGCTGCTGTTGTTGTTGTTGTTGTGTTGATATTGTACAACACAAACAAAAATCTCCTGTTGTGGTTCTGAGCAGTAACGTGGCACGTTGGAATAAGTGTATTCCCCCGATTTGTCCTCGGGATGAATGGTCACCGCTTATCTGTCGGAGCTTTGGAGTTTGGCCCTTTTACGTCCCCTATGTATGTATGTATGTATGGCGCGTTTATCCTGGGGTGATTTACAACGCTACTGCCTGACTGGCTTTGGTAAATGAGTTAGACCACTCCCCTTCTATAGTTCTGAGAAGACTGTGTACTTTGGCTATTGTAGTCTGTAGAAGTACTCATAAAACCACTCTGTCGTTGAGATTGTTTTGTCGGTTGTGGATATCCGACATCCTGCATTCCGAACTTCCGTAATCTTCTAGCCGAGATCGAGAGTGAATTCCTACTAGCAAGGTCGCTATAACGCTGTAGAGAGAATATTTCTTCTCCGATTTATCTCACTCTCCGTGTCTCCGCCTGGTGTGTGTGTGTGTGTGTGCAGGAGGTGTATGACATGTCCAACGGCTACGAGGACCACATGGTGGCCGACGAGGGAAAGGACGGCAAGACCAACCTGATCGTCAACTACCTGCCGCAGAGCATGAGCCAGGATGAGCTCCGCAGCCTCTTCAGCAGCATCGGCGAGGTGGAGTCGGCCAAGTTGGTCCGGGACAAAGTCGCAGGTGTGTCCCGCCTTCCTCCACCTCCACCCCACCATCCCCTCCCCTCCATTCACTTCCTTGTTGATGTTAAAGACTTCCCAGACCGGTGCCACAGGTGTGTGTGAAATTGTTTAGCTGCTACAAGCCATTTAAAGGGCCACTACTTCACCGTTCAAAATCTCCCCACCCCCAGAACCCAATCTCCAGCATCACACGTGGGAGTGGCCCCCTAGGTGTGTGAGGAATCGAGGGTCCTGATTGGTTGTAGAGTTGGGATTGGCAGACCCTCGCCCCGCCCCCCTAAATAGGGGCCCTTCGTATGTACAACCACTTGATTTTATCTGGGCTCTGTAACCGCACCTGGAAAAGGTGTTCTGATCTGATCTATTAGCCCCTCCTTCTGCCGGTACTCTAGCCACGCCTGCCGGTCCGGGGGCCCGGCAGGATTGGCCATCCAGACACCTCCCACTAGCCAATTCACGGGTACAACTTATTGAGTCTACCGCTTAAGTAAGTCCACGGCTACATATATGAGTGCACCCCGTAAATGAGTGTCATTTCACGGGTACAACTTATTGAGTCTACCGCTTAAGTAAGTCCACGGCTACATATATGAGTGCACCCCGTAAATGAGTGTCATTTCACCGGGCCAATAGTATCCCAGGCCCGGTGGTTTGGCCACCCTGAGTTTACTATGGCCACCACTACTGCCTTTATTCATTTATTTATGCCAGGATCAATTCCAACTGTATTTTGTTTTGTTTGGAAACCGTTATGCAATGTTTGTTTGTTTGTTTGTTTTTTTGGGGGGAGGGTTTGATATTTCTTTGTCCAATATTATTATTATATATATATACATATATATGCAGTTTATTAAAAAATTGTAACTATACAAAGTTTTTTTTGTTTTTGTTTTTGTTTTATTGTTTTCTTTTTTTTTTTTTCTCTAGGCCACAGTTTAGGGTACGGATTTGTTAACTATCTTAACCCTAGTGATGCAGACAGAGCTATCAGTACACTGAACGGACTAAGGCTACAGTCTAAAACTATCAAGGTAAAGTGCCGTAAGGTGTTCTCCCACTGTCACCCCCAACAAAAGATCTCATTTAATGTCATTTTAATTTCTTTCCTGGCTCCTGTGCTACCTAGGCCTGTCTCGTAACACCTTCACCCCCACCAGGGTCTACCCCTGCGTGTTCCCGTTCCGTGTATATGTCCGGCTAGAGTTTCCCCCCCATTTCTCATTTCCTCGGTTTTCTGATTAGATTACGTTCGTAAGCTTTAAATTTCTAGTTTTAATTTAAATTCCTTGTTTTTGTACTCTTTTAATTGGCTTTTTATTGATTTTTGATTGGCCACTATTCTCTGTTTACCCGCTTTTATTAATGAGGTCGCCTGTAGCCATGCAAGCCGCCATTTTGGTGGGTTAACAGGCTTACAGTTAGAATCCAGGAACCGTCCTTTTGTTTAATTTCACTTTTCTTTGTTTGCCTTATTTGTTTACTTTATTGCTTTTGCCGACTTCATCTGCCAACTAAACTATAAGGCTTATTTTTAATGAGACGGGCTTACTTGCATACAATAATATTCCCAGTAATTAAAATGTAACTGCCACATATTTATATATATTTGTATTTATATTTTTGCTAATGGTTCTGAAAATCGAAATGGTAATGACAGTAGGGTCAGTGTTTAATAGTGACTTTGTTCTGTCACTCAGTGATACCTAACATAACAACAGAACTGTGTCTGCGACTTTCATAACATGATTTATATCATTCTAATAATAGCAATGAATCCCCTCTGGGTCTGACGAGGTGTCTGTTGCTCCCCCTGCTGCTCAGGTGTCGTTTGCGCGGCCCAGCTCGGAGACCATCAAGGACGCCAACCTGTACATTAGCGACCTGTACATTAGCGGCCTGCCCCGGACCATGGTCCAGAAGGACGTGGAGGACATGTTCACGGGCTACGGCCACATCATCAACTCCCGCGTGCTGGTTGACCAGGCCACGGGTACGGCGACCGCGGCGCTCTCACACCAGATCTCAGATCAGTCGTTTTTAGAGCATTGTGATTCAGGGTGGGTGTCTATTAGGTTGGGATGTGGGGGAATTGAACCCGGTACCTTTTTTGGGGTCGTGGGCTGTAAACGACCAAATGCTACTTGCCGATGGCCGGACTAACGGAAAACTAGTAAAACTAGTGAAACGAGGAAGACACACAAGGCTAGAGTCTAGACGATGTTTAATTTACCATTTATTTATGTTAATTATATATGTTAATTTAGGCCAGCTTGTTTTATTCCTCTCAAATCTTGCGGTTCTCTCCTGTAACTTGAATGAAGTTGGGACCCGGATTGGATCGGCTCGCGAGCCGCATCCGGCCCCCGGGGTGCATGTTGGCCACCCCTGCCCTAACCACGACCTTGTAGCAAACATTGTGGATCACAAATGCGTAGTGTGTGTGTAAACACTGCCCCCACCACCCCTTGCCCTGCAGGCCTCTCCCGCGGCGTGGCCTTCATCCGCTTCGACAAGCGGGCGGAGGCGGAGAACGCCATCAAGGACCTGAACGGCCAGAAGCCGCCCGGCGCTGCCGAGCCCATCACCGTAAAGTCTTTGTGGAAGTAAAGGAAGTCCCGCCCCCTTCCTCCACAAGGACCACCCTCCTGTCCGTCTCTCCGTCTTGGTAACCGAGAGCAACCGGGGAAATGAGTCCATCTTCTCTTGACACTTTTTTTTTTTTTCCCCCAGTCCTCCTTCGCCCTCCTTCCTTCTACTAAGAGACTCTTAACTTCCTGTCTGCGCAGGAAGTCAGAGAGGGTGGTTGGGGGGAGGGTAAAAAAAATAAATAAACGCCACCAACAGGAAGTGGGGTGTCAACGTTACCAGGGCAACGAGACTGCTGGAATCGGGGGAGGGGGTGTATCTTGGCTAGGGAACGCCATCGCTAGCATCGAATCGAGATCAGTCGGTTGGTCACATGGCCCATCCTGCGTACGTTCTCGTTTCATGTCCTTTCCCGCTAGATGCGTTAGCGACGACGTAGCGGCGCGGTTCTACTCGATCCGTGCGCTCTCTCTCGCTTCCAAGGAGATGGATTCCAGGTTCTGCTTTTTCCGATAGTGCAGTTGTTATTTTGTTGGGTTTTTTAATTTTTTATTTCTTCTTGTGGACTTCTCTACTGAGCCTGAGTCACCAACCGTACCAGGTTAACGCTGGTACCAGTCTGGTACTGGTATCCAACGCCACGCTGGTTGAAAAACAATATCACACACACACACACACACACACAGAAAAAAGACCTGATGTTCTGCTCTCCAAAAGTGTTTAAAAAAAACAAATGCTACTTCTGCCCGTTTGTGAACCATGGCTGACCCTCCGCCCCGCCACCAGAGGGCGATGTGGTGCCACAGACCCTCTGCCCTGCCACCAGAGGGCGCTGTGGCATCACAGACCCTCCGCCCCGCCACCAGAGGGCTATGTGGTGCCACAGACCCTCTGCCCTGCCACCAGAGGGCTATGTGGTGCCACAGACCCTCCGCCCCGCCGCCAGAGCTCTGTGGCGTCACAAACCATTTGCTCCGCCACCAGAGGGCGCTGCAGTGTCACAGACCCTCCGCCACCAGAAGGCCCTGTGGCGTCACAGACCCTCTGCTCTGCCACCAGAGGGCACTGTGGTGTCAGTCCCTCTGCCACCAAAGGGCACTGTGGTGTCAGTCCCCAGAGGGCACTGTGGTGTCAGTCCCTCTGCCACCAGAGGGCACTGTGGTGTCAGTCCCTCTGCCACCAAAGGGCACTGTGACGTCACAGACCCTCCTGCCCCACCACCAGGGGGCGTGTTGCGAACGCCAGGGGGGGAGCCGTCAAATAACGCAAGCCTGTATATTGTTATTGAATGCAGTACAACGCTACTCTTGTATCTCGTAGTAATTTAGCCTATATTTTTGCTTAGGATTCTGCGGAGAGGATGATCCAGTATATAAAGCGGTATTACGGAGCAATTCTTCCCTGGTATTTATAATAGTGTTCCCTTTTCAGTTCTCTTTCTGTCGCTTTAAACTCCTCCGTTTTTATTCTCTTTTGTTTTTGGACATTTTGATGAAGTTTCTTTTGACCATCGGATAATTATTTTTTAGTAAGTGTGGGGTTGGGGTTTCTTGGGTGGGGAGAGGAAGAGGACTTTTCCCGATATTCTTCTTTTTTTTTGACCGTAAAAGTTTTTTTCCCCGAGCGTTGTTGAAAACCCTTCCTCAGAGTTAATGTACTTTAGGATGGCCCAGATGTAATATGATTTAAAATACAAAAAAAGAGAGAGAAAAGAAAAAAAGGGTTGGAGAAATACAAATGTTTAATTATTTTAAAAAAAATAAAGAGATATTAAATTAAATCTGTTTTGTGATAAAGCCTAGATATTGAATTCATTTATTTTTTACACTGTTAAGTGTGTGTGTGTATGTGCAGGCAAGTGTGGTTTACGGAACCAATTTTCAGGTTTACATACCAGCATTACGATACCATTCGGGTTACAAGACCATTTTTGTCTCGTAATTCCAGGAATGTGAATGGTTGTAGTTATTGAATAATAGTAATTGAAAACATTTACATGTATTGTTACTACCTTACTGGTATTATCAATTTATATAGTTATTTAACATTTAGAACCCTCACGATATTTATGACGTTTACAAATATAGACCTTATAACCCCTGATGTGTGTGTATGAACATCGGACATCGGACAACCCTGTAGCCCGGCGTTAGTATTGCAATCTATACACACTCAGATCATACACCATCTCGCGGGAAACGTCAACAACGCCACGTTAGACAATTTCCCGCGAGTTTTCTGGACTGGAATGGACAAAGGTAGGCAGCATCGCTCATATTCCGTACATTAATTTAAGCTAACTGTCATAGCATCAGCTGACTTAAAGTAGCTTTCATTGTGAGCATTAGACCATTTCCATGTGATACAATATTTATCGCTGGGTAGCGAGAAATATTGGTAACGTTTGGTGATGACAGTGTTTTACAGTGAAATGCCCCGTTAAACTAGTTTGGTGTTTTTTCTGTTTTCAGTGGCGCCTGCAAGACCACGTGGGCCACAGCTGAAGTCAACGCTGTGATGCAACACGCCATGTGACCTCTCACATCATGAGAGGTCACATGGCATCCAAGAAGGAATGCGAGTCGTGCAAAAGGAGTCGATTCAGGAGGACGATTCAAAATAAAGGGGCTAACAATTAAGCGACAGAATACGTAAATTCTGTCTACTTTTATATTGTTTACATCAACAGCTGTTTGTGGGGTGGGAGTGTAAAAGTAAAATTATACAATTAAAAATGTACAGATTGTTTGGGTATATAAGCATGCTAGCCACCAAACACACACTCTACAGATGGATATCCTGTATACTGTATAATACTTTTTTCACTCCAATTTGAAATGTTTTAATGGAATGTATTAAACATGTCGTGTGTTTCTTTACTCGGATTATAATTATCACATATCAAACTAACTTGATAAAACCTGGAGTTTTAACGACGGCTACTGTTATCGTTAGGCCTACAAAGAAAGGCTCACTGAGATGCTGATGGACGCGTTTCAATATTTCGGCCACAAGGCGGCAGCGAACGTTTGCGTTTCAACAATTTAATCTATTATGAAATTGTCTATTACACAATTTCTCGTGTAAATGTTGACCCTTGACCTCCTAGTTGAGTTCGACTCCTGACGGCTGACGAGGTGTTCACAGATGTGGAGTCAACGTCAGGGTCTCATATTCTCCACTAGGGGGCGGTAAGGTCACACCAGCAGGCTAGTTGGTATGAACTCATGTTTAATGTGCGCGTCCTCTTGTGTCTTGCATCCCAAACTCGCTCTAAATGTTTCATTCATATTCTTTACTTTGTCTCCATTTTAGTCTCTCTCGCTCTCTCTCTCTCTCCCCCTGTGGTGTTTCTGTATGTTTTCATCCCAAATGATTAAACATCTTCAATCCCGCCCCTTTTAAAAGCAAAGACAGGTGATCGTGCATCACCTGGGAGAATGATGGCCCAGGCTCAGTCTCTTCCAAAATCCCTGCTAATGTTTGAAGCATGTCAAATATCCCTCTGTTCACTCACCGTCCCCACAATTACAGTTTGGCTTTGAATGCAACTACTTTATCTGCCAACTTGAAGACAGTTGTCATTTTCCCCTGAAGTGACAGATTGAGTTCATTGAGCAGGTTGAATACGTCGCACAATGTAACGGTCAGACATTGAATAGCGCCACTAGGGGCGCACCTCTTATACAGCGCTTGCCTAGTTAGGTTTGGCTTGCGTAACTTCCGACGGGATAATTAGTGGAGAGCACGCGGTCTCTCCATAGTGGCGAAGGGGAGTGAGGTGCACAGACGTCAGGTGCTTTATCTTTATATTATGCATCTATTTTACATTAATCCGTCCTTGTGTGTTGGAGACCTGTACCTTTGGACCCGTTCTCAATAAATGGTCTTAACTGGTCACAATCTGTCTGCCATTGCTGTCCGGAGCACCCACCTGGCCTACACCACCCCACCTACCTTCGTTACAAGCTTGTAACGAAGGTAGGTGGGGTGGTGTAGTGGCGCTATTCAATGTTTGACCGTTACAACAAGTAAGCGTGTCGGCCAAGAGACACAGACGGATTTTTTCAAAAGAAAACATCTTTCAGACTGATAATCAATCAAATATTTTTGTATTCATTCTTTCTGTGCGGGGCCCGGGACCGAATGACCCCACGGATCAGTGGTTGGGGACCACTGACCCGCGTAGCGGTGGGCGTGGCACGCACAAGTGGGCGGGGCACCGCCGGTCACGTGGCTCCGTTCGTGTGTCGCGTCGTCGTCCTGCTGCTGTCTCGCTGAGCGCCGCGACAAAAGCACAACAGAGTGCATTTTTTTTTCCACTTTTACAAAGAAGTAGTGCATTAAAAAACCACCACCAAGCCCCGTCCAGTCTGGTGAGTGTCCTCCAACCACAACGTCTGACTTACTGAGGTGTTTGCGTGAGGATGTCGTAGGCGATCGGCCATGCTGCGGGGCCATTTTATATTAGCGGCTAGCTGTTAGCTGTTAGCAAGTCTCCCCGAGCATTAGCGCGGTGGGGTGGGTGTGTGTGTGTGTGTGTGTGTGTGTGTGTGGGGGGGGGTTGTACTGAATCGGATACACAAGGAGTGTTCTTTTGCGTTCGGTGACAATAACTCGTTTATTTTCTTTTGATTGTGTGTACTGGGCTAAGCTAGCTAGCGAGGTCGCCGCAGTGCCAAGGCCAATTTATAGTGCTGCGTCGAAGCTGCGCCGTAGCTTTACGCAAGTGGCTTACGCCGTTGCCTTACGCAAGTAGCTTACGCCGTTGCCTTACGCAAGTGGCTTACGCCGTTGTTGGTATTTCTACTTCTGCGTAGTTTCGACGCAGAAGTATGAATTGGCCTTCAGGCCCGACATGTAGCCTAATAGCCTAGCATGGTAGCTAACCACGCCACGCCCATCCTAACACGCAATACGCGCCACATTACTTTATAATATAAAACGTGACATTTTCCAACGTGACTCAATGCTGCTTACCATTCTTTGTACGTGTGTGTGTGTGTGTGTGTGCTATTGATTTGTATGTATCGGCAAGTGTCTTTAGTGTAATGTTAATATTAATGCGGTACACATGTATGTCAATGTGCTGTCAAACATAATGCAGCATTCCTTGTATTCAAGTAGTCTGTTCTTATATTAAAGTGTGAGTGTGTGTGTTCAGCCCCAGGAGCAGTGCGGTGTCTTAATGGCAGTTCGCAGAGGTCACATTCGGTATTTGAAAGTAAGTATGACTTGATCCCATTCGCATGCATTTTGTGTGTTAACTATTATTATTTATTTACGTTTTTGGGCACATGTCTGCGAAGATCTTGCCACATTGAATTTCGAGTCCATAACATCAAAATCTCTCTCTCCCTCTCTCCCCTCCTCTGAAAAAAACAAAGGATGAATTTGTAAATAATGTGTTTGTTGTCCAGGCCGCAGCCTCGCTTGCTCGCTGGCTGGCTGGCTGGCCGGCCGGACACAGGACTCTCATTCACTACATTAGACAGTGTCTCCTACCCCACCAGAATACCCAATGGGAGTCGTGTGGGGGGGGGGGGCATGAATGGGGTCTACTGTCAGGTGGCCAATAGAGGCGTGTGCGTGCGTGTGTGCGTGCGCGTGTGTGTGTGTGTGGTGCCGCCGCGGTTGGTCTGGGCCCGGGTCGTTCCAGTCAGTGGCCACTAACTGCCCACGCCCCCCAATCCCCACTATCCCCTCCCCACTGGCACCAGTTTCTGGGGGGAAGACCTAGAGGCCTGCTGCTGCTGCTGTTGTTGTTGTTGTTGTGTTGATATTGTACAACACAAACAAAAATCTCCTGTTGTGGTTCTGAGCAGTAACGTGGCACGTTGGAATAAGTGTATTCCCCCGATTTGTCCTCGGGATGAATGGTCACCGCTTATCTGTCGGAGCTTTGGAGTTTGGCCCTTTTACGTCCCCTATGTATGTATGTATGTATGGCGCGTTTATCCTGGGGTGATTTACAACGCTACTGCCTGACTGGCTTTGGTAAATGAGTTAGACCACTCCCCTTCTATAGTTCTGAGAAGACTGTGTACTTTGGCTATTGTAGTCTGTAGAAGTACTCATAAAACCACTCTGTCGTTGAGATTGTTTTGTCGGTTGTGGATATCCGACATCCTGCATTCCGAACTTCCGTAATCTTCTAGCCGAGATCGAGAGTGAATTCCTACTAGCAAGGTCGCTATAACGCTGTAGAGAGAATATTTCTTCTCCGATTTATCTCACTCTCTCCGTGTCTCCGCCTGGTGTGCAGGAGGTGTATGACATGTCCAACGGCTACGAGGACCACATGGTGGCCGACGAGGGCAAGGACGGCAAGACCAACCTGATCGTCAACTACCTGCCGCAGAGCATGAGCCAGGATGAGCTCCGCAGCCTCTTCAGCAGCATCGGCGAGGTGGAGTCGGCCAAGTTGGTCCGGGACAAAGTCGCAGGTGTGTCCCGCCTTCCTCCACCTCCACCCCACCATCCCCTCCCCTCCATTCACTTCCTTGTTGATGTTAAAGACTTCCCAGACCGGTGCCACAGGTGTGTGTGAAATTGTTTAGCTGCTACAAGCCATTTAAAGGGCCACTACTTCACCGTTCAGAATCTCCCCACCCCCAGAACCCAATCTCCAGCATCACACGTGGGAGTGGCCCCCTAGGTGTGTGAGGAATCGAGGGTCCTGATTGGTTGTAGAGTTGGGATTGGCAGACCCCCCCCCTTCCTCGCCCCGCCCCCCTAAATAGGGGCCCTTCGTATGTACAACCACTTGATTTTATCTGGGCTCTGTAACCGCACCTGGAAAAGGTGTTCTGATCTGATCTATTAGCCCCTCCTTCTGCCGGTACTCTAGCCACGCCTGTCGGTCCGGGGGCCCTCAGTGATTGGCTAGTGGGAGGTGTCTGGATGGCCAATAGTATCCCAGGCCCGGTGGTTTGGCCACCCTGAGTTTACCTATGGCCACCACTACTGCCTTTATTCATTTATTTATGCCAGGATCAATTCCAACTGTATTTTGTTTTGTTTGGAAACCGTTATGCAATGTTTGTTTGTTTGTTTGTTTTTTTGGGGGGAGGGTTTGATATTTCTTTGTCCAATATTATTATTATATATATATATACATATATATGCAGTTTATTTAATTTTTTTAACTATACAAAGTTTTTTTTGTTTTTGTTTTTGTTTTATTGTTTTCTTTTTTTTTTTTTCTCTAGGCCACAGTTTAGGGTACGGATTTGTTAACTATCTTAACCCTAGTGATGCAGACAGAGCTATCAGTACACTGAACGGACTAAGGCTACAGTCTAAAACTATCAAGGTAAAGTGCCGTAAGGTGTTCTCCCACTGTCACCCCCAACAAAAGATCTCATTTAATGTCATTTTAATTTCTTTCCTGGCTCCTGTGCTACCTAGGCCTGTCTCGTAACACCTTCACCCCCACCAGGGTCTACCCCTGCGTGTTCCCGTTCCGTGTATATGTCCGGCTAGAGTTTCCCCCCCATTTCTCATTTCCTCGGTTTTCTGATTAGATTACGTTCGTAAGCTTTAAATTTCTAGTTTTAATTTAAATTCCTTGTTTTTGTACTCTTTTAATTGGCTTTTTATTGATTTTTGATTGGCCACTATTCTCTGTTGACCCGCTTTTATTAATGAGGTCGCCTGTAGCCATGCAAGCCGCCATTTTGGTGGGTTAACAGGCTTACAGTTAGAATCCAGGAACCGTCCTTTTGTTTAATTTCACTTTTCTTTGTTTGCCTTATTTGTTTACTTTATTGCTTTTGCCGACTTCATCTGCCAACTAAACTATAAGGCTTATTTTTAATGAGACGGGCTTACTTGCATACAATAATATTCCCAGTAATTAAAATGTAACTGCCACATATTTATATATATTTGTATTTATATTTTTGCTAATGGTTCTGAAAATCGAAATGGTAATGACAGTAGGGTCAGTGTTTAATAGTGACTTTGTTCTGTCACTCAGTGATACCTAACATAACAACAGAACTGTGTCTGCGACTTTCATAACATGATTTATATCATTCTAATAATAGCAATGAATCCCCTCTGGGTCTGACGAGGTGTCTGTTGCTCCCCCTGCTGCTCAGGTGTCGTTTGCGCGGCCCAGCTCGGAGACCATCAAGGACGCCAACCTGTACATTAGCGGCCTGCCCCGGACCATGGTCCAGAAGGACGTGGAGGACATGTTCACGGGCTACGGCCACATCATCAACTCCCGCGTGCTGGTTGACCAGGCCACGGGTACGGCGACCGCGGCGCTCTCACACCAGATCTCAGATCAGTCGTTTTTAGAGCATTGTGATTCAGGGTGGGTGTCTATTAGGTTGGGATGTGGGGGAATTGAACCCGGTACCTTTTTTGGGGTCGTGGGCTGTAAACGACCAAATGCTACTTGCCGATGGCCGGACTAACGGAAAACTAGTAAAACTAGTGAAACGAGGAAGACACACAAGGCTAGAGTCTAGACGATGTTTAATTTACCATTTATTTGTTAATTATATATGTTAATTTAGGCCAGCTTGTTTTATTCCTCTCAAATCTTGCGGTTCTCTCCTGTAACTTGAATGAAGTTGGGACCCGGATTGGATCGGCTCGCGAGCCGCATCCGGCCCCCGGGGTGCATGTTGGCCACCCCTGCCCTAACCACGACCTTGTAGCAAACATTGTGGATCACAAATGCATAGTGTGTGTGTAAACACTGCCCCCACCACCCCTTGCCCTGCAGGCCTCTCCCGCGGCGTGGCCTTCATCCGCTTCGACAAGCGGGCGGAGGCGGAGAACGCCATCAAGGACCTGAACGGCCAGAAGCCGCCCGGCGCTGCCGAGCCCATCACCGTAAAGTTTGCAGCAAACCCCAACCAGGTGAAGAACGCGCCGTTCGTCTCCCAGATGTACCACAACCAGCCACGCCGCTTCGGGGGCCCCGTCCACCACCAGGCCCAGAGGTTCAGGTCAGCACACGGGAGGCGGTCATGTTTATGTCACTGGATGTTGCATAACATGCATTTGAGATTTGAGTAATGCTTTACAAGCCATTGGTTGGTAGCTGCTTTTCTCGTTAGGTTAGGCTAGCTGGATGCTTGCTAGGCTAGGGTAACTGCCCACCGATCCGCCCTGAGCAGCTCCATTGTGTAACACCTGCCCCCCCCCCCCTACTCCAGGTTCTCCCCCATGAGTGTGGAGCACATGGGCAGCATGGGCGGCGTGAGCCCACAGGGCAGCAGCAGCACCTCGGGCGGCTGGTGTATCTTCATCTACAACCTGGGCCAGGACGCGGATGAGGGCATCCTGTGGCAGATGTTCGGGCCGTTCGGCGCCGTCACCAACGTCAAGGTGATCCGCGACTTCAGCACCAACAAGTGCAAGGGCTTCGGCTTCGTCACCATGACGAACTACGAGGAGGCGGCCATGGCTATCTCCAGCCTCCACGGCTACCGGCTGGGCGACAAGATCCTGCAAGTGTCCTTCAAGACCAGCAAGGGACACAAATAGAGGTCTGGGAGGGGGGGAGGGGAGAGACTTGTGGAAAGATGGACCCGGGGGTGGGGTGGTAGGAGGGCAAAAGGAGCAGGTTCCCCTGCTAACTGCAGGGGAGACGCGATCGCAGTTTTTATTATTTTTATTTTAGTGTACTCTGCTCACTCACCGTGGATATTCACTCATCTACATGTTTGTATTTGTCTTTTATCGCTTTTAGTGTTTTATTTTGCTTTTCTCCCAGTCTTCATTTCATACTTATATATTTTTATATACTGTATAAACTCGGAAAAACAACGTTTGGAGATTTGTGTTTGGTCGATTATTTCTGTATTGTTACAATGCTAATTGGCGTTGTATTTTATAGCGTTTGAAAGCCTGTTTATTTACCTTCACAATGATGTCCAACTTGTAAGGATCATGGATTTGTGCGATGAGCAGCACAGCTGATTATGTGGGTAGCACCCAAGTGAAATTGGCCAAAATTCTCCTTTTGATATTAACTCTTGTTTTGAGTTGTTTGGTGGATTGGATGATTGAACTCTCCATCAGTAACAAGGAACCAACGAGACATATTGGCTATTTTACACTATTCGTTTAATACACCGTCATGAGCCTCAGTAGCGGGTGGAAGATCCATACGCAGCCACAACAGCCTGGCACCTCGTCCTCACGCCGCTCACCAACCTGGTCACATGTTGCTTTGGGATGGCGTTGGAGTTGTTGCAGGTCCACCAGCGTGGTTGTGTTGAACCCTCTTAAGTACAGCACGCCCAAGCTGATCCCACAAGTGTTCAATTGGGTTGAGGTCTGGACTCTCGGCAGGCCATTCCACTCTCTGTGGGGACAAGCGTTGTCATCTTGGAGGATGGAGCTGGGCACCAGATTGTGGAGATACGGGATCGCCACTGGCTGCGGAATCTCATCCCGATATCTCACTGCATTGAGATGGCCTTCAACGAAGACGAGCCTTGTTTTGCCAGTGATGGAGATCCTGGCCCCACACCATGACACTGCCCCCACCAAAAGCTGTTACTCGATCGGTGCAACAATCAGCATAGCGTTCTCCACGCCGTCTCTATATTGACTGGCGGTTAATAGCATGCTTCCTGGTAGCCTTATGAGCTCGAAGATTAGCTGTGCGCAGTCAACACAAGTCAAAACGAGTGTATCCCAACAGGAGAATACACGGTTGAGCGTTGGCAGAGAATTATGGCAAATTTGACTTGGGTGCTCCGCACATAATCAGCTGTACTACTCATCCCACAAATGCATGATCCTTATAAGTTGGACAGCATTGTAAAGGTAAATAAACAGGCTTTCCAACCATATAGAATACAACGCCAATTAGCACTGCAACAACAGAGAAGTAATCGACCAATCGAACACATTTACAAACTTTTTTCCCCCGAGTTTATATACATATACATATACATAGAGAGGGAGGAAACTAAATGATGACATTAAATTAGATCTTTTGTTGGGGGTGACAGTGGGAGAACATCTTACGGCACTTTACCTTGATCGTTTGACTGCAGCCTTAGTCCGTTCAGTGTACTGATGGCTCTGTCTGCGTCATATAAAATATTGGACAAAGAAACATGAAACCCTCCCCAAAAAAAACAACCAACGTTGCATAACGGTTTCCAAACAAAAAGACATTTGGAATTGATCCTGGAATTGATAAATCCACCAAACAAAAAACTTTTTGGGCGTTTTGCACAAAAAGTTTTTCACTCACTGCTTATACTCACGTGTAAATTGTGAAGTGACAATAAAATACTTGAAACTGAAACTTGAAACAATTCAAAACAAGGGTCAATATCAACAGGAGAATGCATTGGCAGAGCATTTGGGCAAATTTGACTTGTGCTGCTCATCCCACAAATCCATGATCCTTACAAGTTGGACAGCATTGTAAAGGTAAATGAACAGGCTTTCCAACCATATCAAATATGCCAATTAGCACTGCAACAACACAGAAATAATCCACCAAAAACCAAACTTCTCAAATTGGTCAGAGCCGGAGAACATGTATCTCATCCCGTGACTTTGGACTAATTTGACACGCATGTATGACATGGGGGGGGGGGGGTCTGAGGTCAGCATCCGTACCGCCGCCCACCTGGATGACAACGGATCTCGTTACAAGACCACGGTTTTGCGGCACTCCTTTTATTTTAGTCAATGCCTGAATTTTAACCCTACAAAGTCTGACTTAAAACTCCCCTCAGGTTGTACATGCTTATCAGAACGAGAAACTGCTTCATTGCTTTAGTTTTAGTTAGGAACATTCTTTTGTGCATTTACTGCCTAACGTCAAACATTGAACATTAAACGGAATAAAAACATAGAAATTCAAAAAAAATAACTAACACACTAATTGAAAAGTAAACAATTAAAAGGTGCAATTTAAAGAAAAGGACAGTGTCCATGGGGGGTGGGGGTCCCGGGTCTTGTTAATGAGGTCAGTTGCCGTGGTTGGGAAGAAGCTGTTCTTGTGGTGTGAGGTTTTGCTCCTGGTGGACCACAATCTTACCTGGAGAGTAGAGGGGAAAGGACGCAGCCTTGAGGGGAACCGGTGCTGGTTGTCCGGGAGTCAGAGACATGTTTCCCCAGCCTCATGTGCTGCTTCCTGTCGGACAGGAAGTCTGTGATCCACCTGCAGGTGGAGTCTGTGTTGAAAGCAGAGCTGGAATCCAGAAACAGGATCCTGGCATACGTTCCCGAGGAGCTCAGGTGCTGGAGGGCCATGTTGGTGGCATTGTCTACACACCTGTTGGCTCTGCAGGGGGTCCAGGAGTGGGTCAGCCCTTGGAGAGCAAAGCACTTTAAAGAACAACCTGTTGTGTGGGCCGATGTTTGTACCCACGGTCCCCCCTACTTAACAAAACTCCTTCTCCGTGCTTGTGCTTAAAACATTGGAGTTTTAAAATTGCAGCAGTTTATGGCGAGGAAGGTGCTGTTAATGTCTGGTCAAGTTCTGTTGAGGAGCGGGGCGGGGGGGGGGGGGATTGTGAGTCCCCAGTTGTCTAAAAATGGACCAACGATGGAGATTTAAAAATGTTTCCAGCTCGTATGTTTTGGGTTAATTTGGATCACGTGAGCTTTTAACCATTTTAGTCCACCAGTTTAAATTCAACACCAGTGCATCGCCTCAGCCCTCTGCTTCTTAGTCTGCCCTCTCAAATCTTTTTGTGTTTATTCGTGTTTTGAAAAAAACTAAACAAGAAATCCCTTATATTTGTCGTTTTAATTAGAAAACTTAGAAACGATGGCCTTTCATGTGCAACCATTTAAGATTTACTTTGTTTTATTTTGTTTTTTCGATTGTTTTACATTTCAATCATTAAATATTTTTAGTTTGGCCCAACTTTTTGATTGCTTCATTTGATTTTGTTTTTAATTATTTACTAAGAATGAATAATTTCCCGAGTGTAATTTTTTTCTCCGATGCAACATTAATGCATTCAGAGCTGTCTGATATTTTTATTTGCCGCTCTCCTCACCTCACGTGTAGACTGATTTTAAGTTTAAGATTCGGTCTCTTTTAGCTCGGAGCGGGTTTTGTACATCGTTGAGACTTACTGTAAGTTCAAAGTAACAAGCGCAGAATTCTAGCTCGCTAACTAGCACAGTACATAAGCAAGGTTTGGACGCTTCAGCCCAGCAACACGTGATCATTCCCATGAAAGTCAATATACTGTATCTAAATTTGAGGTTATCAAATTTTATGTGTGGGCAATTTCATTATTATTATTATTATTATCAAGCATGCAGTCCACAACACGGGAAATTGGATTAATCTTAATATCACCGGCCAAGCATGGAATTTTTGGAAATTTGATCGCCATTCAAATTTTGACTTAGGTCTTTTTAATTGTAGCTGTGTGAAAGTCTACAGCTCAACATATACCGACGAATGCCTTTCTGTTTTCACACACACATTGACGGAAACATAAAGTTGTCTTGGCCCTGTCTGAAACCCATGTTGGTAAAACCCCCCGTTAAGCCCCATTGTCTTTAACTTTGTGCAATATTCTGTGACTTTACTTGACACAGGTAAGTTACGACGGGAAATGTCTCGGCCAACTCTTGAGTGATGATGTCCTTTTGAATTTCGTTTTTCTACCCACTTGACTTGTTACACTCTTCGGAGGGTTAAAGGCCATTTCCTTTTTGGGATGGTCGTTGATTTCTAACATTCTGCCTTTGTTGTGTGCGTCTTCGACAAAGCGGCAACGTCGGACTAATTTATTTGGACCCTGTGTTTGGGTATCCTTGGCTGGGTGTCACATCATGTGTCTGTTGTTCTGGTTTGCATCTTGTTTTGGATTTAATTTCGATGTCTTCTAACATTGGCTCTTTTCAATAAAAACTTGGGAGGTTTTCCAGTGTGGAAAGAAACACTTCTTGATGGTCTTGATGCTGTCCGTGAGAAACCTGCTTTTACGAAGTTTTGAGAAGCTTAAGTTTGATCTTACATTGCTAAATTTGTTTTAAGTGTCTAAAGAATAAAACACATCCACTTTCTTCTTTCTAAAAAATCTTCGAGATGATTACTTTAACAGAAAAGGTGCTATGTGTAAGAATCAGAAATTCCTTCTCAAAACTGACCCCTTTGGCCGGAAAATTGAACTGCAGCCTGCCGAGTGAGAGCTCCGCGGTTTGAGACTAACTATCAGAAACTTATATATTCGTTACAATCATATATTAACAGATAAGACAAAGTATATCACTTTGCGGTACACACATTGACATAGTTTTCATAGTTTACCACTAGCCGATATACTACAACAGAATAAAAATCCTACACATAGTCCATTTAATTTAAATGAAAGATATACCAGTGATGAGTTACATTTCCACATTTTTTTTATTATAAAAAAATATATTTAGCTATGAATCGACATTAGTACATTGGTATAAAACATATATCCTTGTGTATGGCTTATTTCACAGTTCTACAGTAACACTGGGACATTTTTATTTCTCATTGCTTTACTTAACACTTCCTGTGAAGGAAATATCACCCGGAAACCAGCGTCTGGGTGGAAATCCTTTTGCATATTTTCTAATTTCGCACAATCCTCAGTCAGTGAGTGTCACGGTCCGTAGAACAGGTTAAGGCATATCCTGACCGAAAGGCGAACCTAAAATGCCTTCTTTTTTATTTTTATCCCCCAGCGATTGGCAACGCGATTGTTCCTCTTATCCACGATGGACTGTATTTTCCCGCCACCATTTTAGTTGAATGGTGGAGGTCAGGCCGTACAGAAAAAAAAACCAAAAAACTTGTCAAAGAAAGCTCAGATTTACATCCTTTTTACTTAACTAGTCTTGTTTGGATTAAAACTCCTTGTGCTTCAGATTATTTAACGGGCCAAGAGTCACATTTTATCTTCTTGCTTTCTTCCCACGGAAAAATAAGAATCCTGCCCACGAGACAAAAACAAAAACATCCGACTATATTCAAGTTTGTGGGAATAAGCCCAGAAAAGTGTGTGTATGTGCGCACGTGCAGCATTCGTGCAGCGGTCTGGGCCCACGGCCACACCCACACCCGTGACCACGCCCACGCCCACGACCACGGCCACGCCCACCTGCATCCCCTCACACCTGGCAGAGGTTGTAGCAGGGCATGGGCTTCTCCGTCACCTGCTCCCCGTCCACGTCGAACACGTAGTCGCAGCGGTGCGCCATCAGCGGTGCCTCCGACAGGGTGACGCTCTGGTTGCCGAAGGAAATCACCGTGTCCCTCTGTCGCCACACACACACACACACACACACACACACACACACACACACACACACACACACACACGTTCCAGAGTACAGTACCAGTTGTTACGGTCCACTGGGTAGGCTGGTGGTAGGCTGATCTATCCAGCATACACCTGGTGGTATAAATAGGTCTCCTTTAAAAGGTTCTATGGGTAGTCTCATTACTGCCCCCCCTTTGGGCCGGTAAGTGAACTGCAGCCGGCTGGAGCTTTAAGCGCATTCGGAGCACTGGAGTGCCAGCTCCAGTAACAATCAAACTAATGTTGGTCATGTTATTAACAAATAAAACAAGGAAGGAAGTATCTTAGGTCCTTTATTTACGACTTTGCTATTTAGTCGCTTAGCCGCTTCTGAGTGGATTTTGCGGCTTTCTGAGTGGCTTTTATCCATCTCAACCTTATCTGCTCGTAACTCAACCTCATCTCAACCTTATCTGCCCTCAACGCCACCTCATCTCAACCTTATCTGCCCTCAACGCCACCTCATCTCAACCTTATCTGCCCTCAACGCCACCTCATCTCAACCTTATCTGCCCTCAACGCCACCTCATCTCAACCTTATCTGCCCTCAACGCCACCTCATCTCAACCTTATCTGCCCTTACCTCGACCTCCATCTCTGCGATCTTGTCCTTATCTCCAGCTCATCTATCTCAGCTCCACCTCACCTCCACCTGCGTGGCTCCACTCACCCGGGTGGGGACGCCGGTGGTGTTGGCGGTGGCGGCGGCGGCGGCGGCGACTGCTGCCTTCTCGAAGTCCTTCTTACACAGGTGGGCCATGATGCCGGCGGCCAGCGCGTCGCCCAGGACGTTGATCATGGTGCGGAAACGGTCGCTGCGGAAAACAGAAAGTTCCAAGTCAGGTTCACGCAAGCAGGGGGGCCAGTCAGCTGCCTGTCAGGGGCCTGTCAGCTGCCTGTCAGGGGCCTGTCAGCTGCCTGTCAGGGGCCTGTCAGGGGCCTGTCAGGAGCCTGTCAGGGGCCTGTCAGGGGCCTGTCAGGGGCCTGTCAGCTGCCTGTCAGGGGCCTGTCAGGGGCCTGTCAGGGGCCTGTCAGCTGCCTGTCAGGAGCCTGTCAGGAGCCTGTCAGCTGCCTGTCAGGGGCCTGTCAGGAGCCTGTCAGGGGCCTGTCAGCTGCCTGTCAGGGGCCTGTCAGGGGCCTGTCAGGAGCCTGTCAGGGGCCTGTCAGGGGCCTGTCAGGGGCCTGTCAGGGACCTGTCAGGGTCAGCCTGTCATATTCCTACTTGTTTATATGCCGAGCCATTCCTAGGCTGCTCCTTCTGCTGTAAAGACTGTAAATAGTGTGGATATTCTGATTCTTTCCCTTCAATTGTGATATTTGTATTGTTCAGTTGCACATTCTGCTGGTCATCGCCACTTTTTCATTTCGCTGCATATCCTGTATGTGTATGTGACGATTAAACTTCTTGAATCTTGAGTCTTAATTCAGTTATTAGGGTCCCATTAGTAGATTCATATTGTGTTCTGTATTTTATGTTCTTATTGCTGTCCTGTGTACTGCTGTGGGATTGCGCATTTCCTTTGAGCGTTGACAAAGTCCCAAACAAAATCTCATCTTATCAAATCATAACTAATCACAGTGAATAATCAAAATGGATCACTCACAGCACCCAGTCAATGGCCACGATCAGGGTGATGTCAGCAGGGGGCAGGCCCACGGAGGTCAGCACGATCACCATGGTAACCAGCCCGGCCTGGGGGATCCCGGCCGCGCCGATGCTCGCAGCCGTGGCCGTGATGCTGAGGAGAGAGAGAGAGGGAGAGAGAGAGAGCGAGAGAGAGAGAGAGAGAGAGAGAGAGAGAGAGAGAGAGACAGAGAGACAGAGAGAGAGAGAGAGAGAGAGAGAGAGAGAGAGAGAGAGAGAGAAGAGGGAGAGAGGATGGAGGGAGGGGGAGAGAGAGGATGGAAGGAGAGAGTGAGATGGAGAGGAGGGAGAGAGAGTGGGATGGAGGGAGGGGGAGAGAGAGGATGGAAGGAGAGAGTGAGATGGAGAGGAGGGAGAGAGAGTGGATGGAGGGGGGAGAGAGAGAAAAGAGGGAGGGAGAGAGATAGAGAGAGAGATGAGAGAGAGAGAGAGGGACAGAGGGAGAGAGACAGAGAGAGGGAGAGGGACAGAGGGAGAAAGACAGAGAGAAGGGGAGAGAGACAGCGAGAGAGGGGAGAGGGAGAGAGACAGAGAAGGGGAGAGAGACAGCGAGCAAGTGGGAGAGACAGAGAGAGACAGCAAGTTGGAGAGAGAGAGAGACAGAGAGAGAGAGACCGAGAGAGAGAGACAGAGAGAGAGAGAGACGTATATAACGTATTATGTCATGGGGCGATAAAAACAAACCATAACACCTGATATGTAATAATAGTCCAGCAGGGGGCGCCAAAGGCCCATAACATGACATGGCTTGAGGGGGACAGAAACAGTGCAGACTGTGACAGTAGAGGAAGAAAGAGGACGAGAGAACGGAGAGACAGAACGAAGCCCCGCCCCTCACCTGATGGTGACCAGCTGGCCGAAGTCCAGCTCGTAGTCGTTCACCTGGGCGATGAAGATGGCGGCGACGGCCTCGTACAGCGCCGTGCCGTCCATGTTGATGGTGGCGCCCACGGGCAGCACGAAGCGCGCGATCTGCCGGTCCACACCACAGTTCTCCAGCAGACACTTCATGGTGATGGGCAGCGTGGCCGAGCTGTGGGGGGGGAGAGAGAGAGAAAGGGAGAGAGAGAGAGAGAGAGAGAGAGAGAGAGAGAGAGAGAGAGAGAGAGAGAGGGGAGGGGAGACAGGGAGGCGGGCGGTGGGTGGTTAGGGATGGAGGGAGATAGAGAGGGGGAGGAGGAAGAGAGGGAGAAAGAGAGAAAGATAGAGAGAGAGGGGGGAGAGGGAGAGACAGAGAGAGAGAGGGAGAAAGAGAGAGAGAGACAGACAGAGAGAGACAGAGTGGGAGGAGAGAAGGAGACAGATAGATGGGGAGAGGGAGAGAGACAGACAGAGAGAGCAAGTTGGGTGGAGAGAGAGAGAGAGAGAGAGAGAGAGAGAGAGAGAGAGAGAGAGACAGACAGAGAGAGCAAGTTGGGGTGGAGAGAGAGAGAGAGAGAGAGAGAGAGAGAGAGAGAGAACAAAGAGAGAGACAGAGCAAGTGAGAGAGAGACAACAAGAATTAGAATTGATAATAAGAGGGGGGAGGGGGAGAGAGCAAGAGAGAGAGAGAGAGAAAAAGAGAGAGAGACATTATGCCGCCATTCAGGGTCAAATGTAACACTTGGAGGAGAAGGGAGGAGAGAGCAGTGGAGGAGGAGAGAGAGGAGGCGGAGGAGAGAGGTGGTGGAGGAGAGAGATGGAGAAGGAGAGAGGTGGAGGAGGAGAGGGTGGTGGAGGAGGAGAGAGAGAGGTGGAGGAGGAGAGAGAGGTGGAGGAGGAGGAGAAGGAGAGAGAGGTGGAGGAGAGGGAAGTAGTGGAGAGAGAGGTGGAGGAGGAGCGAGAGGAGGAGGAGTGGGATGTGGAGGAGGAGAGAGAGCGGTGGAGGTCGAGGTGGAGAGAGGTGGAGGAGAAGGAGGGAGAGGTGGAGGTGGAGGAGGAGAGAGCGGTGGAGGAGGAGAAGGAGAGAGAGGTGGAGAAGTAGAGAGAGGTAGAGGAGGAGGAGAGAGAGGTGGAGGTCGAGGTGGAGAGAGGTGGAAGAGAAGGAGGGAGAGGTGGAGGTGGAGGAGGAGAGAGCGGTGGAGGAGGAGAAGGAGAGAGAGGTGGACGAGGAGAAGGAGGAGAAGGAGAGGGAGAGAGGTGGAGGAGGAGGAGAAGGAGAGGGAGAGAGATGGAGGAGGAGAGGGGAGGTGGAGGAGGAGAAGGAGAGAGAGGTGGAGAAGGAGAGAGAGGTGGACGAGGAGGAGAAGGGGAGAGAGGTGGAGGAGGAGGAGGAGCGGGGTGGAGGGTGGAGGGAGGGGCCCAGTGAGGAGCTGTACGGACACATAGGCTACCGTGTACGACGGCGGCGACACCCACCTGGACGAGGTCGCCAGGGCGATGACCAACGCCTGCAGGAGCCCCCGGATGTAGGCGAAGGGGTTCTTGTGCGTCAGGATGTAGAAGAAGAGGGGCAGCAGGACGAGGCCGTGCACGAAGAGGCCCGCCAGCACCGTCACAAAGTACATGCCCAGCTTCTCACCCAGGTGGGCGGGGTCGTGCATGTCCAGGATCTTCCCCGCCACCAGGAACACGATGCCGAACGGGAAGTACCTGGCGGAGGACCACCCGCCAGGAGCAGGAGGAGGTGGACGTAGGAGGTGGAGGAGGAGTAGGAGGAGTAGGAGGGGGTGGAGGGGAGGAGGAGGAGGTGGGAGAGGTGGGGCAGGAGGTAAGAGAGGAGGAGGAGTAGGAGCAGGTGAGGGAGGTGGAGGTAGGAGAGGAGGGGAGGTAGAGAAGGAGGAGAAGGTGGAGGAGGAGGAGGTAGGTTAGGTAGTTAGTGTTAGCTTCAGTGTCAGTTAGTTCATTAGTGTTAGTTAGTTTGTGTTAGTGTTAGTTGTTGTTGGGGAGAGAAAGTGCAGCACAATCACAAGCGGCTTGCGGCTAACGCGCTGCTAACACACCGCTAACACGTTGCTGTGCACGGCTAACGTCTGATCTTCACCACACATGGGATCCTGAGTCCACGTGTGCATGTGTTTGTGTGTCCTGTCGTGCAAGGGCCTCTCTCTCTCTCTCTCTCTCTCTCTCTCTCTCTCTCTCTCTCTCTCTCTCTCTCTCTCTCTCGGCTGTACCGGGATGCATGTTTGTTTGATTAGCTTAGCGCAAAGCCGCACGCAAAGCTGTTTGCCGGGCCCACTAAGGCCGAAGGTCAAAGGTCAACGAGTGAGGTCTAAGTGATTCTTTTAAGTCTGCAGAACTAATGAAGACTCATATTGATCATAGACTGTACATAAGAAGTGTGTGTGTGTGTGTGTCTCTTGTGTTGCCGGCCGGTGTGTGTGTGTGTGTGTCCGTGTGTGTCCGTGTGTGTGTGTGTGTGTGTGTACAGAAGAACGCACCACATGGCAGCGTTGATGATCTTCATCACACACTCGTTGACGCACTGACACACGTTGACCAGCGGGGCGCCCCGCTCGCCCATCTTGCCCAGCAGGAGGCCTGGAGAGAGAGAGAGAGCGAGAGCGAGAGCGAGAGAGAGAGATGTGATGAGTGCCAGAGAGAGCCACACTCTGTGTGTGTGTGTGTGTGTGTATGTATGTACAGTATGTACAGTATGTCTAAATGTATGTGTATGTAAGTATTTGTATATACCTGTGTGTGTGTGTCTGTGTGTGTGTGTATGACTATATGTATGCGTGTGTGTGTCTACATGTGTGTATGACTACATGTATGCGTGTGTGTGTGCGTGTATGTGTGTGTGCACGTGTGTGTGTGTGTGTATATGTGTGTGTGTGTGTCTACGTGTGTGTGTGTGTGTGTGTGTGTGTGTGTGTGTGTGTGTCTACATGTGTGTGTGTGTGTGTGTGTGTGTGTGTGTGTGGTGTGTGTGTGTGTGTCTGTCTACATGTGAGCGTCTACATGCATGTGTGTGTGTGTGTGTGTGTGTGTGTGTGTCTACATGTGAGTGTCTACATGCGTGTGTGTGTGTGTGCCTGCTCCTCACCCATGGTGGCGGAGAAGATGACGATTCCCAGCACGTTCATGCCCTTGCTGTTGCCGGGGACGATCTTGTACTTGACGTCCGGGGCGGGGGTGATGTCCAGGAACACGGGGTGGCCCAGCTGGGGGTTGTGGTAGTCGGGCATCACGTACACGTAGTTGGCCTGCGACTCCTTCACGCCGGTAGTCACCACGATGGGCACCAGATCCGTCCGATACTGACCACCAGGGGGCGGGAAAACGGGAAACGGGGAGGTGTTGGTCACATGGTCGACTTGTCACTGTTGTGTTTCATGTTGTTGTTGTTGTTGATGTTTTGTTGTTGTTGCCGTCGTTGTCGTTGTTGCCGTTGTTTTTGTCGTTGTCGTTGTCATTGCTGTTGTTGTCGTTGGTGTTGGTGTTGTTGTTGTTGTTGTTGGTGTTGTTGTTGTTGTTGTTGTTGTCAATATTCAATACTTCTGGATTCAACATTACATTTTATATTTCTGGCTGCTCACCTGTTGAAAGGTTGCTTCAATCAAATTGGAAGGGAGCATGTTCCTAGAATAGAAGTGAGACAAGGCGGTTTATTTCCAGTAATGTCAGGGTCAAAGTGGCTCACTTAGCATGTGCTAATGTTAGATGAGGATTTCATGTACGTTGTGATTTATTCATTCAATTTGTAGTTGTTAGTGTTGGAGTACAGGTTATTGCATACATACATGCCACGTTAATATATATACATGTTTGTTGCATTTTTTTAATAGTTTTTTTTGACAAAAGGAGAACTGGAAATGTGCAGGGACTGACTTAGACAGCTACATGTCATGAAAATGCGTCAATGTCCACAAAATGAGAAACTAACATCACAATACAAGGACTTGTTTCATGACATCTCATGGCTACATCTATTTGAGCATTCTGATCGTAAAAATAAAGAAGCAAAGAAATGTAATAGATATATACAGTACCTATGATACTGGCTTATGTTTGAGCTTTCCATGGCAAATTTACTTTAAAACATTAAAAAAGCAAAAAAAAGAATTTGAACAAAGCACAAAATCCGTTCACTTGTGTGACTCAACAGAAGACTCGGCCTCAAGGAGAGGCAGAACCTGGGGATCAGCCATCAAGCACCACTTACAGCTGCTGATCCTGCTGCACGTTAAGCCCATCAAACGCGTAAGAGGACTCAAACGCAGCCCCCTGCTTTCCCTCGGCGTGGCCGGACGCCCTGAGCCCCGACTCGCTAAATAGAATCTAATCTGAGGTCTTATTGGATGTCTGGGATGAATGACGCGCACTAAGCGTGTAGCGCCGGGCAGAGGCATGTGGCGAAGATGTTCGGAGAAAGTATAAAGACTTAAAGGATCATGATATAATGTCCGCCTATTCTTAGGTGCCCTTCGAGAGATTCGCTCAGAGCCGTTGCCCAAACCCGAGGAGATGGAAACATCCCGGACCGCTTTCACCTTATTTAGTATAAGTAAGCAATACAAGTGGGCAAATGTATTGCTTACTTTTTCTCTTAAAATGTTCATGCAAGGCATACACCGACCGCTTTACTAGTAGGCATACTTTGAAACAATGAATGGCACCTAAAAGCTTTTAGTTTAAACTTTTTTTGAACCTTCATCCAGACATCGAACCACAGTTGAGACTGGTGGTTTCAATGTTCAACTGGGACAGCTTTAATGTGTCCTTTACCGGTTTTACATGGTATTATACAGTCAATCCTCACTCCTCGAAGGAGTGAGGAGGTGTTGCAATGTTAAGACAGGTGTAATGTTCAGACAGGTGTTGCAATGTTAAAACACGTGTTGGAATGTTAAGACTAACAAGTGTTCCAATGCTTGGGCAGGTGTGAGGCAGACAGGACCTGACAGGTTCCGTATACCTGATGAGGTCGAGCAGGGCGTCCGCGGAGGTCATGACCGGTCCGGAGCCCACGTGGTGGCCAGTCTCCTTCTCCGTACCGGTGCCCGGGTGGATGATGAGCACCAGGATGATGCCGACAATGACGGCGATGAAGGTGGTCCACAGGTAGTAGGTGATGGTCAGGACACCCAGACGCCCGCTGGCCTTGGTGTCCATGGCGGACAGGCCAGACATAAGGCTGCGTTAGGCAGGGAGGTCTACTGGTTAGAGTGGCTCTTGAATCCTCTGTTGAAAGGTTCTGTATTTGCCTGGGGTCCACCCTGAGGTGTCTTTGAGCAAGATAACCCTCACCTACTCATGAAGGGATAAACCTGCATCGAAATGACCAGACAGCGGAAAATTACAAGTGGTATGTAGGAGCATAAAGGGTTAGTTCGAGGCCTTAACTAGGGATCCGTCGATTTATTCATTTAAATAATAATAATAATAATACATTTTATTTGTAGTGCACTTTACATTTAAAAAAACCCTCAAAGTGCTACAGGCTTACTTTAAAAGGGTAATTGACTGTCCCAGAGTTAGATATGTTGCCACAATAAATCAGCAGTCCGTGAGCAGGCACACAGTCCTTGTCCACGTCGAAGGTGTTGTGGGAAATAATATATGTAATGTATAATATGTATATATAAAAATAAAAGCCATTGTTTGTAGATTTCTGGCTCAGTGTGTGAAACAACAATTGCAAAGTTTTTGTCCATGATTTTAAGATTTTAAGTGTTTTTCCCAAATTTTCCTCCCAGTCTCCTGAATTCACTTTTCAATCACTGCCTCAGCATCAAGGCCAGTTTATACTTTCCATCTTTTATCGTTGTTGTTCGGTCTATTTCATATAAAAAACAGGTTTTGATTGGTCCATCGGTTGCTAGGCTACCCTTTCCCCGTAGTAGCCGCATAATTCCACAGACTGCAGAGCACCTTGTGCCAAAAGTCTGTCCCCTTACGTATATTGCTGATGAGTCTGAACATTAGAATTTTTGGGGGGAGAGGCTTTCAACTGGCTCGATGCCACACTGATCTGCAAAGAGCTTTTACCAAACATCATCCTGTGGTGCACCTGGACACATCGTCAGTGATGTTTCTTGGGTTCCTCGGGTGTTTCGGGTCTTTCATCTATCAGACACCGTCCTCCGAGCGACCCAGCCGGGGTTGATCAAGCCCCGGCTTGTGTCCAGGTAGCTCTACCCAGCCCTCGGCTCTCCCCTCCTGATCCACAGCCATCTTGAGGCAACTTCCGCTGCCTCAGTGACCAACTTGATGGCCCTTCTTTTTCCTACTGGCCCCTGTGATACGCAGTGTGTTGTAGGCCCTGCCCGAGGGACTGGCCCACGAACCCCTCTGCATCCCACCTCAATGGGCTCGCACCTTGCTCGCCACCCACTGCTCCACCCAGAAACAGAATGATCGGCACGATCAGGATGCTGTGACAAGAGCAAGGCTACCCATCACCAAACATCGCAGCCAGGCCCCCAGCTGCTCGGCTATGCTATTACCACACAGCCTTCCATGACACTGGCAGCCGGTACCTGGAGGTGATGAGGGGCAAGATCAACATCTTCAGCATCCTCATCAGCAGCTCCCCAGGGAACGAGAAGTAAATCTTGGCCTGCAGAGGAGCAGAGGAGACACTCTGAGGATTAAACTCACCTTCCTCAAATCTGGAACCAAAGCTCTTGAATTCTTTTTTTTTACTGTACTCATGAGGTACTATCTTACTAATTGTTCAGAGTGATTTTAGAATGTATGTTGATATGAATGCTGTTTAGAAGAGTACTTTTTACTTTTTATTTTAACTATTAGGTACTATTACTAATTTTTTGAGTTGTTTTAGAATGTATGTTGAGAAGAATACTGCAGGAGTGAATGGGGAGTAAGCATTCCACTGTACTTGTTACACATGGCAATGAAGGAATCTTGGAATCTAAAAGTGTGTGATATGTTTCATTCACATGTTATATGGGCATTGTGTCCTCCTTAATTCATCATTGTCTCGTAGTATGACAGAATGACATTACATTGATGTGATGGTGTAATGATTAATGTGATTATGCTGAGCTATATATAGATGTATATGACAAGAATTTCCCTCAGGATGAATAAAGTTCTATCTTATCTTATCTTATAACTTACAGAACCAGTTATAAATGACAGAACTAGTTATACTATCTCTATATTAGATTATAGTACACAAACCAAGACATTGCTTTAACATGAAAATAATAAACAATATCTACAATTATGTCATACATCCTTAATGGGAAGTACCTGTATTGTTGTAAGTATCTCGTCATCAACACACACTCCCATTGTTCTATACCTTATTACATTTGTCCAAATATCACTAATAACCACTAGCAATAATCGATCAATAATCAATAATCAACAATCAATAATCACTACTTTTTTATTCAACTTAACAACATCCATCCAACATTTCCATGCATTCATCCGACCCGTGCGTACCTGCGTGGAGAGATTGAGTGACCGCAGCAGGAAGCCCAGCACGCACCCCGTCACCACCGCGAACACCGACAGTGTCAAGAGGCCGTTCTGCCGGCAGTAGTCCTTCACATACTCCCGCACTTTCACCGACACCGTGTTCCGAAGTATCTTCCTCAGCAACTCCATCCCTCCCCGCCCGGCTCCCCTCGTCTCCGATCCCGGCAGACCCTCACCCAGACCCTCACCAGACCCTCACCAGATCTTCACTTGACCCTCACCAGACCTTCACTAGACCCTCACCAGACCTTCACTTGACCCTCACCAGACCCTCACCAGACCTTCACTAGACCCTCACCACCACCAAGCAGTGAGAGGTGCGTCCAGGGTGAAGGTGTGTCTGGGTGTGTGTGTGTGTGTGTGTGTGTGTTGGCTGTGTGTGTGTGTGTGTGTGTGTGTGTGTGTGTGTGTGTGTGCGTGCTGGCTGGGTGTGGGTATAGGTTGGTGTGTGTTGTCTGGTTGTGTGTGTGTGTGTGTGTGTGTTGGCTGTGTGTGTGTGTGTGTTGGCTGTGTGTGTGTGTGTGTGTGTGTGTCTGCGTGCTGGCTGGGTGTGGGTATAGGTTGGTGTGTGTTGTCTGGGTGTGTGTGTGTGTGTGTGTGTGTGTGTGCTGGCTTGGTGTGGGTATAGGTTGGTGTGTGCGTGTGTCTGTGTGTGTGTGTGTGTGGTGTGTGTGTGTGTGTGCTCGTATGCGATCCAACCATCACACTGAAGAGCTCAACTAGTCAGAAGGAGGAGGCGTTGGCTAACAGGATTAGCATATTAAGGCGTAGGCTAAATGGCTCCATGCGGGTCTGAAGAAGCTAGGTAGCTTTTAGCTTCCATTAATTTGTTATGATGCCATTATGGAAAAACACAATTTGCACGATAACAACAGTAAGCTAATTTTTTATTAAATTTGCAGATGCTGGGTGACACTGTTGTACCTTTACCTGTGGTACCTTTACCTGTGGTACCTTTACCTGTGGTACCTTTACCTGTTGTACCTTTACCTGTTGTACCTTTACCTGTGGTACCTTTACCTGTTGCACCTTTACCTGTGGTACCTTTACTTGTCACACATTTATCTGTCCTACCTTTTACCCGGCCACACCTCATGTGGCACAAAAAATGTAATTGTGACAAAGTGACATCACAAGTGGGAGTGTCCACCTAGATGTACGATACTAGATCAGCTTACCAGTTGGTACAGTCCACTTGGGGTAGGCTGGTAGACT
>PIJE02000449.1:0-2500 GCA_002895965.2 Coryphaenoides rupestris | reverse complement strand
TGCAGCCACTAAATCGTTCAGGATCCAACACATTACAAGACACATGTCCTTTATCGACTAGTAAAGACCACAGGCTTCTTCAAATGTACGATACATGTCAAAATCGGATGATGAAATTAGAATCATAGAATGCATAAAAGTACTAAATCAATTAAAGTATTTATTTAGTTAAAATCGAAAATACATAGACAGATACATTCTCCTACTAATTGATCTGATCTCCACCAGGTACAACAGTTAATCGTATTATAAAATAAAGAGCCTCCGTGTGGATGTAACTTCTTAAGGTTTATTATAACTTGTGTGTGATTGACGGGTGTCTGTCAGGAGAGAGACAGCACCTCCTCCTCCTCCTCCTCCTACAAGTCAATCCTCTCCTCCTCTCAGATTCCTCTCCTCCCACCTTCAACTCCTCCTCCTCCTCCTCCTCCCACAGCTGGAGGCTCTGTCTCCTCAGGGTCTCCTCTGGATGTAGTGATGGTGGTATAGTGGTGAGCATAGCTGCCTTCCAAGCAGTTGACCTGGGTTTGATTCCTGGCCATCGCAGAACTCATTTATTTTATTTCTTTTGTAAACTTGGATGATGATGATGACACATCGGTACATACGTCACATATCTGGCAAAGACGCAATAAGCAGAACGTATAATTAAAAATAACCAACATACAGACTAATAAAGACTGACATATGTTGTGGTTATGTATTCAAAGTTATGTTAATATTGAGCGTAATCTATGACCGGTTTGACCTCCCGCCCGGTCCCATCCATCCATCCTTTCAAATACTGAGTCAGCAAAATAAGAATGCATTCACTTTCCATTGCGATGGTCTTATAGTGGTGAGCATAGCTGTTCTCCAACCATATGCAGTTGGTCCGGGTTCGATTGAGATTATCATTAGATTGTAGAGGCAGAGGTTTTTGTCAGCTTTGTCACAAATCATGTTTCCTCATTTAAGAACTGACATTGAAATTTAGAACAAGTAAACTGGTGACTGTTGATACCTGCCTTCTGGTCATGCAGATTATAACGGTACAATGTGGTGATTTCTGTGGTACTTTAGCATTCTGTTAAACTCTGAACTGGGCCACACAACATTACAGAATAATAGTGGTGTGTAACAGTGTACTAATAATACAAAACAAAACCCTAAATAATGAGAAAACAGTCATGAGAAAAAAGAAACCACAATGACAAAATAACAAGGACAGACAACAGGAATTTGATTTTTCTTTTTTTTAATTCCTCAAAAAACATTTAAACAATTGTATTCTAACAAAGCTTTTTTGCTTGGCAGGAGGCTGGACTCACTGGGGACTGTGGTGAAAAGATGCACTGAGTAAGGTGCAGGCCATCCTGGATAATGCCAGCCATTCCCTCCATAACACCCTGGCAGGCCAGAGAAGCAGCAGCTTTACAACACCTCAGTCAATGGCAGGGGCTCCTGACCTGGGCTGTTGGTTGCTCCTCTCTCTCTCTCTCTCTCTCTCTCTCTCTCTCTCTCTCTCTCTCTCTCTCTCTCTCTCTCTCCACACTTTGTCTTCCCTCTCTCCTCCAGCACTTTCTTCCTCACCATCCCCCGCTGCTTCAAGGCCTCCAGCTCCCTCTGAAAGAACTCTGTGTCAGCAAAGTCCTGGAATGGCAGTTGTGTGTTCTCTTGGAGAGCTGTTGTTGTTGTTGTTGTTGTTGTTGTTGTTGTTGTTGTTGTTGTTGTTGTTGTTGTTGTTGTTGTTGTTGTTGTTGTTGTTGTTGTTGTTGTTGTTGTTGCTGTTGTTGTTGTTGTTGTTGTTGTTGTTGTTGTTGTTGTTGTTGCTGTTGTTGTTGTTGCTGTTGTTGTTGTTGCTGTTGTTGTTGTTGTTGTTGTTGTTGTTGCTGTTGTTGTTGTTGTTGTTGTTGTTGTTGTTGTTGTTGTTGTTGCTGTTGTTGTTGTTGTTGCTGTTGTTGTTGTTGCTGTTGTTGTTGTTGTTGTTGTTGTTGTTGTTGCTGTTGTTGTTGTTGCTGTTGTTGTTGTTGCTGTTGTTGTTGTTGTTGTTTGTTGTTGTTTGTTGTTGTTGTGTTGTTGTTGTTGTTGGTTCTGTGTTGTGTTGTTGTTGTTGTGTTGTTGTTGTTGCTGTTGTTGTTTGTTGTTGCTTGTTGTTGTTGTGTTGTGTTTGTTGTTGTTGTTGTTGTTGTTTGCTGTTGTTTGTTGTGTTGCTTGTTGTTGTTGTGTTGTCTGTTGTTGTTGTTGTTGTTGTTGTTGCTGTTGTTGTTGTTTGTTGTTGTTGTTGTTGTTCGTTGTTGTTGTTGCCTGTTGTTGTTGTTGGCTGTTGTTGTTGTTGTTGTTGTTGTTGTTGTTGTTGTTGTTGTTGTTGCTGTTGTTGTTGTTGCGTTGTTGTTGTTGTTGCTGCTGCTCTGCTGCTCTGCTGTTGTTGTGTTGTTGTTGTTGCTGTTGTTGCCTGTGGTTGTTGCTGTTGTTTGTTGTTGGCTGTTGTTGTGTTGTTCACCATCTCTCATCTGCTTTT
>PIJE02000448.1:320014-343117 GCA_002895965.2 Coryphaenoides rupestris | reverse complement strand
CCCCCCCCCCCCCCCCCGCCCCCGCCACCGCCTTCTATTTCTTCCAACGCCCCAGCCAATCAGCTGGCCAGCTGATTGGCTGCCACCTCTGGGTTCTTCTGCCAATCAGTGAACCCAGATGGTTGACCCAGAAATACTGCAGAGGAATTAAACACGAAGAATGCTTGAAATCCCCACGTCTAACAGAGAAGGAGGCAGAGGCAGAGGCAGAGGGGAACAGACAGAGATGCCTTTCATTTCAAGACCGCTGAAACAACAGACAAACAAACACTCAGGAAACAGACGAGCCCACTTGAAAATACAGAGAGAGAAACTGAA
This sequence comes from Coryphaenoides rupestris, assembly GCA_002895965.2. Taxonomy (NCBI): domain Eukaryota; kingdom Metazoa; phylum Chordata; class Actinopteri; order Gadiformes; family Macrouridae; genus Coryphaenoides; species Coryphaenoides rupestris. The sequence continues at coordinate 342,799 of PIJE02000448.1, read as the reverse complement.
ATAAAAAATTTCTTCACAAGCGTTAACCAGATAACTTATGACCATTATATGAAAATACATGCAAAGACGCACGCACACACACCAAACCTAACACACACACACACGAAAACTAGACATGTAAGAGACATGTAATGGAAATAAGGCACAAGAAAATATGCAACCACATATTTTAGGAAACAAAGACCAACATTCCTTCATCAAAACCCAACACACTATAGTTGAATTTCTTATTCTTCTTAAATATTATTTCCATTGAGACCTCCATAACCCATTTTAGAAAAAATATTTATCCAAAAATGTCTTTTACCGAAAGATGATACAATTTCTTTAGAAGAAGTGAGTATTGCAAAAACAAACAATAGAAAAATCACTTCACAAATCGGTCTGTTTTATCCTTTTACTTTGAGATCCATGATTTGTTTAGAAAAAGACACAAACAGAACTATGGAAATCTAGACGTCAGACAACGGATTTTTCAAGACAACATCTGAATGAATGCAACACAGAGACAGCAGAGCTGAAACAGTCTGTCTGTGGGGAATCATTACTGCCAGACTCGTTTTGCTTTAAAAACAATCACCATTTCACATTTCTATCTATATTCATTCAGTGCAAAACAGAATGGCGGGGGGACTTTTCTACCATTAAATTCTCTCTGGTATTTCTGTCCAATCAGGGTCCTGAGTGAGTGTGCGTATGATTATTTCCTGGAGTTTCTTGAGTTCATATGTTGGAAAAGGCTTCTCAACCAATCCTGTTGGTCTGTTGATCCTGGAGCTGTTAATACAATGGGACACAGATCACATTGTATGCACCCATCCAAACGCTGATTTTTTTTTTTAGATAAAAGGGCAAGGTTTTGTTTCCAGTATGCAAATGGTGCCATTTTTTTTCTTTCTTTTTCTTTATTTTTTTTTTTATTTTTTTTACAGGCAATAGGATAAGTAACCCATGAGTAACCCATACAAATGTTATGAATTTCGAATAGCTCTGCAAAACAAACGTGAACTATAAAAGGTCAGCAAGTGAATGAAAAAGCAACCGTGAATGTCTTGTTTAGATATATTTTATAGATATCCGTTACGATGTTAGCAGTTCCTAAATTGTTTCTTCTGTAAATGTAACGTCTATTTGTCACTAACTAAATGCTGTTATATAAAAAGTGTACATAATATAACTCAAATGAAATGTCTTCTGAATAAGTGGAATTGAAGGTCTTGCTATGAAATGTTAGAAATCTAGAAATAAAGTATATGACTGTTTGATTGCTGTTTCATTTCATGACATTCACACCTTGATATCCCTATCCACTTCTTTTCATTGATTTTTAGGTTGTTTGCACTATAGCAAATTAATCAAATGCAGTCTGTAAAAGACAAATAGGCCTATGATGCATGCAAGTCCATTTCAAACAAACCACACAATTCAATTTGTTCCTGTGCAATATACAAATATAGTTAGATTGGATAGGTTGTCTTGCAGATCAGTGGGTTCTTAGAAAGGTTTTTATCGTGAATGATAAAGCAAAATGCAGATTTAGGTGGTTGCCTCTATTACTGAACAGCTGAGTGCACTGGAGGTGCACCTGGTGCTGTGAGTAAGCCGGCAGGGGGCAGTATTGGGCCTATATCTCACATCTCCGTTCACATAACTGCGTCGTTTATGTGAATGTGACTGCGCCTCCCCGTTGAATGAATGAATGAATGAATGAGGAAGTTGTATTACTTTACTTTGTGGCTTTAGCAATTTTTAAATACATTTTCTTTCATTATCATTCTCATATCATTTCATTATTTTTATTATACAACATATAACTGAAATGGCTGAATCTTAATTAGCCCTCTTTTGAGTGCAATTTTAGTTCTCTCTCTCTCTCTCTCTCTCTCTCTCTCTCTCTCTCTCTCTCTCTGTGCCCTGTTTTCTAATATCTCTACAATTTTAAGGCAATTAGTTATCCTGTCCGTTTTGGGAATACACCCACATTGTCTCCCACAGGACCTATTTGAGAGCACCAGGGAGCAAGACCTCGTAGTTACAAATCATGTGTCATTTTCCAGTCTGGAGCTCTCTCGGCCATATTCTTTGTATATATAGTTCTACTGTACGCCTAAAGTGATTATAGGCTTTGTGTCTTATTGCCTTATTTCAAACTTGAAATCAAATGTGTCAATAGCAAAGCCATAGTTTATTGAATCGACGGGTATGCTTATGATGTACGTGTCTCACAAATGAATGTATTATTCTATTCGATGATCCGCCGTTGCTGCTGTCTAGAGACGCTGTGCGCTTTCCTACCAGCAGGGGTCAGTGTTTGACTGCTGTCCGCCGGCGGGAGGCGAGGAGACGCTGAGCCAATCATAAAGCGCTTCTAGGATTTAAATCCGGGCTCCCCTGTGACCATGGCAACGGCTTCTTGACCCTGCTGTCACACAGAAAGTAAAGGAGGGCAATGGGAGAGCATAGCGCCGGTATACTGGTGAGCACACAAGGCCTGCATGTCATTAGTGAAGCACCCAAGGAGAGCTGGATATAGACCTAGGAGCAGGGAGACCTTTCCTTTAGCCCACTTATTCACTTCAAATTAGCTGGTTGCACCTCCTTCTACTACTAACTCCACTATTAAGACGAATAGGCTACTACTAGTACTACTAAACAACATTTGCTACCAAATAATATTAATAATAATAATAATAATAAGATAATATGTTGATAAGAACTTTATTAATCCCGAAGGAAATTCTTGTGCCAGGTTGCATAGCAATACAATAAAACAATAGAGAAATAAGAATCAAACGTCAAAGAATCTCTTGACTGACTACTACTGACTGACCCTGACTGACACACACACACCACACACCACACGATTTGAGGGGTGATGAGATTAAAAATGCAGGCCAGCTGACAAGCACATTGTACTAAGCTATGAATTGACCGGCTGTGACTGAATGTGATATAAACATGACTCAAAATATTTTCATCCTTGTTTCTACTAAGGACCACTCTTATGCACGGCAAATACATCTCCCGGTGATCTAAAGGGCCAGACTCAGTGAAGCCTTGCTAGGGTGGAGAGTCTGGAAAGAGAAGAGGAACGCAAGGATCGGGAACAGAGGGCAAAGAACACTGTGTGGTCAAATTTGGTCAGAATTATTATAATGTACAACTACGTAATGGTCCTTTAAACATGCTGACAGTGATGTGTAGTAACCACTGGTAATTGTCTTACACTTATGTCTGTTACTGCAAATAAAGTAATCTTGAATTTGGAATCAGTCTGTTGTGTTTAGTATTTATTATACTGGTACTTTTCATCCCATATTTTTAAGAGGAAACAGAAATCCCATCACTTGTTTAATCAGTCAAAATGTCTCCAGCACTTAGTCCTCATATGATATTGATCAAACAAAATATGGACAACTGACTTGCATAATATATTGGGCATATTTATAATAGTACATGCCCAATATATTATTATTATTTATAATAGTACAAGCCTACTGCATGTTTAAATTTTTTACCATGAAATGTTGTTGTATACAATAAAATAATTGTCTATAATTTTCTGTCATGAGTACATCTATCATTTCACTGCTAAAAGAAAAAAGCAGACTCACTGCCAGTTGCAGTGTCTTATTATTTTGATTTGCAGACTTTGTTCATTTGTCTCAATGATTGTCATTATTAGTAGGCTATTAATATAAATCATTGAATATAAAAACGATTAATCAAAATCAGTTAAATGTAAACGTTAGTGCTTTTTTATTCAGAAAACCCCCAATTTCCAAGTCTACTTGTATTTGTTTACAGGGCGGACCTGCCACATCCAAAATAGGGCGGACGCAGCCAATGCGGGGTCTATGTATGTCTATGATCGTAGCTATGCTTACCCAATCGCACGTAGATCCGTGTGTGAACACATTAAATCTGTGTGTCCGCAGGGGGAATTCTGCTCTCACATTAATCTTCTGCGCACTCGACTTTTGACTTTTGTCATAATTAAAGGGTTACATTGATGAGCCAAACGTAGAATCGTCTCCGTGGCTACAGCTAATGCTAGCCCAACAAGCACCAGCAGGATTCAGGGCTGACTGAAGCTGTTGGCAGAGGTCTAATGGTTGGTCCAGCAGATGAGGTCATGGCTGATTGTGTCATCGAATGCCTCCCAGCTAATGAAATTTGGAGTCAAAGTGAAGCTAACTAGCCCACGCTGGGTTCAATCTCATGTCCTTTAACTTACAAGGACCCACATACCGAAAGAAGCATGTTTCTGAGGTCAACGGTTCCATGGTTCCAGACCTGATTTAATGACAGCGCCATCTACAATGTATCGCGGTCATCTTTTTACCTAGCACATTGTCCTTCACACACTTCTTAGACATGATCTTGGAGAATCTACATACCCGTTCATGAGATGATTCAACTTACGGTTCATGAGAAATATGACTTTGAAATATGAATGACCATTAGCATAAAGCGCTAACTTTATAACGCCACATAGCACACAATATTTTATGAAACGACTTGCCCTTATCCCGCTTGATGGAGAATATTCCCACGAGTACACATGTGCACCGCTGCCTGAATCTGATAAAGCGTTCATGAGGAGATGATTTTTAAAGCATTATTTTAGCATTAGCATTAGCTTACCACCAAAATGGTCAAATTTCAAATGCCTGTAGTTTCCATGTTTTTTGAGATATCAACACCTGAGCCGACATGGTACAATTTGGTGGTGTCCTCTTAATGTCCAGTCCGCTTCAAGTCCCTAGCTTATTGTGGCAACAAGTTATAAACACTTGAACATTTGCCATATTTTCTTTCCTTTTGATGTGCCATTTTGTCCCGGCATTTTGGAATATATCTCTTAGCTGTTAACACCCTATGAGAGGACCTGCATCCTACATGTACATGAGCCATTTCAGACCTATCGGACCTACGCTAGATTTTAAGTTAATTTTTATAACTTTAGCAAAATTTTCCACCTGCAGAAAAATCCATCATGGCGGACTTTATGGGTTCTTGAGGCAAATTTGTTCCCCATGAGGAAATACACAAGGATACCTGGTTTCATACAGTTTCATCAAACAGGGTGGAAATGGCAGCATTTTGAAATTTCCGTTTTTAATCGGTTACTGCAGCGCCACCTATGGACGAATCACAGTCATTCTTTCTGGCATAGTTACTCATGGTCTAATAAATATAGCTGCAGGCAGCACATTTGAGCTATTTGACCAAACCAAGGAAAAGAATAGTACGAGAAAATAATAATAATAATAATAATAATAATACCACCAATTACAATAGGGTTCCTACTACATAGGACCCCTAATAATACCACCAATTACAATAGGGTTCCTCCTACTACGTAGGACCCCTAATTATTATTATTAATATTAATATCATGTTACCTCTAAATACTACCCTGCAATATTTCCACTCATCATCATGTGCAATATTCCTAATGTCATGTGCAATACTTCTTCTCAATATTATCCTTGCAATATTACCATACTACATTACCTTTCAACATTATGTGCAATATTCTTAATATTCTTTATATCATGTGCAATACTTCCTCTTACCATTATTATTATTACAGTTTTATTACACTTCAATTATTGCCAAATAGTTTTTGCGGACTGAATATCTTATCTTAGCTATATTTTTATACTTCACCTATATTTGTATACTTCTACTAGGACATACTGTACATTTGTAAATCTGTTATTTTATTTTTTTATTATTCTGTTTATTTCTCTATTGTTTTATTGTATTGCTATGCAACCTGGCACAAGAATTTCCTTCGGGATTAATAAAGTTCTTATCAACATCTTATTCTTATTATTATTATTATTATTATTATTTGGTAGCAAATGTTGTTTAGTAGTACTAGTAGTAGCCTATTCGTCTTAATAGTGGAGTTAGTAGTAGAAGGAGGTGCAACCAGCTAATTTTAAGTGAATAAGTGGGCTAAAGGAAAGGTCTCCCTGCTCCTAGGTCTATATCCAGCTCTCCTTGGGTGCTTCACTAATGACATGCAGGCCTTGTGTGCTCACCAGTATACCGGCGCTATGCTCTCCCATTGCCCTCCTTTACTTTCTGTGTGACAGCAGGGTCAAGAAGCCGTTGCCATGGTCACAGGGGAGCCCGGATTTAAATCCTAGAAGCGCTTTATGATTGGCTCAGCGTCTCCTCGCCTCCCGCCGGGCGGACAGCAGTCAAACACTGACCCCTGCTGGTAGGAAAGCGCACAGCGTCTCTAGACAGCAGCAACGGCGGATCATCGAATAGAATAATACATTCATTTGTGAGACACGTACATCATAAGCATACCCGTCGATTCAATAAACTATGGCTTTGCTATTGACACATTTGATTTTCAAGTTTGAAATAAGGCAATAAGACACAAAGCCTATAATCACTTTAGGCGTACAGTAGAACTATACTATACAAAGAATATGGCCGAGAGAGCTCCAGACTGGAAAATGACACATGATTTGTAACTACGAGGTCTTGCTCCCTGGTGCTCTCAAATAGGTCCTGTGGGAGACAATGTGGGTGTATTCCCAAAACGGACAGGATAACTAATTGCCTTAAAATTGTAGAGATATTAGAAAACAGGGCACAGAGAGAGAGAGAGAGAGAGAGAGAGAGGAGAGAGAGAACTAAAATTGCACTCAAAAGAGGGCTAATTAAGATTCAGCCATTTCAGTTATATGTTGTATAATAAAAATAATGAAATGATATGAGAATGATAATGAAAGAAAATGTATTTAAAAATTGCTAAAGGCACAAAGTAAAGTAATACAACTTCCTCATTCATTCATTCATTCATTCAACGGGGAGGCGCAGTCACATTCACATAAACGACGCAGTTATGTGAACGGAGATGTGAGATATAGGCCCAATACTGCCCCCTGCCGGCTTACTCACAGCACCAGGTGCACCTCCAGTGCACTCAGCTGTTCAGTAATAGAGGCAACCACCTAAATCTGCATTTTGCTTTATCATTCACGATAAAAACCTTTCTAAGAACCCACTGATCTGCAAGACAACCTATCCAATCTAACTATATTTGTATATTGCACAGGAACAAATTGAATTGTGTGGTTTGTTTGAAATGGACTTGCATGCATCATAGGCCTATTTGTCTTTTACAGACTGCATTTGATTAATTTGCTATAGTGCAAACAACCTAAAAATCAATGAAAAGAAGTGGATAGGGATATCAAGGTGTGAATGTCATGAAATGAAACAGCAATCAAACAGTCATATACTTTATTTCTAGATTTCTAACATTTCATAGCAAGACCTTCAATTCCACTTATTCAGAAGACATTTCATTTGAGTTATATTATGTACACTTTTTATATAACAGCATTTAGTTAGTGACAAATAGACGTTACATTTACAGAAGAAACAATTTAGGAACTGCTAACATCGTAACGGATATCTATAAAATATATCTAAACAAGACATTCACGGTTGCTTTTTCATTCACTTGCTGACCTTTTATAGTTCACGTTTGTTTTGCAGAGCTATTCGAAATTCATAACATTTGTATGGGTTACTCATGGGTTACTTATCCTATTGCCTGTAAAAAAAAATGGCACCATTTGCATACTGGAAACAAAACCTTGCCCTTTTATCTAAAAAAAAAAATCAGCGTTTGGATGGGTGCATACAATGTGATCTGTGTCCCATTGTATTAACAGCTCCAGGATCAACAGACCAACAGGATTGGTTGAGAAGCCTTTTCCAACATATGAACTCAAGAAACTCCAGGAAATAATCATACGCACACTCACTCAGGACCCTGATTGGACAGAAATACCAGAGAAAATGTAATGGTAGAAGTCCACCCCCCCCCCCCGCCCCGCCACCGCCTTCTATTTCTTCCAACGCCCCAGCCAATCAGCTGGCCAGCTGATTGGCTGCCACCTCTGGGTTCTTCTGCCAATCAGTGAACCCAGATGGTTGACCCAGAAATACTGCAGAGGAATTAAACACGAAGAATGCTTGAAATCCCCACGTCTAACAGAGAAGGAGGCAGAGGCAGAGGCAGAGGGGAACAGACAGAGATGCCTTTCATTTCAAGACCGTTGAAACAACAGACAAACAAACACTCAGGAAACAGACGAGCCCACTTGAAAATACAGAGAGAGAAACTGAAATTAAAATTTTCTTCACAAGCGTTAACCAGATAACTTATGACCATTATATGAAAATACACATCAGAGATTGAATGCAAAGACGCACGCACACACACCAAACCACACACACACACATGAAAAGTAGACATGTAAGAGACATGTAATGGAAATAAGGCACAAGAAAATATGCAACCACATATTTTAGGAAACAAAGACCAACATTCCTTCATCAAAACCCAACACACTATAGTTGAATTTCTTATTCTTCTTAAATATTATTTCCATTGAGACCTCCATAACCCATTTTAGAAAAAATATTTATCCAAAAATGTCTTTTACCGAAAGATGATACAATTTCTTTAGAAGAAGTGAGTATTGCAAAAACAAACAATAGAAAAATCACTTCACAAATCGGTCTGTTTTATCCTTTTACTTTGAGATCCATGATTTGTTTAGAAAAAGACACAAACAGAACTATGGAAATCTAGACGTCAGACAACGGATTTTTCAAGACAACATCTGAATGAATGCAACACAGAGACAGCAGACTGAAACAGTCTGTCTGTGGGGAATCATTACTGCCAGACTCGTTTTGCTTTAAAAACAATCACCATTTCACATTTCTATCTATTCATTCATTAACAGTGCAAAACACCTAATGCAAAACTAAACCTTATTAGTTCACTTCATTAGAATAGAAAAAGTGCCTGCGCAGTAATTAGGTCTAAAGACAAGTGTCTGGACAGTACGATCCTGTTTGAACTAGTAGAATACTCACCTTCCCGCTGCGCAGGTAGACAAAAGGTATGTCTACTCTGCTAACAAAGCGCGTCGGGAAAAAGTTCAGAAATGAGTGAAAACAGAAAAAGAAGCAGCATCTGACAAGCGGCTCAGTGTTATATGTTGCATGAAACTATAGTGCAATCTAGGTTCCACCGAGATTTGAACTTCCCGGCCAACGCATTGATTTCTTTTTGCAATTTGGGACTTTATTGACTGCCTTTGTCTCTGCGTTGTGACAAAGGAGACACATGCAACAGAGTGACGACCGAGATAAAACCTATTTTCTCAATTGGTGGTTGTGCTCTGATGTATGAATGCTGAAAACGCTGAGATTTGAAGCCATGCGTGCTGAGCACAATTGTTATGCGCAGTTCCGAGTGGTCATCTACTGTGGCTGGAGTTCGGGTTCTCGTTCAGGTTCTGGATTGTCTGTAGCAAAGCAGCGAGCTCGGGAATCAATGTGACACAAGGCAGCATCACCCGGAATGATTCCAAGTTTATTCAGATACATAGAGCATATATACCTTCTGGGATAGACAAAACAGAGGAGCATGTACATGTAAAGCATGCAAAGCAGATAGGGAGACGTTGACCTCCCATTCCCACCAAGGACAGCAAGGTCTCACGTTGACCTCCCATTCCCACCTTCGACGACAACGACACTCTAGGACAACGCCAGCGAATGCGTCTCAGAGGCCTCCCAGGGCTAACAGAAAAGAGTGAAGCTAACTAGTCACGTAGGCCACACGACAGAGTGGAAAGTTACTGACCCACAATATTAATACATCCACAACTCCCAACAATTGCCCTCTTTTATTCTAACAGAATAATGGAGAACAGGAGTTGTTGTGGTCCCCTCCTCGTTTAGGACAAGGGGGTTCACTAGAAACATCCTATTTCAAACTTTAAGCCATGAGCAGTGTTTAATACAATAAGTAGAAAATGTCACTTGTAAGCAAATCACACAAATGTCATTGGACACAGATTAGTTCGGGATAAAATCTGGTACCTTCTGCGGGTGATCAAGGGAGTATAGAACATACAAAACCCCAAAAAACATTCAAGATTTTTCCATCATAATCACAAGCAAAGTTTTTCCCCAAAGGTATTGGTTAGGTTGGTTAGTTAGGTAAAATGGTTAGTTTTGCCTAATCTACTGATTGATCTATAATCTACAAAGAACGTGAAGGTCATGGATGTACGTGATTGTCGAAGTACATTATGCGTTGTGTTATGTATTATGTGTTAAGTTTTTATGTATTATTTGGTGGATCCATGTGTAGTTTATCAACGCCATATTTGTCGCTTTCGAGTGAATGTTTAGATTGGTTGGAGTCATGAGGGCCACAAGAGGTGTCCCCGATAGGCTGGTAACTGTGTAAGTCAACATTATGCATTTTGGTTGTAATCATCCTAGTTCTGTGGTGCCATAGGGGTTATACCATTTAATTGGTAAGCATCCACACACTCTGGATTATAGGGCCAAACATTCGAATCTGGGAGATATGGTCTCCTAGGGTCTGGTATCTCGTGATATGAGGAAGGGGGATGCATAACACGCGCTTCATTAACTGACAGTGTAGACATTGTTTTCTTCAAACAAACCCTCAAACACATCAGTCCTATACAAAATACCATGAAACACAATATGACCAGTGCTATTATGGGAATGAGCCATGACAGAGCGATTGTACGTGTACAGGGGGGCCCATTGGATACCAATAATAACCCATCCATGCACCTAGTAGAAGGCACATCGCTAATGTGGTTCGACAGTTCCTGTTCACAATGGCGGGGAACATCTAATTCAGGAATCAGGATAGTCAGTTTCAACGGATTTCAAATGGGCATCTTTTCTTTCATCTTATTGACACCCTTCGGAGCACAGTTGATGCTGTGATCTCGTGTGCCGGGTCATCTTCTTCTTTCTCCGGAGTCACCTCCTGGGTCATTTCCACGATGAGGGGAGCATCTGCTCCTGGGTTTTCCCCATGGTGGGGGCCTCTGGTCAGCCCATGGTTGGAGCCCTCTTTGTTGAAACCTCTGGTCAGTTGCTTGCACTGCTGCCTCACAGCAAGAAGGTCCTGGGATCGATTCCCGGCGCTATTGACTGTGGGGCGCCATAAAAGGGCTGCCCACTGCTCCTGGAGTGGCAGCATAACACAGGATGGGTCAAATGCAGAGACTACATTTCCGCGGGCCTCCCTCCCTGCATGCGTGTGTGTTTGTGACCATAAGTGTGGACTAATAAAGTGATCTTTCTGTCTTTCTTATCTGCTGAGCCCTCGGTTGTCTGTCTGTTGGTCCTTTGTTCTCGGCGGCTGGTGTAGATTCATTGTGGTTGGTCATCGGTTGGGATCACAGTCCTGGTTTCCAGAAGCGATCTCCGCTGGTTGGCCATATCCCCGACTTTCCTTGGGTTGAGTATTTTGATTAGGACCAGGTCGACAGGCAGAAATGGGTGGGTCGGCTGTCCTGCAGAGAAAGGGAAGAGAAGGAGAAGAAGACACATCACCATAGATGCCATTCAATTTCTTAACAACTGCATCGATATAATCACACAAAACAAACCCCACCCCGCACCCAAGGAGTTGGAAATGGTCTTTGCATTAATACTTCGAGAATTGAGATACTTTGCTTGTAACATTTGGAGTTATTCTGATTTAAGATGGGAAGGCATGTAGCAAAGTCTGTCCATAATATCTTTCGGTCCTATTCATGCTTTCCACCATGCTGGACTATGGTAATCCAGCGATACGCTATAGTAGTTGTGTTACTTTTATGTATACTAGTCTTCTTTAGTTAGTATTTTCACCACTTTTCGTGCATTCTCTTTTTGCACGTGGAAACTAGTCATGTTCTAGTCGCTTCTACCCATTTAGTGAATTGATCCGCATGACAAGCATACGCTTTATCTGGTCAAATATTCTTGTAATGCTTAAAATGCAGCTGATGTCATAGTCTCTGCCTCCCTCCTGGTGTGTGTTCCCTGTGTGTTTGGTTTGTATTTGTGTAGTGTATTGTTTGGTTTGCATGTTCCGCTTTCGATCTGTTCATTGTTTCCTGTTTGCATTGTATAGTCTGCTTTTGGTTAGTTTACTCCCTGTTTTGTCTGTCGGCCATTTTGTCTCAGCTGTTTTCACTTCCCTCATTAGTCTCCCACTTTATACCTGCGCCGGTCTTGTGGGTTTTTTTCCCTGGGTTGTTGTCTCTAAATGGGGTGTTCAGTCTGTCCGTGTTCATGTCACCAGCAAGTGAAGATTTGAAGATTGGAGTTTTGCCGTGCCTCATTTCGTATTCGGTACTATTTAGTTTACTTTTATTAAAGAATCTTTTAAGTTAACTTTGCTGCCAGCACTTGGGTCCTTTCCGTTTTTGCCGCTTCACCGCTACCTGACAACTGATTGAAGAGGTAGAGCATCATGGGATGCCCCTGGTTTCGTTGACAATGTAAGAGTTACATTAATTTATTAGTTGGTTGTACTCCAAGAATACAAAATCTCGCCATTATGTCTGTTACGAGCCCCGTTTGGCCGACATTAAACATACCATGAAAATGTCGGACAATAATACAAATAATAATAAGTGATGCTATAGGCAGATGACCCATTTCATACCAAACTGTCTGAACCTGAGATAGTAAGGCCTTTTTAAGCCAATATCTAATGTCAACTTCTCATCAGCGTTGATGTGTGTTGGCTCCATCCCACACTAGTCATCTCTCCTTTAAAAGATATTTGTGTTTAGAAATATGACAAATCATATTGTAAGGAATGTTAGTATTATGGCATCCAAGCCAAAGCTATATGATCAGTGACAATCAATTCAATCAAAAGGAGAAAATATCAAATCTTGTATACTTTGTCTGTCTAATATGGAGTCCACCTTATCACTACAGCATTAGTAAGTCAAATCAGTGCCATCACTTCAATAACTATAAAAATTGCAATAATTTATGGCCAAATCGCTCTGTGGCGGAGTTTAGCCAACAGACCGCTTTATTGTTGTTGTTGTTTGTCAATCCACCAGTCAGGATTAGGTGCACATCAGGAATCGCTGCCGATCCACACACACTTTTGTTTTTATGGGGTTGGGATTCAGGGGTTGAATAATTTGCGAATCAAGCTACCAAAGTAGTACCCTGGAAATCCAGAGTTCTCGCGAGAGCACAATTTGAATTTGCTCAGAGAGTCACTCTGGTGATCAGTAATATGCTCATTACCAATTCCTGTTGATCCAACGTAAACCAATCACATCGGTGTATCTGATATAGGCGAGCATTGGATACTTTGTCTACAGGAAACAAAGACTTAAAAAAATGGTCTGCAAAGACATTATATAATTACATAGAATTTGACTTGCTATTCTGTATTGTAATTAATTGTTTTTATACACCCAAGCATAAAAACGTTGACAATGAGTGCCATGATTCAGGGTCTCATTGGAAGGTTATTTCTGTTTAACAGAAGTCATTATTTGTAAAATTGTAATTGGGAAGTAATGTGAGAAAATTGAAATAATAAATGTTTGCTGCCTTTTGGAAAGCTTGAGTTTCACTGAAATAATGAAATGTATTTTAGGAAACTTTATTATTGTTTATTTCTTTATTAGTATCGGTTGCAAATACACTATGCTTTAAGAGGCATCCCTATAGCTGTAAACTACAGCAGATCTTTGACTTAATTCAGTATATTTTATTTATATATATGAGTGCTCTTCCATGTTTATGAGTATTTTGTTCTTCATCCGATTCTCTTTCCTCTTTTGCGTTCCTTTCTGTGCTTCCTCTTTCAGTTATTGTTCTTCTTTGCTCAAAAATGGCATGGGAAGATGCACACACACACACACACACACACACACACACACACACACACACACACACACACACACACACACACACAGAGTAAAAAACAGAATTGTTTTGGACTCTGTTGCAAAGCAAACTCATTTCAGCAATATAGGCATCATTGCATAAATATTAGACCCTATAATTTTACAAACAAATATAACATTATTACTATGACAAAAAATACAAAACAAACATGTCTTGCTCAAACCTTCCAGGTGACAGCAGCTTAACAAGCATTTAGGTCCTTATTAAACAAATAGAACCTCGAAACACAATGAAATGTATTGCTGGGACGATTTTATATATTTTCATTCTTTTAAAATGCTTGGACGGCTACACGCATTGCTTGCAGCTTTTATTTTTTCTATTGTTTACAAGTTCAACACGATTTTGTTTAGTTTTTACGGTTTTATTTGGACGTTGGTAAAATGAATGAAACAGGGTTTAATGGTGGCGCCATATTATTATATACATATTATATACATATTATTATATACATATTATTATATACATATGCACATTGGGGCAGTGCATCATACTTATTTTTCCATAACAGACATGATCTTCACTGTCTTTCTGGTTTTCTAAACACAACTACAAGCAACTACCACAGCCACTACTGTAAAAAATGTTGCCCCCCGGGAATAAAAACCCCCAAATAAGATTAATACTGTACTTGTTTAATTGTGTTGCAACAAAAACAAAAGGCTTTTGGCTGAATATTTGAATGAAATGCACAGAGGAGGAAAGAGGTTGTAGCACTAAATCCTTCCACTAGAGGTCAGGGTGTTTTTAGGAGGCAAGCCTGTATGCACATCAATGGCTTAAAACAATATGATAGTCAGAGACAACGTTTCACCTTTAAATACCAGGACACAAGTTTCTGTAACTGAAGAACCACAATTATTTTATCTCAGAGCCCTCATCATACTCTCACAAACTTTCACTTTACACTTCTGGAAGTCATTCCACATCTACCCTGGATTTTTGTAGCCCAGACCGTTTTTAGGGTTGCCTTGCTTCAATGTAGATCTGGCTAATGGGCGATAACTCTCCATGGCGCCCCCACTACAGACCCTGGCGAGGGTTAAGAGAAGCTGGTCCACTGGTTTCCACGGCCCAGGACGGAAACCGGCCATTGTTTCCTCCTGGGCTAAGGTTTCGACAATCGGCCGGAGCCTCCTTTCCCAGCATCCTTTGGAATGAAAGCTTTCGTCCGGCGAGGCTGGAGCAGTGTGCATACCTCCGGTAGGTTTGGGGCACACCGCTCCGGTCCGCCTTTTCTTGAAGAAGTGGGGACCACCACCGCCGGTTCTGCCACCCACAGGTACTGTCCCCGACCTCCACGCTACGATTGACTAGGCGTGGTCAGCCACGACAGCCCGACAATGTCCAGAGCCTTCAGCATCTCAGGGCGAATCTCATCCACACCTGGCGCCTTGCCACTGAAAGAGCTTTTTGACTGACTTCAGCGAACTCTTACCAAGGATATGGGTGAGACTTCGCCCCCGAGTCTTCAGACTCTGGCCTCGACAGGCACCGACAGCGCTTTTGACCACAGCTTACGAGCTGCAGCCTCTACAGATGGAGGCTCTGAACATGGCCCACTCATCGGTTCATGTCCCCAACCTCCCCCGGGATTGCACGACGATGAAGTTTCTTCCGGGAGGTGGGAGGTAAAGACCCTACGGGCAGGGGCTCGCACCAGACGTTTTCCAGTTTCACCCTCACTACCATGTTTTGGGTTTACCAGTCTGTCTGGGCAGGACTCCCGCGCCGATGCTGATCCAACTCGACCACCAGCGTTGTGATCAGTTGAGCAAGCTCCTGTCTCTCCCTCTTCACCCCTGAAGCTGAAATATCCATAAACTAAAAACCACCCAATATTAACTCATAACTGGGCCTACAAGTGAACTATAACACTTTTGCAAAATCACATCGACTGATCCACTTATACATACTATACATCATATACATAATATACATAATATACATAATGTAACGATCCCCGAGGTGAGAGAATGAATGTCGAGTCAGTATTACAAGTTGAACAACTTTTTTATTAGTAACAATGATTCCACAGGTTACTGTCTGGCCGTAACCTATGCCAACCAAAACCAGACTCCCAACTCCCGCTCAAAACGTAACAACTCCCCCTTTTACAAGCCCCTCCCACTTCATTATGATTTGCCACCCACCCAGATTGACAGGTAACACCTTCCAATAGACACGGGAACGGCTGCATCAGAACAACACAGAATACACATAACACATGTAATTAATGTCCAGGGTCGCTACATTGCCTCCCCCCTTCAAAGTCCCTCGTCCTCGAGGGGACAAACACAATCCTGGAAGCGACCCGGAGCTCTCCGCTCCCTACGAGGCCGTGTGGGGGCTACAGGGGGCAAGGGAAAGGGTGGGGGAGGGGCTGGGGGCACAGTCACTGACTGTGGTGATCGATGAGGAGTGGGGGCAGGAATGGGGTTAGGGGTGGGCCTAGAGTCAGCGCGCTGGGGTGAGTGTGTCCGGGGCCTATTCTCACTGGTGCGGGGAGCCACAGGGCTTGCTGGAGCAGGTTGAGGGGTGGCGTTGCCATGGTAAGGGGCTAACCTGTCCCTGTGCAGAGCCACCCTCCTTCCCCGAGGTGGTAGCTGGACCCTGTACACCACCTCCCCCAACCTCTCCAGGACCCTGCAGGGCCCCACCCACTCGCTGTCCAGCTTTGGGCACCTTCCCTTCTTCCTTTGGGGACTGTAGGTCCAGACCAGTTCACCAGCCACAAAGTGCCTGCCACGGGAGTGCACATCATAAGTTCCTTTTCTGCCTCTCCCTGCATTCAGCAGCTAGCCAAGGCGGCATCAGCAGAGTCATCTCCTGGCATACTCCGGGCCGGGGGGACAGGGGAGAATCGGGTGTGCCCGAGCCAAACGCCAGCTCGGCTGCTTGCGGAGCGCCTCTGCCCAACATCAGCAGAGCCGGAGTAACAAGGAAGTTGACTCCCTGGAGACGGCGGACCGGTACCCCGGTAGCCGACCCAGAGGCAGATGTATCCCAGTCCCTCTGGTGCTTTGCCGAGATGAATAGCCAGCTGCTGTTCCATACAGCGATGAAATCGCTCCACCAGGCCGTCGCTCTGGGGGTGCAGAGGAGTAGTGCGTGTCTTCTGCATGTCCAGCCTACTAACAAAGCTGCAAACACAGGATTCAAAATTCCTCCGCCTGGTTGCTGTGGATGGACTCTGCTGCCCCAAACGGCTAATCATCCCAACAAAGCGTCCGCTATGGTTTCTTCCTCCTGGTCAGGCAGAGCGTACGCCTCCGGCCACTTGGTAAAATAATCCATGGCCGTGAGGACATACTTATTCCCCCTCTCTGTACAGGGTAGTGGTCCCACCACGTCCACCCCAACCCTCTCCATGGGGAACCCCACAGGGCACTGCTGGAGCTGGGCATGTGACCTGTCGTGGGGGCCTTTGCAGGCTGTGCAGCTATCACAGCGGCGACAGAAGTCCTCGACGTCCCTCTTGTGCTGCCCCAGTAACTCTGTTGGCGTAGGTTACGGCCAGACAGTAACCTGGGAAATCATTGTTACTAATAAACAAGTTGTTCAACTTGTAATCCTGACTCGACATTCATTCTCTCACTTCGGGGATCGTTACAATATGGTAATAATGTGGTATAGATACATAATGCAGTCAATCTGACCGCTATGGCACTTGAAGGTATTATACAGAAATATTTTGTCTTTTGATTTAGAACCTCCAAACCTTGTGAAAATAAAATTAACATATATTTAGTAAAGGTCATGAAGTGGGGGCCTCATACTCTTTATTTTTGCAACAGAGAAACCCAAACGACACTTCTAGTGTTAATATGATAATTTAATGTCATAGTATAGTAACCGTTCTGATCCACACTCCAATCCAGAACAATCCAACCGCCGTTAAACAACAAAAGAAGCAGACAAAATTCAAAGCTGTGCCTCGGGCTGGGCAGGTGAGAGAGGATCTAACACCCCTCTATTAGACACTAGAATGGAACAGTCCGTTGGCTGTGACGTGTAACACGTCAACATTTGACGTCTTGCGTGTTAACGCGTTACTTTTCGAAGTTACTTTTTTTGGACGTGTTAACGTTATTTACGTGACGGTTTTTGCCTGGATGGGTTCCATACTTTCCTGCAGCACGCGTCTATATAAAGCTGGCGTCACGGGATGACGTCACGGGGGATATACGTGGTACAAAATAAACAGCTTCTATTGACTTAAACATTATGAAGACAGGGTTTATTTAACTTTTATTTAAATAGGCAATGGTATCAAGCCTATAGGCTAATCGTTGTAATTGTGTATACAAATACGCTAATAAAATAAAATAGACATTAAAAAAAATTGAATAAAAAATGACTAAGTGACAATAAAATAATTAGGCTTAGCCTTACTGTAAATTTGTACATTTGCTATTTAATTATACTTCTTACTTTAATTATTCTATTGTTTACTTCTCTTGTCTATTATTCTATTGCTGTTATCTTCTGGCACAGGAATTTCCTCCGGGATCAAAAAAATTCTTATCATCTTATCTTAAAATGATAAAGTGTTTGTTATGTTGAGTAGGGCCAGCCAGTCCTTTATACCAATTGCAACAAAATGAATGCTTGCGCGTTCCTGTTAATTCAGTAAACCTTTATTTATCAGTGCATTAACAGAATGCCATGACTAGAATATTTTCCTTTCACAATTTTACATAATTTTCCATTCAATACTTAAAAAAATAATGAAACGATTTACAGAGTATTCTTTTTTTGGAATCTGAATGAGGGATTTTTTTTATACAGGTGCTGTACAATTTATAAACATTTACAACTACAATGAACTCAAACCTAAAAAGGCTGTTTTGTTTGTTTGTATGTGTAAGCAATGCAAGGCCACAGTATTAAACAGCATGTGAACATATGGTACCGTCCGCAGCCACATTATGTGACAAGGACAATAATTTAGGAGCTCTAAACGAAAAATCTATACTCTATACTAAATGCATATATTTTTATATATGACCGAGAAGGGTGTTTGAGACATCGATTTGGGTTTTCGTTAGTTAGGCTACTATTATGCAATTTTCCCCACTCCCTCTCCTGCAGTACAATGAGGGATTTTTCATACACATTGACCACTAGATGTCTCTGGAACTCCACGGCAGTCCATAGGGCCCCCCTGCTGGTTACTTTCAATCCTGAGAAAATCCCCATCTGTTTTTTTTTTATTGTTGGGAAATATAAATAATTACAGAAATACAATTTGTGTTGAATTATTAATGCTACCAACTACTTCAAAACAGTTGCTACAAATTGATGGGTTGCCATGTAAAAAAAAAGGAAATTTCAGTAATACACTGTCAACTCAAATTTGTCTAATATAAGCCTACAATCAATATTGCTAAACAAGGGGAGACAGATTCTTATACAAATATTAGACCAACGCCATATATAATTCAGTGTTTAACAAAGTGAAGCTATGTCAACACGGGACGTGCTGCGAACCACTGAAGCAACGCAATAAATCAATACCAGAGCAACACAAATCATTTCTCCAAACCATTCCAAGTTCTGGACTCGTTAGATTACAAATTTCCGAAATATGAGCCTCCTTTCTGTTTTGGATTAATAAAGGTAAAAAACCAAAACAAAACATTTTTGCAGTCACATTTTAGGGGCATGGTCTTAAGAACAACTCGGGTAAAATTCATACACTAGAACTGTAAAGAAATAATGTTGTTCCCTTATAGGGAGAAATCAGTAAAAGGCAAAAGGCTTTTTTTGTTGACAATCAGTGGTGATGAGCCAAATCAGTATTCTACCTCTCGCTCTATATTAAATAATAATATATAAATCTGATAAGGGACATATATCGTGACATAGAATACATAACTGCAGTGGACAACATCACACAGATGGAATCGCTTTGCGGGTCACACCACAGACGCACATTAGTAGAAACAGAATGTCTAGAACCATGATGCGCTACTCCCATGCATTTGCTAACAAAACCGATTAAGCATCGCAAAAAGTAAATACTTGCAACATAGTAGTGGCTTTTGACCTCTGGGTAAATTATTTTCATCGGTGATCTTCTAGTTTATTTTTTTTGTACGTTCCATTATCAAAAGATATGACTCCACTATGTATAACAATGATATTTCCTTCTTATAGACTCTCCGAATAAATTACGATATCCTTCATCAGAACCACACATGGTCACAAAGAAAAATAACTCTAGCCACAAGTGTCCGGTCAGCTGATTGGATGCATATTGAGCTTCTCTGTGTTGGACCAGTGCAGTGTACAACTGCAACATGGATGAGGGAGGGTGGGTCGGGGGATGGGGTGGTGGGGGTGTATGTGGGAGAGATACACACTCTACATGCATGCTCGTACACACAAGTTCACAGCTCTGGTTCAAGGTCTCGACGTAGAAGAAACAAACCAACCAACAAACAAACAGAAAAAAACACAGGTGATGATACACTTCGTCGTCCAGAAAGTCAATTAAAGTCCCTCCACCTCCTCCTTCACCTTCACCACCACCTCCTCCTCCTCCTCCTCCTCACCCCACGCGTCAATCAACCACCACAGCCCACATCTGAGCGAGCTCCCCAGGAAGTTAAGATGGCTGATTGCGTCGGATGCTGCTGGCTGGGGGTGGGGAGGGGGGCGTTGGGGGGTTGGTGGGAGCAGTCCATTTCACCCCACCTACACGAAACACGGTCACAGTGAGTGTGATACAAGACCAGCTTCTTCATGGCCCGGAATCACATCGTTGGCACAGTAAAAGATGTCGTTAGTCCACCCTCCTGCCTGCCCCCCCCCCATCACAAGTAATTGATAATAAACAAAACACAGAAGACCCCACCTTGTGGACAAAGCTAATATAAGCACATCTAAGCACAAATAAGTACGTTGGTCGGATCGGACATCAAAGAGCCCGATGACCCTGACTGAGGCAAACAAGGTGAAATTAAATCGATAATGAGTGATATGATGCATTGTTGTTGTTGGTTACACAGTGATGCCAATGTCTCTTCTTCAATAAGCGCAGAGAGAGATTGATCCTTCCATTCTAATTGTCTGCGTTTCAGAGACTCCTCCCTCTTCCTTCCTTCTGGGAGGCCGTGGGACGCCCGTGCGCATATTAAAACCCTTCGTGCGAGGTCTCCACGTGAGACTGGATCTTGGACGTGCTGGGGACCTTCCAGGGACCCGGGGTGATGGGAGCCTTCTTGCCACCGGACGTCCCGTTGTAGACGACGGGGTCCTGCAGGCTACTGCTGGACCCCCTGGGGCCCCTGCTGCCCGGTTCCTCAGTCCCCGGTCCTGGGTTCGAGGCGGCGGCACAGTCTCTCTTGCGGCGCTCGGCGGTTCCCTGGTGAGCGATGTCTCCCCGTTCCTCCTCCTCCACCCCCCCCCTGCGCCTCCTCTCCCGGGGCTCCTGGCCCGCTGCCCGCCGGGGGCTGTGGGGCTCCTCTGGGCTCCTGTATGGACCCCGGGCCTCCTCATCCTGCTGCTGCTGCTGCTGTTCCCCCCTCCTGGAGCCCTTCTTGGGGCTGGAGGAGGAGGGATGCTGGGCCCTCCTCTCCCGGCTCACGTCCTCCAGAGATCCGTCAAGGCCTCCCCTTCCTACTCCTCCTCCTCCTCCGAGGCTACTGGGATGCTTCTGGTAGTGTTGCCCGCGGGCTCGGTTGATGGTTCCCCCAAGGGGGTCGTCGAGGCCAGGGGCGGTGGTGTTGTTATTGTTGTGCGGGGATGAATATGTCTCAGGGGCGGAGGAGGGCGGGGAGGCTGGTGATGGATGCTCATCAGACACGGAGAGTCTGGCGAGGCCGGACGTCGGAATAGCTGCTTTGTCCATTGAGCCTGAAAATGAACGTTTAGAACAGACGAGAAGAACAGAAAAGAACAAAAAAAAATATTCAAGCAAACTGTGAAGGCTGTAAAGATCCCGCTCTTCAATAGACAACTTGGAAATGTCATGCATCAAAAAGCCCTCAGAAATAATGTTATCCCCCCATTTTATCCCTAATACCCCTCTATCATCGGCCAAAAAGGTAATTCAGGTCCAAATCATAAGATATGCATCAGTCCAAAGCCACAGCCGCCGTTCAAATAAAAAAAGTTGGTAGCTTTCACCCCGGCACTGACGTTTCAATTTCCCCTCCAGAGCCGATAAGAATTGCACAGCCGTGATTGAGAGGCCACAGATGCAGCAGAAACCAGAGGGATAGAGAGATGCCAAGAGACAGAGAGAGAGAGAGACTGAGAAAGTGATATGGGGAAGGTGAAAAATATATAGACAGTGATACCAGATTGAGATTTTGGCTGCCAGTCCAATCACTATCTAGTTCGTCATCTTAATGTTCTCTCAGGACGTGTGAGAGTGCCGGTGATTAGGAGGGGGGGGGGGGGGGGACCTCTGACCTCTACAGCCCCCCCCGCTTGCCCATATAGGGCTGCTAAAAAGACCAGGTTGAATTGCGTGGACAAGGAGAATGCAAAAGGTTTACCGAGGTTATCAAAGGGGGACAGACGGGGGGAAAGCAGAGAGGCCCTTAGTGATGCTCTGGTTTCATGTAGAAGCACAGGGTGGAAGAAGAGTTCAGACCTACAGGAGGAAGAAATAGAGAAGGAGAAACAGAGGTATACACAGAGAGAGGAGAGAGAGGAGAAGGAGAGAAAGAGAAAGAGAAAGGGGAGGGCGAGGTAGAAGTCCTCGGTGGATAGGAAGAGAGGCAGATTGATCGGAAACAGAAAATATCGGGGATGAGGAGGAGAGAAAAGTCAAGAGAAACATGCGTGGTAAAATAAATGAATAAGAATAACAACAATACACATTTGAGACTCAGCACCTCTGAACAAACCAAGAAGCCATATCTGAACAACAAGCTCACATTTATCTCTAAATGTGAGCTGCAGTCACATTTTGAGATAATGCGTGCGCGTGTGTATGTG
>PIJE02000448.1:205014-317514 GCA_002895965.2 Coryphaenoides rupestris | reverse complement strand
TGTGTGTGTGTGTGTGTGTGTGTGTGTGTGTGTGTGTGTGGATCCGTGTGTATGCGTAGACCTTTTTGTGCTCCGAGTGTCGGTGTGGATCTGTGTTGGTGTACGTACGAATTTGTGTGTGTGTGTGTGTGTAGAGCTTTGTGTGCGTGTGTGTGTGATCTGTTTGTGTGATCTGTATGTGTGCATGATGTGTGTGTGTATGTGAGTGTGCCTGTGTCCGTGATCTGTGTGTGTGATCTGTATGTGTGTGTGTGTGTGTGTGTGTGTATGCCTGATCTGTGTGCTTGATCTGTGTGTGTGATCTGTATGTGTGTGTGTGTGTGTGTATGCCTGATCTGTGTGCTTGATCTGTGTGTGTGATCTGTGTGTGTGTGATCTGTGTGAAGTGTGTGTGTCTGTACTCCCCGTACCTGTCTGTGTGGATGGCAGGCTGCTGGCCGATCGCTCGGTGTTGTGCTGATGGACTCTGCTTGGCGGAGCTGGCACCAGATGGAGGCCCGCTGTCTGTTATCAAAAAAGAAAAAGTTATGAAAAAAAATGATAACAATAAATCACGGTTCACGCACTTCTGCAGGCACGAGGTACCTGACACGCAACTAGTCGTGATGTGACGATGACGACTTTTTTGGTCGGTTTGCAGGACACTACAAATGAGGCTGAACACCGCGAAACACCAGAGCTGGTCTCCGCCTCGACAAGATATTGCTTTATACTTTAGACACAGCGGTACCTTGACTTATCTAAATACCGATCTGCGTGACCACGTCTCCGACCACGATATTCCTACAAATCCCATTCCTGCAACCTGTTATTTCCCCTACTTTCAGTCTTTCAGTCCCCAGTTTTATTTCATAAGACACATTTCTATAAAAAAGCAATGTTGTTCCTCCTCTTCTTTTGGGTGTGTGTATGTTACTGACTGTTGTGAAACACTTTGTTACGTGTATTGAAAACAAATCAAGTTTTATTGACGATAAAATTAGAGAAAGCGTTCCGAGACGACGTTGTGGGGGGGGGGAGGGAATTCCTCTCACCGTCCTCGGGCACCACGGTGAGCGTGACGGAGTTCCCCGCCTCCTTGATGAGCTGCACGATGTCGTTGTGCGACAGGTCCATGATGGAGCGGCCGTTGACCGCCGAGATGCGGTCGCCCACCTTCATCTGGCCCGTGCGGTCCGTGGGGCTGCCCTCGATGATGCGCCCGATCTTGTGCGGGATGACTGTGGAGGGAGAGGTGGGGTGGGGGAGGTTGGGGAGATCAGTTCCTGAGGTCTGGATGTGCCAAGCACCAAATATATACCGTCAGGAAGGGCCAAAAACTCTTCTATCCTGATATACAGTGCCGTGAAAAAGTATTTGCCCCCCCCCAACACATTCTTCACATTTTGTTGTCTCAGATCCTGAATTTGAAATGGATTAAATTAGGACTTTTCTCCACTGATCTTCAAAGTCTTGAGCATCATGTCACATCAAAAGAAGAATTCCCCTAAATTTCAAATATTAACTAAAAATGAAAAACCGTAGTTATCAGTGTGAAAAAGTATTTGCCCCTTTGTTTAGAATAGGGCTAAATTGGCTCAGGAGCTAAAGTTTTCTCATCATTCGATGTAATAGAATATCTGTGCAGTAACATTTGTGCATTCTTGCACAACTGACATAAGGTGCCTCCAATGCATCTCAATGGGGTTTCAGCTGTACCACAGATTCTGCAACAAAGTGTTTGAGTACAGTGTGGAATACATGGTTGACTGAAGGATGGCAAAGAGACTAGTTCCTTAAGTTGCAAAGAAAAAAAAAATCATCCCTCTCCCGCCCCAGTACTTTATAATAGACATGGGTTACTTGGCTAATTTCCCCATTGAAATCAATAGTAAAAATTGCCAGGATGTAACCACTGGAAAGTGACCCATCTCTATTATAACGTACAGTAGCAGGAGGGTGATGATTTTATTTTTCTTTGCAACTTAAGGAACTAGTCTCTTTGCCATCCTTCAGTCAACCATGTATTCCACACTGTACTCAAACACTTTGTTGCAGAATCTGTGGTACAGCTGAAACCCCATTGAGGTCGTTAAGTATCCCGATGACGATCTATAATCACAATATAGCATGTTTTCTGGTACTAGGAATAGTATAGTCTCGATAATATAAAATAACCACATGGATAAGCCTTTTTTTGTATACTCATGTGTACTTGGCAAATGAAAAAGTAGTAGGTTGTAGTAACTGAGTAGGTTCTCCTTGCATTAAGAACTTAAAAGCAGGAAAAGACAGCACATATCACGATATCACAACGTCCAAAATGTAAGACGGATATCTGTCTCCGTATCACAATGTCAATATAATATCAATATATTGGCAGGTTCGCGTGTTGCATCGTTCATATAGCAGATAGGCATTGTGTACTCAAACTGTGCTGATGGCACATATGGTTGCTAGGCAACCAAAGGAAAACTAAATGCTGCACGGCGTCACAGCCATATGGCTCACGCTGCCGTACTTACATAAAGCGTGTCTTACGGTGACTAATGAACGATGATCACCAGTGATTTACGTGCAGCACATAACGCGGTGACGCTTTGAATGCTCGCCGCCACACTCAGCGCTAAAGAGGCCTCCGTCTCAGTGATATGTTGTGTTGGTTTTATACATCTGTACCCATTAGTGGAGACTTCCTCCAGCAGTCATATCTATCTAGAGGACATGCTAGATGAGTGAGAGATGAAGAGGGAGAGAGAGAGAGAGAGAGATAGGAGAGTGAGAGGATAGAGAGAAAGGAGAGACAGAGTAGGAGAGAGAGGGAGAAGGAGAGATAGAGTGAGAGGAGAGAGAAAGAGAAGGAGAGAGAGTGAGAAGGAGAGAAAGAAGAGAGAGAGAGAGAGAGCGAGAGAGGAGAAAAAGAAGAGCGAGAGAGAAAAGGAAAGAGGGAGAGAGAGAAAAGGAAACGGGGAGAGAGAGAGAGAAAGGAGAAGGAAAGAGAAAGGAGAGAGAGAGAGGAAGAAGGAGAAAGAGAAAATTAGATGGACAGAGAGAGAGAGGAGACAGAGAAGAGGGAGAGAGAGGGAGAAAGGAGAGAGAGAGGAGAGAAGGTGTGAGGAGAGAGAGAGAGATGGAGAGAGAGAGAAAGGAGAGAGTGAGAAAGAGATAGAAGGAGAGAGACCTCCAGGCGGGGGCTTGTTCTTGGAGGTGAGGATGACGAAGCCGAAGCCCTCGTTGTCCTTGCGCTGCAGCGTGATGTCGAAGCACTCAGGCCGGACGGCGTGCTGGACGACAGCGCCCCCGGTGGCAGGTACCGGTGGTACCGCCTCGGCCGCCCCCCGCGGCATCCTGGGAGAGCCGTTGACCAGCGCCGACGCCACCTGCTGGGGCTGCTGGGGGCCGGCCTCGTCCTCGCCGGACACGTCTGGTGGTGGACGGACGGAAACAATGGGAGGACATTCTTTAAAGCATTGATTCTCAACTGGCGGGACCCACTGGTCGCGGACCTGTTTTCAGTGGGTCGCGGGCTTTGTTAAGAAATGTTAAAGATCCCATGCCACACCTATTTCATAAATTTTTTTATAATCATTGATGTCCTTAGATCGAGTTTGTAACATTATTTGTGTTGGAAATGCTCTTGGATGGCTTATTTCAAGCTATTCTAGCATGTCTGAAAAGCCTGGTAGAAAAGACGACTGCTTTTCTCATGAATATTTAATGTGTTAATGAGCTTTGCTCTGATTGGATCGCTGTTCTCATGAATATTCAATATTTTAAATGATGCTTTGCTCTGATTGGTTCAGCTGTGGACGACAAAGCAGCTGTCAACATGCTTACCGTGCCACAGCACATCATCGTCTTCCAAATGCGCCGAACACAGCGAACACAGCGCTAATCTGGTGTTTTGGTATTTCTCCAAAAATAAATTGCAACCATTTCTCCCTCAATTCCTCTGTCTTTGGCAGGAGATGCAATGTGGGATGTTTTTGCTTTGGGCATAACACAGGTTCACTGTCGTCTGCCATTTGCATTCCAAAATTCTGTAACTAGCCTGTTTATTAAGCAAAACGGCTTATCCAGATTGGCTCAATATTTCTGCCTTTTTCCTTTCATTGGCTATTGCATACAGCAGACAAACTGCATAGATTTCAAACTTACCACAGGTCACAAACTCATTCTGACCTATGTTATTTAACAAACAATAGGAAAAATGGGATTTTAATGGCATGGGATCTTTAAGAAAAAAATCCTGTGCTTTTATTTTGAAGGGGATTTTTTAATGCAGCGGAGTGCCGTCTATTCACCCCTCCCTAAACGCAGAACACGCGCTGTGCGATGGGCCGCGTTTTGCGCAATATGCGAAATGGATGAGCCTGACAAAGTTCCGTTAATTTTTGGTCCTGGTCCGGGGGGGGGGGTGAGCATGACAAGTTGACAGGTTCAAACTGAACCATCTTTTCATTAAATAAGTTTATGAAGCTGAACATTTTCCTCGATTTGGGTCGTGGCTTGTGATCGTGGGTCCCGAAGCCAGACCAGTTGAGAACCACTGCTTTAAAAGGGCTCCTATTATACCAGCAACCGCTTGGAATGGCTAATCACGCTCACACCTGGTGGTACAATATGTCTCCATAACAAAACGCATCTATACAGCCGCCTCAATGGAGATAGATGAGTCCCAAAATATACTGCCCCCCAATCCCAACAAGACAATTTTCCCCCCTCACTCAAAAGTTGCAAGTATCAGCATTGGAACAACTTTTCAACTAACAACTTTTGTTTGTTGTTCTGCTGGATGAATCATTTATTAAAACAAAGACCAACATCTCAAACACTACAACTCACCGCTCCCCCCCCCTACGGAGAGCTGTCTCTGTACAACACTTGACAGATTTACTGGCCTCATGTGACTTTTTATACCGGTCATGAGGGCAACAACCCTTACTGTTCAACCCCTGGGTGTGATAAACAGTGTTTGCTGGGCTGTACCTGCAAAAAAACAATAAAGAAACGGTCGACGTGCCAAGGTGTTCCCAATCTGTCTCGCCGCCACACACCTTCCGCACCCAAAATCGGACGATCAGACTCGTGTTTATTGCGCACATTCAATTAGGGCGGCTTGAAAAAAAAAGAAGAAAAACAAAACCGCCCCGGCTTTTATCCCGAGATGAAACGCACCGCCGATGCATTATGCATGAGGCGAACAGAAACGACCTCAATCTCTCATTTTGTGTGTGTGTTTGTTTTGCTGAGGCTACGTTTTTTTCCGCGCGCGCGTGTCGAGCATCGAGGAGGAGATCCTCATTTAAACAAAAAAGACGACGATAAAACAACCAACCGTCGACATGATTGATATTTCATTTTTGCAACGCGATGGTGGGCGATGCATCACATTCAAAGGCGTTTGGAGAGAGAAAGAGAGAGAGAGTGAGTGTGTGTTGGTACAAATCACGGAGAGCATATTTGCGGTGCCAAGCAGGGCTGGTTGATGTTGTTGAAACTCAGCAATATTTATATTTTTGAGGCGTAAATGAACTCCACCGTCTGATCTAATCCACGCTGTCCTTCGCACATCAGCAGACTTGCAAACTAAACTCAGTCCATTTTACTCACTTTCCTTCATACTACTGTGCTACAATGGGATATATACCGTATATACAGTTGTGGTCAAAAGTTTACATACACTTGTACATGTATGTCATGGCAGTCCAGAGTTTCCAATAATTTCTACAACTCTTATTTTTCTGTGATAGAGTGATTGGAGCACATACTTCGTTGTCACAAAAAACATTCATGAAGTTTGGTTCTTTTATTAATTTATTATGGGTCTACTGAAAATGACTCATGTCGTTCTGCCATTGCATTCAACATTCTGTAACTAGCCTGTTATTAAGCAGCAACTAGCACTAGCTCCATCTCGATTCTGTCAGAATTTCTGTGGGTGGTTACGAACCAACCAAGTGGGAAGGACCATGAATAATAATTTGTCAACGCTACGTAGCGCTGACGGCTTATCCAGATTGGCTCAATATTTCTGCCTTTTTCCTTTCATTGGCTATTGCATACAGCAGACAAACCGCATAGATTTCAAACTTACCACAGGTCACAAACTCATTCTGACCTATGTTATTTAACAAACAATAGGAAAAATGGGATTTTAATGGCATGGGATCTTTAAGAAAAAAATCCTGTGCTTTTATTTTGAAGGGGATTTTTTAATGCAGCGGAGTGCCGTCTATTCACACTCAGGGCCGCCCCTCCCTAAACGCAGAACACGCGCTGTGCGATGGGCCGAATCTCCGTGAGGCGCGCGTTGGGCATGGTGAGCCTGACAAATTTCCGTTAATTTTTGGTCCTGGTCCGGGGGGGTGAGCATGACAAGCTGACAGGTTCAAACTGCACCATCTTTTCATTAAATAAGTTTATGAAGCTGAACATTTTCCTCGATTTGGGTCGTGGCTTGTGATCGTGGGTCCCGAAGCCAGACCAGTTGAGAACCACTGCTTTAAAAGGGCTCCTATTATACCAGCAACCGCTTGGAATGGCTAATCACGCTCACACCTGGTGGTACAATATGTCTCCATAACAAAACGCATCTATACAGCCGCCTCAATGGAGATAGATGAGTCCCAAAATATACTGCCCCCCAATCCCAACAAGACAATTTTCCCCCCTCACTCAAAAGTTGCAAGTATCAGCATTGGAACAACTTTTCAACTAACAACTTTTGTTTGTTGTTCTGCTGGATGAATCATTTATTAAAACAAAGACCAACATCTCAAACACTACAACTCACCGCTCCCCCCCCCTACGGAGAGCTGTCTCTGTACAACACTTGACAGATTTACTGGCCTCATGTGACTTTTTATACCGGTCATGAGGGCAACAACCCTTACTGTTCAACCCCTGGGTGTGATAAACAGTGTTTGCTGGGCTGTACCTGCAAAAAAACAATAAAGAAACGGTCGACGTGCCAAGGTGTTCCCAATCTGTCTCGCCGCCACACACCTTCCGCACCCAAAATCGGACGATCAGACTCGTGTTTATTGCGCACATTCAATTAGGGCGGCTTGAAAAAAAAAAGAAAAACAAAACCGCCCCGGCTTTTATCCCGAGATGAAACGCACCGGCGATGCATTATGCATGAGGCGAACAGAAACGACCTCAATCTCTCATTTTGTGTGTGTGTTTGTTTTGCTGAGGCTACGTTTTTTTCCGCGCGCGCGTGTCGAGCATCGAGGAGGAGATCCTCATTTAAACAAAAAAGACGACGATAAAACAACCAACCGTCGACATGATTGATATTTCATTTTTGCAACGCGATGGTGGGCGATGCATCACATTCAAAGGCGTTTGGAGAGAGAAAGAGAGAGAGAGTGAGTGTGTGTTGGTACAAATCACGGAGAGCATATTTGCGGTGCCAAGCAGGGCTGGTTGATGTTGTTGAAACTCAGCAATATTTATATTTTTGAGGCGTCTGATCTAATCCATGCTGTCCTTCGCACATCAGCAGACCTGCAAACTAAACTCAGTCCATTTTACTCACTTTCCTTCATACTACGTGCCTTGGCATACTTGAGCTGGGGTGCTAGAGAACGGGATATATACGCGATATGAGCGAAGTTGTTGTGCGAATGAGAGTGTTAGGGCATGTACACTTGTGTCAAAGTGAGTGTCATGGGCAGTGCAGAAGTTGTCTCAATAATTTCTACAGGCTCTTATGTTTTTCTGTGAGCGTAGAGTGGATTGGAAGGCACCATACTTGCTTGTCACAGAGAAACAGTCGAGTGAAGTGTTGATTCTTTTCATGTTTGTTTATGGTGGCTTACATGAAAATGTGAGAGGCCAAATCGTGCTGCGGGGCGTGCAAAAAACATGACAATGATGCGGCACTTAAAAATAAAATGTATGTCATAGGAGTGATTACACATATAGAGTGATTGGAGCACATACTTCTTTGTCACAAAAAACATTCATGAAGTTTGGTTCTTTTATGAATTTATTATGAGTCTACTGAAAATGTGACCAAATCTGCTGGGTCAAAAATATACATACAGCAATGCTAATATTTGGTTACATGTCCCTTGGCCATTTTCACCTCAATTAGGTGCTTTTGGTAGCCATCCACAAGCTTCTGGTTGAATCTTTGACCACTCCTCTTGACAGAATCGGTGCAGTTCAGCTAAATTTGTTGGCTTTCTGACATGGACTTGTTTCTTCAGCACTGTCCACATGTTCTCGATGGGGTTTAAGTCAGGACTTTGGGAAGGCCATTCTAAAACCTTAATTCTAATAGTCTTACTTTCTGTAAAGCACCAGTTCCATTGGCAGCAAAACAGGCCCAGAGCATAATACTACCACCACCATGCTTGACGGTAGGCATGGTGTTCTTGGGGTTAAAGGCCTCACCTTCTCTCCTCCAAACATATTTCTGGTCATTGTGGCCAAAGAGCTCCATTTTTGTTTCATCTGACCACAGAACTTTCCTCCAGAAGGCCTTTTCTTTGTCCATGTGATCAGCAGCAAACTTCAGTCGAGCCTTAAGGTGCCGCTTCTGGAGCGAGGGCTTCCTTCTTGCACGGCAGCCTCTCAGCCCAATGGCGAATGTAATAACACACTTGACTGTGGACACTGAACACCTGTGTTCCAGCAGCTTCATAATTCAATTTGCAGAACCTGCTTTTTGGTGGTTCTCGGTTGACTCTTGACCATCCTGACCAATTTTTCTCTCAGCAGGCAGGTGATAGCTTGCGGTTTTCTATCCTGATCGTGGCCAGTGTCTGAGTTAATGCATGTATTAAATGAGTCATATTTAATGGCTCTATTAAGAAGTCACCAGAAGAGTCAATCAGAATCACTCACAAGGAATTTGAAGAGGCCACAAAGCTAATTTGATTGACACAACTTTTCACCCTAAATGATCATATCATGTTGCTGTATGGATATTTTTTGACCCAGCAGATGTTGGTCACATTTTCAGTAAGACCCATAAACAAATGAAAGAATAAACTTCTTGAATGTTTCTTGTGACAAAGAAGTATGGTGCTCCAATCCACTCTATCACAGAAAAATAAGAGTGTAGAAATTATTGGAAAACTCTGGACTGCCATGACATACATGTTCTTTACGTGTATGTAAACTTTTGACCACAACTGTATATACATATGCGGCTCTCCTATAATAAAACGTCCAAATGATTGCAACGAGCAGAAGACTTTTTCTTTTGCTGCTTGTTCAGACTTCACATCCAATTTCAGACATCAAAACAGTCCACGTCTTCCACTCACAGCCTGTGGATTTCAGCATAAAACGAAAGAAATGAAAGCTTTGGGTGGGAAAAAAATAACCACTCTATCGGGAGCAGAGACTAAAATATGGATGTAGTCGCTCTGACGTCACCCATTGGCTTTTACACACACACACACACACACACACACCACACACCACACACCACACACACACACACACATGTTTTAAGGGTGTATGTAGATTTACCTTCTACAGAACGTCACCATTGTTTGAGATTTAAGGCATATTGGCCACAGTGGAAACCATCCATATTTGTCATGGTTTTTTATTGGTTTTATACACCAATTCATTTTTAACTTTTCATCTTTTAAAATCTGATGATTTATGACTTTGTCTGTTTTATTTCACTGCCTTTGTAAAGCACTTTGTAACACAGAAAATGCTCTATTCAAGCCTTCATAACTTTTGATTGAAATATCGGAAAATACACAACAGGAAAAGGTGCTAGCCACATAATTGCTTATTTTTTCTATGTATACAGTGTTCAATGTTCTGCACCAATACCACAAAAGAACATTCCTTGTAAAACTATGGCAAGAAACTACATTTTGATTCTGGCAAACACCACAGACACCACTCCACGGGGGTCCTCTCACCTGCGTGCGGCAGCTTCCGGCGGACGGTGAGCAGCACCTGGCCGTTGCGCGCGGCGTTGGTCATCAGGTCCAGCACCTGCTTGTGGGACTTGCCCTTCACCGGCACGCCGTCGATGCAGAGGAGCTCGTCGCCCGCCCGCAGCCGCCCGTCCTTCTCCGCCGCGCCTAGGGGCACGATGGCCCCGATGTACACCTGGACCGCCCCCCCCCCACACACACACATGCAGGCACACGTCCACGCACACATGCAGGCACATGCACAAGGCCACACACGCACGCCCATGCACACCATGCACGGCCACACACACACACACACACACACCACACACACACACACACACACACACACACACACACACAGCACACACACACACACACACACACACACACACACACACACACACACACACACACACACACACACACACACAATATATGAGCTGCCAGAGGGATTTATGTATTCAGGCCGATGAACAGATGATATTAAGCAACACGTCTTAAAAACACCGCCGTGCAAAATACAGCGAATTTTTGCCTCTTTGGTTTCATGTCATTGCCCCCTGTGCATCAATACAATTTAGAAGAATCAGTTATCATGTTAATGTTTATACGTGTAAGGGGAATAACTACAATTCACCCAATTTCTTTTAAATACATGCCTTGGCAACACCGCCGGGGCAAAGCATTTTCTCTGTTCACGTTGTCTTTTTATTACTATTCCCTGTGCATCGATTCAATTTGGGAAATAGGTTATAGATATTGTTCACATTTTTGTTTGTTTGTTTGTACTGCTGCGTGTGTCTACATCACCCCCAGAGGGGGGGGGGTGTTGACCATCGTTGGTGTGTCCAGCAGCACAGGAGTGTTGTGGAACTGGAGTGGTGAAGGAAGAGGAGGAGGATGAGGAAGAGGAAGAGGAAGAGGAGGAGGAGGAGGAACCCAACATCTGGGCTGATAACTCACAGGCTGATCTGGCCCCTCGCCCCCCAGCACTCTGAACCCAAAGCCGGACTCCTGGTTCCTTTTGATGAACACGTCCAGTTCCTTGGTGTTGACCGCTGGAGGGAGAGAGAGACAGAGAGAGAGAGTGAGAGAATGGAATCCCAAAATAGCACATGGTAATTGGTATGAAGGACATAAAAAGCTATCGTACGTTCATCACGGATGATGAACACCACACACTGTGCATTAAAAACAATTCTTAAAAGGCAATCTAATACATATAACATGGTGTATGTACTGTATAGCCACAGTGATTTTGAATTTGATTATCTTTGGTTAGAAGCCCGGTGAGTTCTAGCACTAAGGGGGCAGGTGGGTGGGTCCACTCACGCTTGCTCTCCAGCATGGCCCGGGACTTGCGGTACACCTCGGTGGGGTCGGGCTTGGGCGAGACGGACCGCAGGGTGCCAGACGGCGCATACGGTATGGGCTGGGGCGGCAGCTCCACGGGAGTCAGGGTCTCCGTGCTGGCGCTCAGCTCCTGTCTCTCCGCTGGCCTCTGCTGCTGCTGCTGCTGATGATGATGCTGGGGGTGTTGATGCGGCTGCTGCTGCGGTGCCGGGGGTCCCCCAGATGTGGCGGTGAGCTGGGGCAGGGGCTGGACCACGGGGTGGGGCGCCGGCTGGGGGGCCTGCTGCTGGCTCATGGCCTGAGACACGAGAGAGAGACGCATGTGCGGTGAAAAAACCCGACTTTTTTTTACATTTGCATTAATGTACATACATTTAAAAACAATCAAACTTTTGTAAATTGTACATGAATCTAAAAATTATAAAATATTATTAATCAGGAAAACAAGTTATATCCCTATTCTCTGAGATCTAGAATATTCAAGATTCAAGATTTCTTTATTGCCATATGTAAGTACAATAGAATGCTTACTCCCCACTCAACAATTAAATCAAGAGTAAGAGTAAGTTAGTTTTCTTCTGAACAGTATTCTTGAGAATAGTCAGAATACAGAATATGGATGTATGTAGGATTATTATCAGATAAAGACATTATAATGTGCCATCATGTGTGTTTGTCAGTACATCGTACACAGGTATACAATGCAGCACAATGCTTTGGGCAGAGCAGCTCCACAACATCCATCAACACAACCATAACTTTAACAATCATTACTAGCAGAGTTTCAGAGCGCTTGCCAATGCCGCCATCTTGTCGGTGCAAAGGATCTTGGGAATGTGTTGAATTGCATTATACGTCACATTTACTGTTCTATTTCATACACACACACAATATGGGTCTACAACCCAATCTCACTGTGTTAAGATCGACTCGACTGCACCGATGTAAGAGCTGCTTACCGGTTTTAGTGATTTCACAGGAGAGGTATGACCTGCACGGAGAGAGAGAGAGAGAGAGAGAGAGAGAGAGAGAGAGAGAGAGAGAGAGAGAGAGAGAGAGAGAGAGAGAGAAGGGAGTGTTTACTAGGAAAGTAACCTAAAAGACACATTGATCACCCCAACACTTGCTCAAGAGACACAACACTGATCTAATGTTCTAGTTAAACAAAAAACCCATCTCCACGTCATCATTACCCATCATGAGAGCGTCATCTGTCACATAGTTTTGTTCATTGTGTGATCATTTGGCCGGTTCCAACACTGTGTGACGTAGCAGTACACAGCAGTGGTCTCGGGTGGAGCACGATATACGATGACATCTTGCCAGCCGGTTAGCGGTGCGGTACCCTACAGTCCAAGCAGCAGCAGCAGCAGCAGCAGGGCCAGTGTGTTCTACACAGAGGTAACGCAGGAGCTGGCATGCCGCTTTGTAAACGCATACTCTCCCTCCCTCTCTCTCTCTGCCTTGCTCGAATGCTTTCAGAGTCACCTTTCTGTGTCTTTGCAGCCAATATTACAAGCCAGACATCAGAGAGAGAGAGAGAGCGAGAGAGCGAGAGAGATACTGTTCTGGAGCTCATCAGGCAACCGTTCTCGGAGAGGCGAAGGTGTTGTGTAAAAGACAAAAGGTTCCCAACTCCCCCGCCCCCTCCAGGTGTGACAGCGAGCAGGAGAGAGAGGACTATGAGACGTTGACTGACAGTCTCTAATTGCGTTGCTCGGAGGCGGGTCATTAGTATCAATGGGAGATGAAGCTGGAGACAATTCCTACTGGGTTCCCCCCCCCTACCCTCCCCCCCTCCCTCCCTCCCCCCTTCCTTGATTCACTTCTTATGCTCTCTCCTCTCATCCAGAGGAGAGTCTGTGGTGTTCCCTGGCTGGCGGTCAGAACAACGTCGGAGTCTGGTTTGGTCTGGTCTGGTGGGGGGATGACCCGAGGGCAGCCCCCCGCCGGCAGCCCCCCGTCGCTGCCTTTATAGAACAGGAAGTGCTGTGATCCCCTTCCAGTACACACAGTGTACACGCACACACACACTCACACAGGCGTGCACGGACATACACATCGACACACACAAAGGCTAGCTGGAATTTGTCTGTCACACAGACAAAGAGTTCACCTTCACACGTTCAATTACGCGGCGGTATCTGGGGCTACCGTGAATAGAGGGACACGCGTGCGTACACACACACACACACACACACACAAGCAGACGCACGCACGCACACGCACACACACACACACACACACAGGGCTACTAGCAGCAGCAGCAAGGAGCACACAAGCCCCTGGAGCTGGGCGCATGTGATCGGGGTGCAACCTCCACTGGGCGTGCTGAATCTAGGCTACTGTGAAGAAGGAAGAAACAGAACGACCTCTTCAGATCAGAGACAACCTCCGCTCTGTTCAAGGACGAGGACGTGCCGTCGTACATTTTTATTTTAATCTTTCGCTTTCTTTTTTTACTTAAAAAGGTATTGTACCTTTCGGTGTAGTTTGTCTGATGTGTCTATGACCTTGTGTCACTACTTGTTTTTTGCCTGCCTCTGTGTCATGTAAATGACCCGTCCTAATAAAGATTAGCCATGGTAACCATGGAGGAGGAGGAGGAGGAGGAGGAGGAGGAGGGGACCGGACATGAAATGATGAAACATTGGGGATGCGTGTGGACCCATGATTACTACAGGGGTCTCCAATCATCGTAGCGATGCCATAAAAAACCCAACAATTATCTATCATTACACAACAACGTTGACGTCATAAGCTGTAATCAATGCTGTAGTCTGGGCCCATTAAATCCATGTTAAGCGTAACTGTATTGACGTTCCCCTATCTGGGTAGCGTGTTAATAATGGACCGTTACACTGTGCTCTCTTGTTTTTAAGCGCCGTCAAATTGAGCTCCTGTGTGCTCGGCGACGAGCGATTTTCTGACAGCGTGGAGGGAAAGTACACAGAGAATATTACAATGGATGAATGAGAGACCTGTTTTTTATGAGGGGCCAGGCTGTGACATTACACATACAGCAGGGGGCAGTGGCATGTGTGTGTGATGTTAAAGTGTACACCTGTAGCAACCCGGTGTATCCCCAGACATTTCAAACACAGGCTTATTGCACTGCTATTAACCCTCTGTGGAAGGAGGAGGTTTTTTGGCCTGCAATGCCGTTTGACACTGAAACCGTGTGAACAGGACTGGACTAGGTTCCAGGAGGGATCGGGATCTGGATCGAGACCCGGTTCTGAATTTCTCAAAACCCGAAAATGTATAAAAACATCCAAGCTTATCTATACTATGAAGACTAGCTGGTGCACAACACATGCATCAATTGTAGTGCTGAGATATTTCTCTCATGGAAAAGAAATTCACAAAAAGCAATACCAGCTCTGTTAAGAATTTATCAGCCTGTCAGCTTGTCTTTCCACCAAATAATCGAAAAGTATTGAGCGCGGTATTGATTGACTAAAGACTCAGATGATATGGTCATCATTATCGATCAAAATTGACACAATCTCCCTCCCTGGCGTCGTCGAGCGTGTTGTTCTGCCCACTCTCGGTCATGTTGCTCCGCCCACTCACAAGTGTGTTGCTCCACCCCGCCCCCTCTCACTCACTCACCTCCACGCAAAACCAGCACGTTGACCTCGCTGCCCACCGGCAGCTCCTTGAGGATGTCCACCACCTGGGCGTGGCTCAGCGTCTGCACGTTCTGCCGGTTGATCTCCTTAATGACGTCGCCCTTCAGCAGCCCGCGACACCACTGGCCGTCCAGGATCATCTTCACCTTCTGACCCAGCGGGCAGTCGGCTATGGCGAAGCCGAAGCCGCCGGGGCCCTTCACCAGCGGCACGCCGATCAGCTCGGGCTGCAGCAGCGTGGGGTCGGGGCCCTCCTGCTGGCCGTGGTGGTGATGATGCTGGTGGTGGTGGTGTTGTTGGTGGTGATGGTGGTGGTGGTGTCGCCCGCCGTTGGCCACGGGCGGCACGGCGGCGGTGGGTGGCCTGGCGAGGGTGCCCCCGCCGTCGGGGGTGTCGTAGCGGGGGTCGGCGGTGGGCGAGGGGGTCGCCGAGGTGTCCTTGGCCTCGGCGGGGACGGAGGCCTCGCTACCCCCGCTGCCGGCGGTGTCGGCGGGCAGCGGGTAGCCGCGGCACAGCGACATGTCCACGTACTGGTTGACGGGGATGCACTGAAACATCTGCACCACGTCAGCGTGGGTCTTGCCCAGGACGCAGAGGCCGTTGATGTCCACGATCACATCGCCTGGTGGTGGGAAGGGCCAGAGGACAGCGTGTTTAAAATAGTTTTAGAGAGCTTTTAACACGAGCACCACCCTTAAACGTGTTGCTATGCTGGGGGAGACAACAGCATGTGCACTAGTGATGACAAGATGACAAGGGAACAACATAACACAACACATCATTTAACACAGAACACCATGCTCTGGATGTAAGCAAACAGGGTTGACATTTAAAAATGTAAAACATATTGCAAATGCAAGCGTTAGCCCCTTCTTTGACTTTGTGTAAACACCTGTGTAAATAACGTCGATAAATTGTTACAACCTAACGGCTTGCGCAGGTTTTGTTATAGTTTACGGGAAGTCACACTTGGCTCCTTTATCGCTGCCGTTCAACATTACTACCACCACCACGGGTCACGTGACCACCTCCGCATCGCTCCGGGTATTAGCGGCGCGATAAAACAATGAACGGCCGTGAACCGGGAAAAAGGCAAACTCATAACTCATAAGGGCTAGGGGGACGGACCGCTTCGTTTATACGGCTTGCCGTTAAACGTGGGTCCTGCCAGTAAAGGCAAACGTGGTGACAGACGTTGGTGTGTGTTGCGGTCCGGCACTTTACTGATTGAACCACTTGACGGACGTTTGGGACCCCCTTGCAGGTACGCAGGTCTGTGGGGTCTGGTTTGACTTTGCAATGCCTCGCTCAGGAAAAACCAGCTCCACAGCAGCGGTGGCACATAAGACAGGCTGCTATTATTATTATAATTAGTATTATTATTATGAATGACTTGATCCCTGGATCCACCTCCTGGCTAAAGGAGAAAGACAGACAGGCAGGCAGACAGGCAGACAGACAGACATAGAGACAGACACACACAGAGAGACAGAGACACAGACACACACACACACACACACACACACACACACATAGATAGACAGACAGACAGACACAGAGGCAAAAACAGAGAGACAGACGGACACTATTGAGACAGGCGTGTACCGGAGGCGATCTTGTTGTCGTGGGCGGCGGGGCCGTCCACCAGCAGTTCTTGACCTGCAGGAACTCGTCGGGCCGGTCGCCCCCGATGATGGTGAAGCCGAAGCCCTGCGGACTCTTCCTGAGCGCCGTGCGCAGGACGGTGCCCTGCAGCTGGGCCGGGTCCCGGGTGAAGACCCGCCCCGCCAGCACCCGGCCAGCCTCCTCTGGGGGGTCCCGGGAACACCCCAGGGAGGGAGGGAGAGAGAGGGGGAGAGAGAGAGAGAGAGAGAGAAAGAGGAGGGGAGGTAAACATTAGATATTGATCGATCGTAATGGCCGTCATGTTCATGTCGATTGAAGATTTGGATCTGAAAGCAGAAAGATGACATTAATCATATTCAACACCTGGATGCGAGCACTCTTTGTGCAGTCAGCCATCTGTCGTCGCCGTGACAACATCACCGCGATGACAAGGTGTCTGACAGGATGTCAGCCACGGCTTTTCATTACCCCAGCGCCTCTTTCAATAAGAGGAGTTCATAAGGACTAATACGTCTTTAAGTGTGTCTGACACGCACACACGCACAGTGCTGATATACTTAACAACATCGATGTGTTCACGTCACCTATCACTGTGAGCGGTTGAGATAATCACAAAATGAATGATTACGTCAGCAGCATATTGGTGTCTAGACACACAAACACACACTTTCTTTCCTGAGCATGAAAAGTCCAATCCTGACCCTGTCTCTACCCTTCTGACATCTTGACTGGCCATCAGTTCCCGAAAATGATTAATTTTCGAATGCCTGTAGAAACAGAGCATCGGCCAATTGTAGACGGCCGATGAAATTAATTTCACCAAATCTTATGTTATGATGGCGAGACAAACAACGAGGGAAGGGATGGAGAGAGACAGACACAGAGAGAGACAGACAGTGTGAGTGAGTGAGAGTGAGAGAGGACATCGGCCAACTGTAGACGGCTGACGAATTTTACCAAATCTTATCGTATGATGGAGACAAACAACGAGGGAAGAGATGGAGAGAGACAGCCACAGAGAGAGAGACAGTGAGAGAGAGAGAGAGAGAGAGAGAGAGATGGAGAGAGAGAGACAGAGAGAGAGAGAGAGTGAGAGAGAGAGAGAGAGAGAGATGGCCTTGACAGAATGAGGGACAGCTCCATTCCCCGCTTCGCTCGTCCGTGTTGTGGTGAGCGTGCAGTGCAGCCTGTGGGAAAATCCTTTCAGTCTCAGAGCTCTGCTGCTGCTGCCGCCGCCCTGCATGGAGACCTTCTACAGTCACATTCCCCCGCAGATAAATGAGAGGACATCAATCTCATTAGCGAGGCTGGGGACAGACACCCACCACCACACCTCCCCCCGGCTCTCTCTCTCTCTCTCTCTCTCTCTCTCTGAGAATCATGGGATTATGATTTGCATAATTGTGCTGCAATTGGCTGATGGATTTCTCCCACGCCGGCAGAAAGAGAGGATCAGCTGTGTGATTAACAGGACACGCCCCCCTCTCATTTCATTGGTCGGGAGCACCACCGCAGGGCTGTTCACCGTCCGCCACCTCAAGTGCTATGCGGGTGTTATGTGGTGCATTACTATGTTCTCATGCCTTATCGGACACACAGCCTCAACTGCTGCTGAACCACCACCACGCCGCTCGACAGAGAGACAGAGAGAGAGATAGATGTAAACAGAGTGACAGAGATAGAGAGATATGGAGAGAGGCAGAGAGAGAGAGTGACAGAGATAATGAGACATGCAGAGAGACAGAGAAGAGAAGGAGAGAGAGAGAGAGAGAGAGAGAGAGAGAGAGAGAGAGAGAGAGAGAGAGAGAGAAGGAGAGAGAGAAAAAGATAGTGACAGAGAGAGAGAAATTGAGAGAGAGAGAGAGAGAGAGAGAGAGAGAGAGTGACAGAGATAGAGAGACATGGAGCGAGACAGAAGAGAGAGAGAAGGAGAGAGGGAAGGAGAAAAAGAGAAAGTGACAGAGATAGAGAGAAATGGAGAGAGAGAGAGAGGAACAGAGAGAGAGAGAGACAGCGAGGAAGATGGAAAGAGAGAGAAAATGAGAGCGATAGACACACAAATGGAGAGATGGAGAGATGGACAGAGGGAGAGAGAGACACAGATGGTGAGATAGAGAGAGATGGAGATAGATATATAGAAAGAGCGTGCGAGAGAGAACGATAGAAATTAAAAAAAATCACTTAGGCATGAGACAGACAGAGAGAGAGAGAGTCACATTGTCACCTGTCAATCCCCATTTATTATCATCATTATTATCATCATTATTTTAATTTGTATATTTTCTTTTTGTATTCTTTTTTTTTTAAGATTTTTTCTTTTTTACTTTTACTGTATATATTTAGTTCTTTATAAATATACTTTTTATTTACCACTCGCTTTGGCAATGTAAATGTACATTTCCCATGCCAATAAAGCTCTTTAAATTGAATTTAATTGAGAGAGTCACACCAATGGGGAGACAGAGATAGATAGACAGAGGGAGAGTCACACCGATGGAGAGATAGAGAGAGATAGACAGAGAGAGGGAGAGACAGAGAGATGAAAAAGCTTGCATGCTTCTTGATGAGGTTCCAGGCCAACAGAAGCAGCCCAGTCCGGGTCAGTGTAATTATACCACATGTCAGGAGGGAAGATGGCCACCGTATAATTACTGGGCCCGGCCAGAGCGTCCGGTCAGGGTCCGGTCAGAGGACCGATCACACGGCGGGGCCACCGCAGGGAAGAGAGTGGGGGGAGGGGGGTTCCTCAAAGCAGCCTTCCCCCCTAGCCTCATCCATCCATCATCCATCGATTCATCCATCCATCCATCCTCATTAAGGAGGCATCCCAGGTTCAGAGCAGCCATACTCAGGAGGTGTGTGTGTGCGTGTGCGTGTGTGTGTGTGTGGTGTGGTGTGTGTGTGGAGGGGGACGGGGGGACAGATCGGGGCGATACCCTGGCTATAGACACAAAGCTGAATTAAAGATAATTATTCGCGCGGGGGGGGGGGAGCCGTGGACTGCATGCGGAGGAGGAGGAAGCTCCGATCTGCAGTGTCGTTCGGCGGTTCCTAGGGGTGTCTGAGTGTGTGTGTGTGTGTGTGCGTGCGTGACAGGAGCGAGCGCGCGCTAATACGCTAACCTTATTAGCGCCGATCGGGTCCAACTCAGGCCATTACAGACAGACAGAGGCTTCCTGTGTGACGGGGAGGGGGGGGGGGGGACGCAGCTCTGGCACCCGCAGCGGCGCGGTCAGAGGGCCACCGAAATAGAAATGTAATTTGGACATCTGAGAGCGAAGAAACGGCCCGCCAATTTAGGAGGCAGAGTCAGTCACAGTCACTCTCTCTCACTGTGTCCTCTATTCTCTCTCTCTCTCCCTCCATTTCCCTTCCCGCCTGCCTTTCTGTTCTGTTCCCGTCTCCCGCCAGTGAAGGAGCATGGGGGTGGGGGGGTGTGTTTCTCCAAAGGCAGCTCAGAGATGAAGGGAAGTCCTCTCCTCCACAGTGCAGCAGCATATCTACTGTACTCTCCTACACCCACCACCCGCACCACCACCACCATTTTCTTACGTAAACTACTCAACTTGAATGTGACATTGTCAGTGAGAGAGAGAGAGAGAGAAAGAGAGAGAGAGAGAGAGAGAGAGAGAGAGAGAGAGAGAGAGAGAGAGAGAGAGAGAGAGAGTGACAGAGATAGAGAGACATGGAGCGAGACAGAAGAGAGAGAGAAGGAGAGAGGGAAGGAGAAAAAGAGAAAGTGACAGAGATAGAGAGAAATGGAGAGAGAGAGAGAGGAACAGAGAGAGAGAGAGACAGCGAGGAAGATGGAAAGAGAGAGAAAATGAGAGCGATAGACACACAAATGGAGAGATGGAGAGATGGACAGAGGGAGAGAGAGACACAGATGGTGAGATAGAGAGAGATGGAGATAGATATATAGAAAGAGCGTGCGAGAGAGAACGATAGAAATTAAAAAAAATCACTTAGGCATGAGACAGACAGAGAGAGAGAGAGTCACATTGTCACCTGTCAATCCCCATTTATTATCATCATTATTATCATCATTATTTTAATTTGTATATTTTCTTTTTGTATTCTTTTTTTTTTAAGATTTTTTCTTTTTTACTTTTACTGTATATATTTAGTTCTTTATAAATATACTTTTTATTTACCACTCGCTTTGGCAATGTAAATGTACATTTCCCATGCCAATAAAGCTCTTTAAATTGAATTTATTTAATTGAGAGAGTCACACCAATGGGGAGACAGAGATAGATAGACAGAGGGAGAGTCACACCGATGGAGAGATAGAGAGAGATAGACAGAGAGAGGGAGAGACAGAGAGATGAAAAAGCTTGCATGCTTCTTGATGAGGTTCCAGGCCAACAGAAGCAGCCCAGTCCGGGTCAGTGTAATTATACCACATGTCAGGAGGGAAGATGGCCACCGTATAATTACTGGGCCCGGCCAGAGCGTCCGGTCAGGGTCCGGTCAGAGGACCGATCACACGGCGGGGCCACCGCAGGGAAGAGAGTGGGGGGAGGGGGGTTCCTCAAAGCAGCCTTCCCCCCTAGCCTCATCCATCCATCATCCATCGATTCATCCATCCATCCATCCTCATTAAGGAGGCATCCCAGGTTCAGAGCAGCCATACTCCAGGAGGTGTGTGTGCGTGTGCGTGTGTGTGTGTGTGTGTGTGGAGGGGGGGACGGGGGGACAGATCGGGCGATACCCTGGCTATAGACACAAAGCTGAATTAAAGATAATTATTGCGGGGGGGGGGGAGCCGTGGACTGCATGCGGAGGAGGAGGAGCTCCGATCTGCAGTGTCGTTCGGCGGTTCCTAGGGGTGTCTGAGTGTGTGTGTGTGTGTGTGCGTGCGTGACAGGAGCGAGCGCGCGCTAATACGCTAACCTTATTAGCGCCGATCGGGTCCAACTCAGGCCATTACAGACAGACAGAGGCTTCCTGTGTGACGGGGAGGAGAGGGGGGGGGACGCAGCTCTGGCACCCGCAGCGGCGCGGTCAGAGGGCCACCGAAATAGAAATGTAATTTGGACATCTGAGAGCGAAGAAACGGCCCGACAATTTAGGAGGCAGAGTCAGTCACAGTCACTCTCTCTCACTGTGTCCTCTATTCTCTCTCTCTCTCCCTCCATTTCCCTTCCCGCCTGCCTTTCTGTTCTGTTCCCGTCTCCCGCCAGTGAAGGAGCATGGGGGTGGGGGGGTGTGTGTGTGTGGGGGGGGTGTTACTCCAAAGGCAGCTCAGAGATGAAGGGAAGTCCTCTCCTCCACAGTGCAGCAGCATATCTACTGTACTCTCCTACACCCACCACCCGCACCACCACCACCATTTTCTTACGTAAACTACTCAACTTGAATGTGACATTGTCAGTGATTCCCGCCAGTCGACGGAGGCGTAGAAAGGACAAGGCTGTTGGAATTCAGCGCGAGTCACTAGAGAGTGAAGGACAAAACACACAAAGACGCAATGTCTCCTCGCCTGTACTCAAGTCGGCCTCGCATTTGAGAGTGGCAAGAGAGGACGACTTTCAAATTTTAGCAAATGCGT
The DNA here is from genome assembly GCA_002895965.2 of Coryphaenoides rupestris. Lineage (NCBI taxonomy): Eukaryota > Metazoa > Chordata > Actinopteri > Gadiformes > Macrouridae > Coryphaenoides > Coryphaenoides rupestris. The sequence goes on along the minus strand of PIJE02000448.1, from coordinate 295,462 downwards.
CATTTATTCTCATCTCCAATATGTTGTGGCACCACTGTGGCGAGAGCGCTGTATGAGTCATGCGTTAATTCCTCTAAAGCGAGGGTGTAGTAGTCTGGTTTCACGTCTGTCACGTTTGATGTGGCTCCACCCCCTGGAACATGATTGGCCGAAACAAATGTGAAGCGAAAGGTTAGTGACACGCCCCATCCACACAGATTTGAGCTCGTCTGCCGTTCAGATGTTAGTCTAAAGTCTGATCCGTGAGACCTATATCAACATTAACCGACTAAAATGCACCAACCACTTTCTCCTTTGTCGTTTCTCCCAACGAGAAGAGAGAAAGTAAACAAACCCCAGCCTTCCCCTCATACGCTGAAATCCTCCCAGAAAAAAAATGAATGACATAATTCAACCACTGGGGATATTTTGGGACATGCATGGTGAAGCGCAAAAAAACACAATAAAAATAATAGACTGACCTCGTTTTTCCCGGAAATGCTAGCTTGTTTCAAAACTGTACACAGCAAACAGAGTCAAGTGTGTGCACCCACCCCCATGATTTGCATTCCAAAATATTCACAGTATTTTGGAATGCATTTGAAACATCAAATGCAATGTTATAGCATGGTAGGCCACCCCCCCCCGCTGGGACCATCCTGAGCCCTGTGTGTCTCAAAGGCTGAATACGACACCGTGAAACGCCTGCAAATGTGAGCCAACAGCATCGGATATCAGGACTTAGCCCGAAACGAAGCACGCATTCTCACCGCCGAAAACTGAACAGATTGTACCACACCGAAACCCTGCTCACCGTAACACTGTTAAATCAAGCGTGCGACACCCTACGTTAAATTTACATTCAGCAGACGTTTTTTGTACAAAGCGACTGACAATAAGTACATATGTCCAAAGAGAGAATATATCACAGAAGATGGTAGAGTGAGACTTGAATAGAGAACATGTTTCTGTGGCACGTTAAAATTGCTAGGTTCCACCTCGGTTAGGAACACTCTTTTCACACACACAGGCACGCACACACATACGCAAACACACACACACACACATACGCAAACACACACACACACACACTGATAACAGGGAATAAAAGCCAAATGATTGGTCAATAGACAGTACGTCAGCCGTCCCAGGTGGCCTTGAGAGACTGTAGGACTGCAGACTGATGCACAATGTCCATCTCAACGCTCTGCAGTTAGCTACGCCTTAGCCATGCACACGGTTTGTGTATATTATCTCACACTAGTTATTAAGCAACTTACAATAATGGTTATAATGCACACAACACAAACTATTGTTATTGTTTCTTGAACAACAGCGACTGGCAATCAGTGACGGCGACGGATCTCCGACTCACCGGAGGGCGTGGCTGGGGGCTGCTGACTGGCAGTGGGCGTGTCCAAGGTCACTTTCTTCTTGGCCTCCACCACCGGGTTCTCAAACTGGGTCTTTTGGTTGATGTGGCTGCGACAGAGAGACAATAAAACAGCCGGTTCAAAAGACATTGAGTTTCTCACACAGATGTGAGAAACACAGGGCTGAGAGGGTGGGGCTACAGGCTAACATTACTTGACGATATCTGCATCTAAATAATATGTACTGACCGTGTGCAAAATGCAAATCAATCCCAACGTCACACTCACCCACGCAGGAAAAAAACCCCAAAAGAGGAAAAGTAAAACCTTGGCTTTAGTCTGCATTCTCTTCCGTAATTCTAATACTGCTCCACTTAAAAACTAATCTCTGCTAAAGCACTTGTATCTCGGTCAAATGTTGTACAATCACAACAAGCTCCAGGTCTAAGGAGAGGCAGATTTGTCAGCACTGATTCTAGTCTCTGCCACTCATGCATGCAAACGAACCATTTGCCTATGGAGACTCCCGGTTAACATTACTGCAGCTAAGTGTGTGTGTGTGTGTGTGTGGTGGTGTGTGTGTGGTGTGTGTGTGTGTGTCTCTCTCGCTCTGTCCACCACCGACTACAAACTCTGCAGTAAAGCGGTTAGCATCAGCTTCCTGTGTCCTTGGATTGGAGGAGCACAGAAAAAGAACCACTTTATGTAACGTGCAAATGCTACACACTCATAACTGGTTCAGTGTTTTGACAATCACTGCATTATGCCTCACTGAATGTTTATTTTAATTTCTCTCTTTCTCTACATCTCTAACTCTCTCTCTGTACATCCCTCTCTCCATCTATCTTTCTCTCTACATCTCTCTCCCTCTCTCTCTCCATACACCCCCCCCCCCCCCCCCTCCTCTCTCTATCTCTCGCTCTCTCTGCACATCATATTCGTCTCTTTCTACATCTCTATCTACGTATCTCTCTTTCTACATCTCTCCCTCTCTTTACATCTCTCTCTCCCTCTACACACACATCTCTCTGTCTCTCTCCGCCTCTCTCCTTTTCTGTGCCACAGCCACAACAGCAAGACCACCACCTGGCTGGACCCCCGCCTGGCCAAGAAAGCCAAGCCCCCCGAGAAATGTGACGACGGAGGTGAGAGAGTGGCCACCCATCAGCCGCTTGTAGGTGTGTAGCGCACAAGCCCCCAAACCCAGCCGCCCACCGACCCCGTGCCCCTGCCGCCAGCAATACACCAAATGCATGCATGTCTACATCCAGTTGAACCCAGCCCACTGGCATGCATGTCGACATCCAGTTGAACCCAGCCCACTGGCATGCATGTCGACATCCAGTTGAACCCAGCCCAACCCAAGTTGGCTGGGTTCAACTGGATGTAGACATGCATGCCAGTATGCAGAACAGTGTCCAATAGCAGCCAATAATCCAACCCATGCAGGCTCCAGACTGCCGCCAATGGCATTTGCGACTGACTTTCATATATGTTTTAGATGTATTATTATTATTATTATTATCATTATCATTATCATTATTATTATTATTATTATTATAAACTAATATATATTATATATAATATCATTCATATTAATAATATTATATATAATATGTTGGTGTATTATTATTGTTATTATTATTATAATTATTCTCCTGCGCAAAGTAGCAGCCTAGAGCCTTCAGGTTATTGGTCATCATTGCAAGCACAACACATTAAGAATAACAAAGTGTATTGACACGTTTATCATTAAGAAAAAGGCTGTAATGTTAATGTTATTAAACTGTATGCACTTTGAACAAGAGCACTTTTATTGGCGCTGATCAGGGCCCTATATTAATACAAAATAATTAGCGCACCTTATTACCGCTTTAAAAAATGTTGAACGTACTTTGATTTCATATTAAAGTCCTTAGTGTGCTATATTTATAAAAATGAATCGTTGCACCTCATTGCCATTAAAAAAAAATGTTTTATATGATTTGATTTAATCTAAAATTCCTAAATAAAAAGCTGAGGCGCAATCATCCAGTTTTTGTGGCACCGACTCCTACTGCTGCTAACTGCAAGGCGTGCTGGCAGCCCTGCCCCTCGTGCAGCACGTTAGTCTGGAGTCCTGCCAGGCAGAGGAGCCCGTCGGTGGGCTGTCTCTGGTGGAAGAGGCCCCACCTCTCGCATGGGCACGGCGGGGAGAAGTTCAATCCTCTCTGCATGTGGTTGTCACGCTACGGCTAGCCGCTTGTGCAATGTACATGCTTAGACACACACTGACACACACACGCATACACATGAGTCTCTGAGCCACCACTCAAACACAGCAGGTCTCGCTGCATGTGGACCCATTGTCCCTGCCGTGGCCCACCTCAGTTGTACCATATACCATCTGTCTCTGACTCTCTCTCTCTCTCTCTCTCTCTCTCTCTCTCTCTCTCTCTCTCTCTCTCTCTCTCTCTCTCTCCCTCCCCCTCCCCTCAGAGCTGCCCTATGGCTGGGAGAAGATAGAAGACCCCCAGTACGGCAGCTACTATGTGGAGTGAGTACAACCAGGGGGTCCCATACTCTTTTTTTTTTAATTTATTTTTTTTATCTCTTTGCCTCCTGCCTCTTTTTAGAAATTCCTCTCGGTTAGTGTAATTTCCTCTCAACCTCACCTAAACTGCTCCTTTAACTCTGTTGTGGTCGGTCTTACTTGCGTTGAAGTGGACATATTATGCCACCAGGTGTGAGTGTGATTGGCCATTGCAAACTGTTTCTGGTTTGCCATGTGACTACCGTCCAGTGACATCACAAGTGGGAATGTCCACTGAGATGTATGCTGACTAGATCAGTTTAGGCTGAGTGGCTGGTGGACTGATCTAGTAATCATACATCGAGGTGGACGTTCCCACTTGTGATGTCACAAGACGGTAGTCACACGGCAATTGTGAAACGGCTTGCAATGGCTAATCACGCTCTCACCCGGTGGCATAATATGGCCCCTTTAAGGTTATTTTTTTCCTCGGTGGCTAGGATCCCGCGGCTTAATTGAACAGACTGCTGATCCGTCTGTGTTTCCCGCTCTTAAGGCCTCATTACTAGCTCAGCGTCGTGTTAGCATAAAGTATCGACGCAGCTATGGAGCTGATGGATGTGGAGCTACACCGCCAGCTCGCTGCTAATCGGTGGAGTGCTTGAGATGCTACTGCTGCTGCCGGGGGTGTTGGGTAGGTGGGTGGGTGGGGGGGATGTGTGAGACACTTTTTTTAATGCTTCATAAAGCATCCGCCGATATTATTATTATTATTAAGCGCCACGTCGATCCGTTCATATTTACTATGCAGTGGAGAGCGGCGGCGACTGTTTTAGGCTAATTGGAATTGCGCCGTGTCGTCGATGCGTCATCCGTTTGTTATCGTAGTTTGTTAATGCGGTCGAGACATTGCGTGCTCACACACACTCTGACACACACAGACACACGGAGACACGCACGCACGCAGTAAGTGTCCCTTTCACTGGGCGTCTTGGTAATGACATGCTTGTTAAGGACATGGCGGTAGAGAGGACCAGGGAGCCGTGAGTCAGACGGCGTCACTGCACCGAGCGAGGGAAGGTGTTCCAATCTAATCATGAGTGGAAATAACGCAACACTGTCTCATCGGAGCGCCCTAGCAGAGAGGTTAAGAGACAATGAGAGACATAGAGAGAGAGATGGATCGAGAGAGACAGGGATTGTATAAACGAGAATGGGCCTTTGTGGAAGTGGGAAAGGTGTGTGTGTGTGTGTGTGTGTGTGTGCTATCAGACCGTGTATGCGATGAGGAGGTCACGTGACTAGAACGGCTTCTCCTCTCCTGTCACTTTCTTTTTCTTTTTTTTCTCCCCACTGTCTCGCCAATTTTGTTGTTGTGATTGTTTTTTGAATGGAGGGAAATTACGTGGGCCTGAGCGACACAATGCGTCATTATTTTCCCCCGACTAAGGTGCTGAAGACCAGGTGGGGGTGAGGGGGTCGGGGAGCGAGCGGTGGGTGAGAGGGGGGGGTGGGTGGTCGGAGATGATGGAGAGAGTTATTTAGAGAGGAAGGGACTAGTCTCCAAGGCTCTAGGGGCGTTTGAGTCATGCCTGATAAGTAATACACAACAAAGTGTGTATTTCGGATGCAGACACAGACGCGGGCACACACGAGCGAGCATACACACTTACCACAAGCGTGTCCAGCACGATGACTCATCGGCCATCATTGGTGCATTTTTTTTTTTTAAATTCTCCAAGGCCTCACCACAGGCAGCAGAATGCCCTCGCTGTAGAACAGCGGAACCCCACAGCGGAAAACCCAAGATTTCGTGGCTGTAGGGACAGGAGCTACGTCTCTCTCTCTCTGACTCCAACTTTCGCCCAGGAAGATTGAAACGAACGGAGAGAAAACACTCTATGGGTTTCGTAGGAGCAGGTGCGAGGGGTGTGGTCACACGTTGCAGATCCGTCATATTATACAGAGATCATGTCGAGTCGATTTAGTGGAAATCGTTCTGCACCGACACTTTGCGAGACACAAGCAGAAGGGTTTTCACCTGGGGGGAAAAAAGGGATTTTGGAGGTTTCCTTACCCTTAATTATTATCTAGTATTCCTATTCTTTCCTTTTTCATTGTTAATGAGCACATCCTGTCTGCTGTACGATCTATGGAAGTATTAGATGAGCTGCTGGGATATTTTTTCAGGGAAACTCTCACATCTACCGCTTGCTTGTGGCGTTCCCATGGCTGTGTCAGTACTTTAATCCTACTTTAGGATGTCTACGGGGCAAAGGTGCAACGTGAACTCTGATCACACACACACACACACACACACACACACAGAGTTCACGTTGCACCTTTGCCCCGTAGACATCCTAAAGTAGGATTAAAGTACTGACACAGCCATGGGAACGCCACAAGCAAGCGGTAGATGTGAGAGTTTCCCTGAAAAAATATCCCAGCAGCTCATCTAATACTTGTGTGTGTGTGTGTGTGTGTGTGTGTGTGTGTGTGTGTGTGTGTGTGTGTGTGTGTGATCAGAGTTCACGTTGCACCTTTGCCCCGTAGACATCCTAAAGTAGGATTAAAGTACTGACACAGCCATGGGAACGCCACAAGCAAGCAGTAGATGTGAGAGTTTCCCTGAAAAAATATCCCAGCAGCTCATCTAATACTTCCATAGATCGTACAGCAGACAGGATGTGCTCATTAACAATAAAAAAGGAAAGAATAAGAATACTAGATAATAATTAAGGGTAAGGAAACCCATCCAAAATCCCTTTTTTCCCCCCAGGTGAAAACCCTTCTGCTTGTGTCTCGCAAAGTGTCGGTGCAGAACGATTTTCACTAAATCGACTCGACATGATCTCTGTATAATATGACGGATCTGCAACGCGTGACCACACCCCTCGCACCTGCTACGAAACCCATAGTCTGTTTTCTCTCCGTTCGTTTCAATCTTCCTGGGCGAAAGTTGGAGTCAGAGAGAGAGAGACGTAGCTCCTGTCCCTACAGCCACGAAATCTTGGGTTTTCCGCCGTGGGGTTCCGCTGTTCTACAGCGAGGGCATTCTGCTGCCTGTGGTGAGGCCTTGGAGAAAAAAATGTTTAAAAATTTACCAATGATGGCCGATGAGTCATCGTGCTGGACACGCTTGTGGCAAGTGTGTATGCTCGCTTGTGTGTGCCCGCGTTTGTGTCTGCATCCAAAATACACACTTTGTTGTGTATTACTTATCAGGCATGACTCAAACGCTAGAGCTTGGGACTGTCCCTTCTCTCTAATAACTCTCTCCATCATCTCCGACCACCCACCCCCCCCCTCTCACCCACCGCTCGCTCCCCGACCCCCTCACCCCCAGCTGGTCTTCAGCACCTTAGTCGGGGGAAAATAATGACGCATTGTGTCGCTCAGGCCCACGTAATTTCCCTCCATTCAAAAAACAATCACAACAACAAAATTGGCGAGACAGTGGGGAGAAAAAAAAGAAAAAAGAAAGTGACAGGAGAGGAGAAGCCGTTCTAGTCACGTGAACCTTCCTCATCGCATACACGGTCTGATAGCACCACACACACACACGCACACCCTCCTTTCCCACTTCCACAAAGGCCCATTCTCGTTCATACAATTCCCTGTCCTCTCTCGATCCATCTCTCTCTCTATGTCTCTCATTGTCTCTTAACCTCTCTGCTAGGGCCGCTCCGATGAGACAGTGTTGCGTTATTTCCACTTCATGATTAGATTGGAACACCTTCCCTCGCTCGTGCAGTGAGACGCCGTCTGACTCACGCTCCCCGGTCCCTCTCTACCGCCATGTCCTTAACAAGCATGTCATTACCAAAGACGCCCAGTGAAAGGGACACTTAACTGCGTGCGTGCGTGTCTCCGTGTGTCCTGTGTTGTGTCAGAGTGTGTGTGAGCACGCCATGTCTCGACCCGCATTAAACAAACTACGATAACAAAACGGATGACGTATCGGACGACACGGCGCAACTCCAATTAGCCTAAAACAGTCCGCCGCCGCTCTCCACTGCATAGTAAATATAACGGATCGACGTGGCGCTTAATAATAATAATATAATCGGCGGATGCTTTATGAAGCATTAAAAAAAGTGTCTCACACATCCCCCCCACCCACCCGCCCACCTACCCAACACCCCCGGCAGCAGCAGTAGCATCTCAAGCACTCCACCGATTAGCAGCGAGCTGGCGGTGTAGCTCCACATCCATCAGCTCCATAGCCGCGTCGATACTTTATGCTAACACGATGCTGAGCTAGTAATGAGGCCTTAAGAGCGGGAAACACAGACGGATCAGCAGTCTGTTCAATTAAGCCGCGGGATCCTAGCCACCGAGGAAAAAAATAACCTTAAAGGGGCCATATTATGCCACCGGGTGAGAGTGTGATTAGCCATTGCAAGCCGTTTCACAATTGCCTTGTGACATCACAAGTGGGAACGTCCACCTCGATGTATGATTACTAGATCAGTCTACCAGCCTACTCAGCCTAAACTGATCTAGTCAGCATACATCTCAGTGGACATTCCCACTTGTGATGTCACTGGACGGTAGTCACATGGCAAACAAGAAACAGTTTGCAATGGCTAATCACACTCACACCTGGTGGCATAATATGTCCACTTCAACGCAAGTAAGACCGACCACAACAGAGTTAAAGGAGCAGTTTAGGTGAGGTTGAGAGGAAATTACACTAACCGAGAGGAATTTCTAAAAAGAGGCAGGAGGCAAAGAGATAAAAAAAAAAAGAAAAGAGTATGGGACAGCCCCCCTCCTGGTTGTGACTCCACGTCCACAGAGGTAGCTTGCCGTCACTGGGGGTCCGTTCTTTCTTCCTGCCCAGCCATAGGGCAGCTCTGAAGGGTGAGAGGGGAGGAGAGAGAGAGAGAGAGAGAGAGAGAGAGAGAGAGAGAGAGAGAGCAGAGAAAGAGTCAGAGACAGATGGTATATGGTACAACTGAGTGGAGCCACGGCAGGGACAATGGTGCCACATGCAGCGAGACCTGCTGTGTTTGAGTGGTGTGGCTCAGAGACTCATGTGTATGCGTGGTGTGTGTCAGTGTGTGTCTAAGCATGTACATTGCACAAGCGCGGCTAGCCCGTAGCGTGACAACCACATGCGAGAGAGGATTGAACTTCTTCTCCGCCCCGTGCCCATGCGAGAGGTGGGGCCTCTTCCACCAGAAGACAGCCCACCGACGGGCTCCTCTGCCTGGCAGGACTCCAGACTAACGTGCCTGCACGAGGGGCAGGGGGCTGCCAGCACGCCTTGCCAGTTTAGCAGCAGTAGGAGTCGGCTGCCACAAAAAACTGGATGATTTGCGCCTCAGCTTTTTATTTAGGAATTTTAGATTAAATCAAAATCATATAAAACATTTTTTTTAATGGCAATGAGGTGCAACGATTCATTTTTATAAACTATAGCACACTAAGGACTTTAATATGAAATCAAAGTACGTTTCAACATTTTTTAAAGCGGTAATAAGGTGCGCTAATTATTTTGTATTAATATAGGGCCCTGATCAGCGCCATAAAAGTGCTCTTTGTTCAAAGTCGCATACAGTTTAATAACATTAACATTACAGCCTTTTTTCTTAATGATAAACGTGTCAATACACTTTGTTATTCTTAATGTGTTGTGCTTGCAATGATGACCTACAACCCGAAGGCTTCTAGGGCTGCTACTTTGCGCAGGAGAATAATTATAATAATAATAACAATAATAATACACCAACATATTAATATAATATTATTAATATGAATGATATTATATATAATATATATAGTTTATAATAATAATAATAATAATAATAATAATAATGATAATGATAATAATAATAATAATAATACATCTAAAACATATATGAAAGTCAGTCGCAAACTGCCATTGGCGGCAGTCTGGAGCCTGCATGGTTGGATTATTGCTGCTATTGGACACTGTTCTGCATACTGGCATGCATGTCTACATCCAGTTGAACCCAGCCAACTTGGGTTGGGTTGGGTTCAACTGGATGTCGACATGCATGCCAGTGGGCTGGGTTCAACTGGATGTCGACATGCATGCCAGTGGGCTGGGTTCAACTGGATGTCGACATGCATGCCAGTGGGCTGGGTTCAACTGGATGTCGACATGCATGCCAGTGGGCTGGGTTCAACTGGATGTCGACATGCATGCCAGTGGGCTGGGTTCAACTGGATGTAGACATGCATGCATTTGGGTGTATTGCTGGCGGCAGGGGCACGGGGTCGGTGGCGGCTGGGTTTGGGGGCTCGTGCGCTACCACACCTACAAGCGGCTGATGGGTGGCCCACTCTCTCACTCCGTCGTCACATTTCTCGGGGGCTTGCTTTCTTGGCCAGGCGGGGGTCCAGCCAGGTGGTGGTCTTGCTGTTGGGCTGTGGCACAGAAAAGGAGAGAGGCGGAGAGAGACAGAGAGATGTGTGTGTAGAGGGAGAGAGAGATGTAAAGAGAGGGAGAGATGTAGAAAGAGAGATACGTAGATAGAGATGTAGAAAGAGACGAATATGATGTGCAGAGAGAGCGAGAGATAGAGAGAGAGAGGGGGGGGGGGGCGGGGTGTATGGAGAGAGGAGAGGGAGAGAGATGTAGAGAGAAAGATAGATGGAGAGAGGGATGTACAGAGAGAGAGTTAGAGATGTAGAGAAAGAGAGAAATTAAAATAAACATTCAGTGAGGCATAATGCAGTGATTGTCAAAACACTGAACCAGTTATGAGTGTGTAGCATTTGCACGTTACATAAAGTGGTTCTTTTTCTGTGTCCAATCCAAGGACACAGGAAGCTGATGCTAACCGCTTTACTGAAGAGTTTGTAGTCGGTGGTGGACAGAGCGAGAGAGAGGTTGCGAGCAAGCTAGCTAGCACTCTCCCTGAGTGTGTGTGGTGTGTGTGTTGTGATTGACTGCTTTAACCTGTGGTGCATTGATTAGCCAATGCATCACATGTGTGCAGGCCCACCCAACCCCAGACTCCAACTCAGGCCAGGTGAGGCTACTTAAACCAGCCAACAGCCACACACACACTCCAGAAGTGTCTACAGATGTGTTTACACCACATTTTACCCCGAATCAAAAGTCCCTGGTCGATGAACCTTCAGGAGATTTGAAGGTGAAAGCGTGGCTTGGACTGCTGAACATTTCTCTGTCTCAGTCATCTCAGGGTCCCTGCAATAGCTCATAAAATCCATTTGATTATGTTAATCAGGCACTTCACAAATAAATAAACACAAATAAAACGAGAAAAACAGACAAAATAAAAAATTGGACGAGCAAAATTGCGATCCAATGTATTTAGAGGATTTCACTTATAATAGAGTTTCGCTGTAAAATAGTGTAAAATAGCATAGCCAATGGCAGCCCAGCAACAGGCGGAAGAATAGTTCCTGGCACTAAAAGTTCTGTGCAAACTTTGCCCGACAGCTATTGGCCAAATTCATACAGCCAAGTAAAAACAGTTTCCTTTTCCTTTGTTAAATATGACCAAATTAAATATCGGGGTGTAGCTCACACGGTGTGTGCGAGACTTGTGCTTAGGCAACGCCGTGGAGATGAAAAGAAAAATTAATGAAAAGAATTAAAAGAAAAATGGAGAACACACAAAGAGAGAGACGCAAGAAGGCCCAGTGCAGAGAATGAAAGGGCCTACCTCTCGAAGGCTCTAGGCTGCTACTTTGGACCAGGAGCAGAAATGCAAATTATGAAAAAGATCTAGCCTAGCGACCAGGAGTGCACATGGAAGGTAATGGAGGGCAGTCGGTTGCTGTGGTGGTCGTGTCGTGGTCGTGGTGGTGGTGGAGGCCCCATAGAAGAGCTCCATTAAGTCGCTGGGTTCTTCGGCTGGCTGGAAGAACGGCCTATTAATTGAGTAGCGAGGACGTAACGCAGGGTAAAGCACTAAAGCCTGAAAGCTCACACGCACGCGTCTCACACCGAAAGGTAAACAACAGAGGTGAACCACCGGTCTGAAAACTCTCAGCCGCAAAACCAACCGTCACGTCAACCGCAAATCAAATAAAGCACTGGAGCGAAGCGGGAACACACCGGAGCTGCGAGCCGCGGGTAGCCGGGTCGAGACGAGGAGGGGAAAAAAACTCAACTAAAACAAAAACAAAAACAAAACGTCATCTGTCTGGAAAACCGCTTCGGTTCCGAACACTGATGCCCAGCACAACCCCCGTATCTCTAGGGAGTGGATGTGTCGAGGGGGGACCGTGAAGAAATGGGAGTTAAAATGTGAGCGGGTTTTTGACAATTTCTCAAACCAACAACCAAAGTATTTTGTGAAGGCGGAGGCGAAAACGGAGGGCTGGAATACAAACAGGTGAGAATAAATAAGCGAGGCTTCTCAAGCGTATCGCCACCGACGACAAACCTACAAAACCCATGGCTTTACTCTCTCAATCCCCACACAATACTGCCACAAGACTCAATGTAGGGGCTGGGCAGCATATCCATATTATATCTATATTGTGATCTGAGGCTAGATTTGTACAGTACATCGTAATACCATGAGTATGTACCATGTGTTTTGTCTTTTCCTGGTTTTAAAGACTGCATCAAAGTAAAGTGATGCCATTTTGCTTAATTTACCACTGTTCTAGCTGTTCTATTATTTGCCTTTGCCCACTTAAACATTATATCCAAGTTACTACACATTAATGAGCTATATTTTGGTCATATTGCCCAGCCCCAACTCAGGCTACTAAATGCAGACAGTAGTCATTCTAAATGTCACATTCTTTATACTCGGTTATTTATATGAACTTTAACATAAGGTTTTATTTTCTCTACTGCTGCTCGTTGTTTGCTTGTATGGTTGCCTTTGACATATAATTATCTTGTCTGTGAGTGTGTTTTTGAGTTGTGTGTAAGGACTGGTAAACTGCAAATGAATTGCCCTTCTTGGGATTAATAAAGTTGTCTGAACTGAACTGAATATGTGTTTCGTTTGGCGAGAAGATAGTTAGTTTAGATTAATAATCTAAAAGTCTGGGAGCAGATCAGCTCAAATCTGGCTTCACCTTCTTTTTCGCTTCATATCCGTTTCAAAGACGTGTCGCTGGAGGACGGGGATCTGGAAGCGCATGATTGGCTAACAGCGAACACGAACTTGAGTTGTCCCCGGTGGGAAGACGAGCTAAAACATTCTGTTCAGACCAATGTTCTTGTCAGCGAAAAAAAAAAGTGTCGGTAAAGGTTTCCAATGAGCACTGTGTAGAAGACAGGACACTAGAAATCTTATTTAAATCCCCTCCGGAAAGCTTCCATCCAGTTGAGTTCCTCTTCTCGGTAGAGAAGTATCTTGCTATCTCGCTGTCACAAAACAGGAAACAGCGAGGCATAGCTTAGCTCTGTCTCTTGAGGTTGTTGGTTTTCCTGGTCCAGACTCTGTGCCCCCCCCCCCCCCCACCCCCCACCACCACCATCATAAGGGCCGCTATAAGATAGTATATAGTGGACTGCTGGATCCCAGATTAGCGAGAGGACAAGACAATGTGTTCGTAATCAAACACAATAATGTGAAAAAGGGTAGGAATAGAGTGAAAGCAGAGTTCACTTTAGCCATTGACGAGAACTCTAACGGTAACGGTAACTCATATGAGAGAGAGAGAGAGAGAGAGAGAGAGGAGAGAGAGAGAGAGAGAGAGAGAGACAGAGAGAGAGATAGCAAAGTTCTGCTTTAAAGCCGCTATCTTGACCTTTCTCAGCCACCAAGGTTTCCTGATAAAGACATGAAATCTCCCCGTGATGTGAAGTGACTGACACAGTGAGAGGAATCCAATGATACAATGGACCAGCACGAGGAAGAATAAGGTAAAAAAAAGTACTCACTCGATGAAGTAGACCATGCCGGTCTCGGTGTAGGCCATCTCCCAGCTCTTGGGCAGGGGGTCCTGCTGGCTCTCGTCCCGGGACAGGGGGGCCCAGGCGTGGGGGTCCATGGCCGCCGCCGACTGGCTGTAGCTGGGCACCGACTTCCGCCACTCCGCCTGCTGGGGGTCCGGCTGGTGCTGCTGGTGCTGGTGGTGGTGGTCTGCGGGCGCCCGGTACAGGAGGAGAGAGGCCGGGAGGGACACGGAGACGGGGAGCCGCCGGGAGCAGAGGTGCGGCAGGTAGAAGAAGGACAGGGAGACGGGAGATGAGTGCGTGTAGCCGTTGGTGCTGTACATGGCGGCTCTGCAGGTCCCTGCGGCTGCTGCTCTGGACACAACAGCACAGCTACTACTGCTGCTGCTGCTGCTGCTCTGGACACAACACGAGGGCTACTACTGCTGCTGCTGCTCTGGACACAACACGAGGGCTACTACTGCTGCTGCTGCTCTGGACACAACAGCACGGCTACTACTGCTGCTGCTGCTGCTCTGGACACAACACTATGGCTACCACTGCTGATGCTGCTGCTGCTCTGGACACAACACGAGGGCTACTACTGCTGCTGCTGCTGCTCTGGACACAACACCACAGCTACTACTGCTGCTGCTGCTGCTCTGGACACAACACCACGGCTACTACTGCTGCTGCTGCTCTGGACACAACACTACGACTACTTCTGCTGCTGCTGCTCTGGACACACCACTATGGCTACTACTGCTGCTGCTGCTGCAGCTCTGGACACAACACCATGGCTACTACTGCTCTGGACACACCACTATGGCTACTACTGCTGCTGCTGCTCTGGAAGCAACACCACGGCTACCAATGCTGCTATACTGCAAGACACACCACTACTGATCATCCACAGTACACATTCACAGCAGAGAAGGAGTGAGAGTGAGAGAGTCAGAGAGAGGGAGAGACAAAGACAGAGCGAGAGACAGGGACACAGAGACAGAGCGAGAGAGAGAGAGCGAGAGAGCGAGAGAGAGAGGAGGATATGATTTGGATGTCAGCTGTGATGATGTTCCAGGAAGGCAGCAGCAGAGTTGACCAACACTTCTCGCCCAGCCTGGAGTGCTAACCCCCCAACCCATCATGTTAGTGTCACAGAGACTGTGTGTGTGTGTGTGTGTGTGTGTGTGTGTGTGTGTGTGTGTGTGTGTGTGTGTGTGTGTGTGTGCACAGTGCTCATGCATGCATGCATGCAGTGTCGGCTGCCTGTGTGTGTGTGTGTGTGTGTGTGTGTGTGTGTGTGTGTGTGTGTGTGTGTGTGTGTGTGTGTGTGTGTGTGGGGGCATGCACATTATGTATTTAAATGGGGCACGTTGCCCTTCCTGCTATTTTTCATTTCACTTCCTCTCTGTCTCTCTCTCTGCACCCTTCCTCCCCACACAGTCCTCCATCTCCGTTGTGTCTCTGCTGCATCTCTTTGCCACGCACCGTTCCTGCAGACTGCTTCTCAGCACTAATACTACTACTACTACTACTGCCTCCTCCCACTCAGTCTACTCCCTCCCAAGAGAAAAGCAGTAAAAAATTATGTTTTCTTATTACGACGCAGCTCTCTGTCCTAAACGCTAACGCTAACTGCCTCACGCAAACACACCAGAGAGGACTGCAGCGCCTTCCCCCCCTGGAGAAGGAGAGAGAAGAAAAATAACACACTCTCTCTCTCTCTCTCACACACACACACACACACACACACACACACTCACACACACACACACACACACACACACACACGCACACATGCACACGCACACACACAGTGGATCAATATGGCTATGGATACCTAACGGGGCGCCATGTTCTATTCATTCAATGTTTTGGGTGGCTGTTCTGTTCTCTAGTTCCGTCGGTGAGCAGCAGGAGGTAAACTGGGTCATCCTTCTCTCTTTCTTATCGTCAAAGAAAGGAAGAAACTGGAGACAAATATCTATGCGCTACGCTTTTTCTGGGCCTCGAACAGGCAATGGATTGTAAACCGGTTTATTTAATATTAAGACTGTTAGACTGTAGGTAGACAGAGCAGGTGGTGGTACAATGCTAGCACGCTAGCGCTCTCCTTGAGAGTGTGTGTGTGTGTGTGTGTGTGTGTTGATGGCTGGTTTAAAGGGACCCTATTATACCACCAGGTGTGACTACCAGCCTACCCAGTGGACCGTACCAGCTGGTAAACTGATCTAGTCAGCATACATCTGGCATGTGGACACTCCCACTTGTGATGTCACTTTGTCACAATGACAATTTTCAAACTGCTTGTAATGTCTAATCACACCTTGTGGTACATTTACCTGTGGACATTGAATTGCCAAATGCTCCACAGCCAAATGCAGCCAGCCTCACCCAACCCTAGACTCTAATCAGCCTGACTCTGGGCCAGGTGAGGCTGCACAAACCAGCCACACACACACTCTAACAGACACACTCACACAGAACACGCACACAAAATGCAGACGAACATTGGCAGATGCACACAGACAAAGCCACAAATCCTCTGAGGACGGGTGCTGCAGGGTGCCTATAGGGCACCCAGATGACACGGTAATGGCAAGCGGGTGGGACCTGAAGGAATAACTCTGGGCCCTCTGGTCCCTGGCTTGACATAATGCCAATGAATTGAGTCCACAATTGTGGACCCACTGTGTTTTATTGTTGCCCTAACTGATTGACCATTGATTTTTGAGTTAATGAAAAACACTCTAAATCCTCAACTTTATGACTGTATAACATATTTTTCCGGTCTTCATCGTCATCGTCATGTTGTGTTACTGGATGGTGACTACTAGTCGTGGGCGTCTACATAATCCTCCGTCCGATCATGGGCGTGTTCCCGTTCTTGTGTCTGACCTAAGCTTTGTTTTTGGTTTTTTTTGGTCGGTTACCCAGGCAACTACTACGGTACGCCCAAGCCGCCCGCCGAGCCCAGCCCCGTGCAACCCGACCCGGTGGACCAGGTGCTGTTCGACGAGGAGTTCGACACGGAGGTGCAGCGCAAGCGGACGCCCTCGGTCAGCAAGATGGATCGCAAGGACAGCGCGGCGGCGCCGGAGGAGGAGGAGGAGGAGGAGCAACAGCAGCAGCGGCCCGCCATGGTCAACGGCGTGAGCGGTGAGGGTGACGTCATTTACTTAAGGCAGGGGTGTGAAACTCATTTCAGGACCAGACCCAATGCGGCCTGATGAACAAAACGCCACCAATATGCATATGGTGGCGTTTAGTCATTATTTGTAGGAGCTACACATTTTTTGTGATTATGGATCTAGTGAAGAAATCAATCAGAAAGACGAAATCAATCCATTTTATCAAATTGCCTCCCCCCCGGGAAACATGTTTGACACCCCTAACTTAAGGGTTAGGGGTGTATATATGATTATGGAAACTCTTATCGATAGAGAATCTGCGGTATTGCAAATCATCAAACTTCACTTTAAAGTGAGCACCAGAGCGTATTGTATACTGCATTATTACAAATTGTTTAAATCAAATTATGATTGTCCCAAAATAACTATTACCATATGATTATTTAAACAATTTAGTCATTGAATTTCCACAAAAATGTCTACATTGATATTGTTATTGAGATGTGAAATTACTTTTAGTGTGATAGAAGATCTTAACCAATATCACCCAGCCCTATTTTCCTTTTGCATTTCACTTTACATCGAATTTAGTTTAATACAGACTGAGGCAAACAAGACTAACTGGTTAGCTGCTGTGACTTCACCTGCCAGCCAGGTGTCTGAATTGATGCGCATCCAAAACGGCCAGTCTAATAACTAGCAGTACTAAGGCTGAAAGTGATTGGACAACACCAATCGATAGGCGCCATAGTTTTATGTTTGCCAACGGCAATCGATAGGCATAGTTTCTCTTTTGATTGGATGAAGCCAATCGATAAGCATATTAGTTACTTTTAAGGAAAATTAGCTGTTTTGTGTGTTTGTGTGTGTGTGTGTGTGTGCGTGCGCGTGCAATTCGTTCAATGTAATTTTAGCAGGAAAATTTGGTTCCGCTTAGATAACACGCTGACGCTGTTGATATTTAATTGTACGTTTATTAGGCATTGACTGTGGCTTGATGGTATGCATGGTCATGGAATCATTATGGGCTCTTTGTCGCAGTGGTGCTTCTCTCTAAAGTTCCTCAGGTCAGACACTACGCACACACACTCACTAATGAGCCCGTTATATAGCCCTCCCAGAATGCAAAGCAGGACTCTCTCTCTCTCTCTCTCTCTCTCTCTCTCTCTCTCTCTCTCTCTCTCTCTCTCTCTCTCTCTCTCTCTCTCTCTCTCTCTCTCTCTCTCTCTCTCTCTCTCTCTCTCTCTCTCTCTCTCTCTCTCTCTCCACAACATTTCTCTGTTTTTATCTTGGCCAGTGTTTCATCCCACCAGACCTCCAGTGTTTCATCCCACCAGGATTAGCAGTTCTGCATCAGAGGTCAGGAGTAAATCACGGCCGTCTGAGTCTGGACCATGATCAATGGCCGAGTGGCAGAGAGTCCCTCCGGTCAGAGATGGATTTGTTTTTGTCCTTGTATTGTATTCTCCTCAAGGAGATCCTCGCTAACCCCACTGCATAACGGCAAAGTCAAAAAAAACGTTAAAAAGTTGCAGCCAATGGTGTCCCTCTCTCTCAGCTAATGGTGTCTCTGTCTCAGCCAATGGTGTCTCTCAGCCAATGGGGATGCAGCCAATGGTGTCTCTCAGCCAATGGTGTTCCTCAGCCAATGGGGATGCAGCCAATGGTGTCTCTCAGCCAATGGTGTTCCTCAGCCAATGGTGTTTCAGCCAATGTTGTCTCAGCAAACATTCATGTGTTGTCAGCTCAAATCTGCTGGCATAATAGGGCCCCTTTAACAAATCAGTTCAGAATAATGATTGAGTGGTTATGATTGTTAACCGATCATAACCGATTAACAATCATTGATAGCAATGGTCAGTCGAACAATATCAAACTCAGCACACGCAAAACTCTGCAGAACCCCCTGTTTCACATATGTTTACCGGGCATGGCAACGATTGGTTGAGCCAAATACAGTCAGGCTGTAGTCGCGCCCAGCTCCCCAATGCCCCTTCGTACATGCAAATATGTCTGCAGTAGCATGTGTTGTCCCCCGCTGTGTGTGTCTGTGTGTGGGTGATCTTTAGCTCACCTCATCTAAAAATAGTTTCTAGCTAGACCCGTGTTACAGCAGACATCGCCTCTCGAGGTGTTTGCTAACTAAGTGTGCGGAACTTCTCACGACCGTGTTGAGTACGAGTAGCTGGCGGGACGTTCTTCTGTTGTCACACGACCGTCTGAGTTGATCCACGTTTGTGTGTGTTGTGCGTGAAAGTGAGTGGACCAGAATTTCAGTGCTGGATTGGGACAGAGATGAGCGGAGTCTGGAAATGTTACGAAGATGGAAGAAGGCAGTCCGGGTGATGCTTTTAATGTGCGGTGCAAATGAGAGGGAGCCGTCCAGAATGACACCGAGGCTTTTGACTTGGGAAGAGAAGGGTACAGGGAAGCCGTCGATGATGATGTTTGAAGCTGGGGTGTTTTGTGATTTGGTGAGTGTGGATTTGGAGCCGATGAGCAGGGCCTCGGTTTTGCTGCCATTGAGCTTCAGGTAATTCCTGTTCATCCAGCTCCTGATGTCCTCAAGGCAGGTCTAAAATAATCTAAAATTAATCGTCTCTCAATTAACTATTGAGATTAGCAAGCAAAAAAAAGGGGGAATATCCAATGTCAAACTCAATTCATCGTGGTGGATGTAATTGTGTGTATTTCTTTCTGTCTGTCTGTCTTGAAAGAAACCAAATATATTAAAGTTATCTTGAACGGATCGCTCACCAATTTTCCATTGTGCCATCTAAGCACCCTCACACCGTTGGGTGCCCGTGAGAAAAGCTGTGTTTGTTAGAGGTGGAGTGAGAGGAAGAGAGAGAGATCATCGATGTGACATCGCTTTGGCCTTCGACAAACACGGGAACCGGGAAGAGGGAGGAGCCAAGCCAATAAGGACATCACCCATTTTTCAGTTTTTTTACATAACTTCTCGACAATCCTCCTCTTGGAGGTTACAAACCGCGTCAGCACATGCGGACACGTTATACAGAGTGATGATGCACACGACCCCAGGGACCCAGCAGCAGGCCGAGTGTGTGTGTGTGGGTGTGGGTGTGCAGGCTGACATGCGGACGGACGTGACCACACACACACACACAGCAGACCTACGCACAATATCGTAGGTCAGACTATTAGCCCCTCCCCCGGGGTGAATGTCACTGTTGGGTGTTGTGCAGTTCATCATGTCATTGCTTTTGTTTGTACTTTATAAGGGAAGATTTCCCCTCTAGTGATTCTCCATTCATCCCATCACCCTCCTCCTCACCCTCACCTTCCCCCCTCGCCCTCACTCTCCCCCCTCGCCCTCACTCTCCCCCCTCGCCCTCACCCTTAAGGCTGATTCATACTCCGCAAGAACAGAGAAATTAGTTCTCGCTCCCAGGGCTGCGAGAACAAAATGACGTCATTTTGTTCTCGCAGCCCTAGGTCAGGAGTTCTCGCAGCTTGTTCTTGACACATCAGCCGGGCCGAACCTTGTTCTCGCGTCGTGTCCGAGAGCTATTGTGTGATTGGTCAATTTGAAGTGGGCGTGGTTAATGCGCTTTCCGCCGGCGCAGAAGTTCGCTGCTGTGGGCGGGGCCTTTGAGGAGTTTCTCATGAAGTATGAAATGTCGTGGCCAGAACGAACTTTGTTCTTGTTCTTGCCACCTCGAGAACAAGAACTAATTTCTCTGTTCTTGCGGAGTATGTGTCAGCCTTTACCCATCACCCTCCCCCCTTGCCCTCACTCTCCCCCCTCACCCTTACCCGTCACCCTCCCCCCTCGCCCTCACTCTCCCCCCTCATCCTTACCCGTCACCCTCCCCCCTCGCCCTCACTCTCCCCCCTCACTCTCCCCCCTCATCCTTGCCCGTCACCCTCCCCCCTCCCCTCCCCCCCCCTCCCCGTCACCCTCCCCCCTCGCCCCACTCTCCCCCCTCATCCTTACCCGTCACCCTCCCCCCTCACCCTCACTCCCCCCCCTCGCCCCAACCAAACTGCCGGAGCGCTCCATGTCAGGTCGGAGAGAATGAAGACACAGATAAATGCACGCTCATAAAGGCAGACACGCATGCATAAATAGTTGGCAAAACGACAAATGTATTTATATACTGTATACACACACACACACACACACACACAGGCAGCCGACACTGCACACACACACGTGCACACACACACACACACACACACACACACACACACACAAACACACACACACACGTGTATGCTTGGCACACACAATGTGTACACAGTTGCTATTAGACTATTATGTGCTCAGTAGAAATGTCCTTAATGCACTGGATCAAGCAGATTGTAATTTATTTTTCCTTCTCTGCTAAATAGATTTTCAACATTACGTTACCATGCAGACTGTTTGACTTTTGTACAGGCTGGAGTCTTTTAGATGGTATCGACGTCTACAGTTTCGCAACTAAAAGTAGAAGAAAGAACCGCAGGCAACGTGACGACACCACTGTTTAACGGCGACTTTGACAGAACGGATATCTCCCAATAGATAACCGCTATGAAGACCTCTAATCTAGATGTTCTGCTGTGGGAGCGGTGGCAGAAAACATACAAAACATACTCCAATATATCCTGAGCCCCCCCCACACACACTATTAGCATCTGATCAGAAAACTCTGCACTTTCATTTCCATTTCATTATTAATGGGGAGTTTAATGAAAAAACGGTCAATCAGGAGGAGGTGAATTAGTGCTGGGTAATTGCGTTGTACTCTGGCCTCGGTGGAGGAGGAGGTGGACAGAATCGAGTGTTTATTTACACTAATGAGACCACGCTTTGGAAAGCTTTTTTTTCTTTCTTTTTTTTGGATGATGTGGTCGGTTGGGAATATCCCAAGTGGAAATATATATATTTATATTTGTATAATGCTTCCCTAGTCACATTAAAGGGGAACTTTATGGGAAATTTTCAACCAGCTTTGGAACATGCAAATGAACAATGTTTACCTTTCATCCATGTTGCCCGCACCCAGATGTGCCCACTGCTAATGTCTGCCGCCTCCCTCTGTCAACGAGGCTAATAAATAGTTGACTGGCTATTGTTGTTATTTAAGCCTTTCTGACCCTGGCTCCAAAGACTTATGGACTCTTGGCTATAATTTATGCATTTCTAGCTAGCCGTTGGTCCTTGGATTGACGCTTTTTGGACCCACGTGGGTATCCGTGCTTTCTGACCATGAACTTGCCTTTCAGGCTTATTCTGAACTCTGTGCTTCTGTGTGTTTGTTCATTGTTTTATTGGTTCAGCATTTAGGATTGGCACTTCTTGAAAAAAGGTCTCTGGTGTCCCAGAGCAAGACACCTAACCTTAACTGCTCCCAACGAGCTAGCTGTTGCCTTGCATGGTTGACACCGCCGTCAGGGTATGAATGTGTATGAATGGGTGAATGTCAGCCATTAATAATGTGTGTCTATCTATAAATTATATACACACTCAATAGATTTACCATTTGCCATGTGGATGCTGCACAAATACCTCCAGAGGAACCATTGTCAAGAGGACAACGGTTCCTCACCCCAACAGCATAAATATTTTATAGCGCTTTATTATTATCGTGCTCAGAACAAAACGGTCAATAAAAGCGCCACAATATGGTCAAGGAGATGACGTGACAATCTCTCACGCCAAGGTAACCTTCCTTTGCAGACGACTTCTTGTCGATGCAAGTGGAATACACCTGTGGACTCACAGATGGCAACGCGGACGACGTGGTCTCCTCCGCACCGTGATTTAAACCCAAGGACATGCCAACCGTGGGCAGCAGCCGCCACCTGCTGCCGTGTATAATTCAGCAGCATGCAATCCCAAGATTTACAGCAGGGTTCGTTTTGTTTTTGCGGTCGTGAATCTGCGAGAGGGGGGGGGCATTTTATGAGTTTAATGACAGCAGTGGACAGATGGCCCGTCTCTGAGTGAAAACTGTGAGGCCAGAACGTCCACGTCGGTGTGCAAATCTGTTTCAATTTGTTCCCCGATTTGCTTCCCGACCACCGCGACTGCAACTTCACAGGGTTTGTCGGCGTTGATCAAACTGATGTGTGGTGCTCATTTAAAGTGGACAAACATTTATTCACCAAATGAATGGCCAGTATGTTACAGCATGTGTGGCAGTAATCCTGGGGGTGGGGTGGGGTGGGTGGGGGGGGGGGGGGGGGGGGGGGAGAGACGGCACAGAGCCTGGGCCGGAAACCAAAAAATGAAAGGGGCGGGGTTACGCCTCATTTCCTGTTTCTACCAAAGAGACACTAATTTGTCGGACATTCAGGAGGGTATGTTAATAAGTGTATTTACAGTTACTCATCTGCTGTCAGAAAATTAATCAATCTAAAGTCTGATTTGTGAGACTAGTGGTGAAGCAGACGCTCGACACAACTAAAACAAGCACACACAGATTCCCTCAAATCATTACTTCCTGAATCCCTTCTGTACGCGAAAACAAACGTACTTGTTGCACGTCACTTTGCACAAAAGTGTCTGCTAAATGCACTAAGTGTAAATGCAAATGAGAACATGAGATACCAAAACAATGGTAGCGTGGTTTTGAACCAGTTTGCGCGATGCATCGTTCACACTGGGCTTGATGAAAGTTCCTGATCAATGAAGAAGCGTCACAACAAGGAGAGTCTCGGGAACACAGGAAGTTCTTGGTGCGGAGACGGCCTGCTATCCGTCTCCGCCAGCCTGGCACCCCGCCCCCTCGTCACCAGAATGCCCAAAGTGCTGGCACAGCAACCAGACGGATGGCTGAGCAGATGTAGAAGAGAGAGAGAGAGAGAGAGAGAGAGAGGAGACAGAGAGGGACAGACAGACATATAGAGAGAGGCAGGCGGATGGAGAGAGAGCGCACACTGTGCTTATCATTTGTCTGACAGATGTGACATCCAAGCCTTTTGAATAAGAAGACATGTATCCATCATCTGTAAACGTTCCCCCACTGCGAGGTGTTGGCGTTTTAACACTTTATTTTTCTGCTCTCAGGTGGGGGGTGTTTTTTGGAGTGTTTTTCTTCGGGTGATTGACGGATGTCGGAATGTAGACTCAGCAAAACCATAAGAGGTGGTTCTCAGTGGGTTTTTCTGAATAGTGCCACCGACATATGTGATGGAAATATAGCATATTGACCCTTTACAAGCAATATGCCTTCGTCTGCATATCATTGAGGGGACCCCTACTGTGAACAGCCACTGGCAGAAGGCATTGAGATGATTGGTCGATAGAGGACCTCTACTGTGAACCACTTCAGTTTGGGTACCGGGAGCATGTGGGAGTGGATGATGCTGTCCTCTACATGCTACACCGGGCTTACTCCTACTTGGATGAGCCAGGCAGTTATGTGAGGATTATGTTCTTCGATTCTTCGCGTGCATTCAACACCATCCAACCCCTCATACTCAGGGAGAAGCTGGAGAAGATGGGGGTGGACCCGTACTTCACATCCTGGATCACGGACTACCTGACAGGACGACCACAGTTTGTCAGGATGGGGAACTGTGTCTCTGGGACGGCGGTGAGCAGCACTGGGGCTCCACAGGGGACTGTTCTGGACCCGTTCCTGTTCACTGTATACACATCGGACTTTATGTACAACTCTGAGTCCTGCCACATCCAGAAATACTCTGACGATACAGCTATTGTGGCGTGTGTATGAGGAAGGTACAGGAAGAGGAGTACAGGAGTCTGGTGGGAGCTTTCAGTTACTGGAGCGAGAGGAACGGCCTGCTACTGAACACCTCCAAGACCAATGAGATGGTTGTGGACTTTCGTAGGTCCAAACCACCCCTGCATCCAGTCAACATCCAGGGAAAGGACATGGAGTTGCTGCAAACCTACAAGTACCTGGGTGTGCACCTCGATACCAAACTGGACTGGTCCCTGAATACGGATGCTCTCTCCAAGAAGGGACAGAGCAGGTTGTTTTTCCTCAGGAGGCTCAGGTCCTTCGATGTCTGCGGTGAGATGCTGTTCATGTTTTACCAGTCAGTGGTCGCAAGTGTCCTTTTTTATGCAGCAGTCTGCTGGGGAGGTGGCGCGACAGACAAGGACGCCAGGCGGCTGGACAAGCTGGTCTAAAAGGCTGGTTCAGTGCTTGGGAGGAGCTTGGACTCATTGGGGACTGTGGTGGAGAGACGCACGCTGAGCAAGATGCAGGCCATCATGGACAATGTCAGCCACCCTCTCTACCAGGCCCTGGCAGAGCAGTAGCTGCAGCAGACGGCTCATCTCTCTGCGCTCACGCATGGAGCGGCACAGGAGATCCTTCGTCCCCACGGCCATAAGACTGTACAACACCTCGGTCTAGGGCAAGGGCTCATCCCCCTCCCTCGCTTCTGCTTCCGTGATACACTACCCGGGACAATGTGCAATTCATTATTAATTATAATTAATTTAACTTGACATGATAGAATATACATCTATTGTCCGCCCTTTTATTTATTGTCAACTGTATTGTTGTTGTTGTTTGACTTGAGCTACGAGATACCTTGAATTTCCCCAAGGGGATAAATAAAGTATCCATCTATCTATTAATATAGCGATTTTATCCAAAGCGCTTTACAAGGCAACAACACGTCAGGAGCAGTTAGGGTTAGGTGGACACCTCGACACTTAGCTATGCGGAGCCCGGTGATCAAACCAGCAACCTTGCTGTTGCCAGACAACCGGTCTTACCTCCTGAGCTACTGCCGCCCCCAAAAAACACCTCCGCAACGGAGTAAGATATGTTATGTGTCGTGGCAATTATACGATAATAATTGCATCCAAGGCGAATGAGTCTAAAGCAGACAGAAATACTTGTAAAACTAAGAGTTTAATGTATGCATACACCAGACCCCTCTCTAGCAGAGTGAGTCCAGACCAACCTTGGCACACTATATTTAAACACAATTTTCACCGCATGAGGTTCCTGGCTTGACAAAGAATAAACAATTGGCCCCTTTTCAGGTTGTCTTCCAGACGCATTGATTGTATTAGTCTCCTGAATAACATACATTAATGAAGGTTTCACTACAATGACAACAAGACAAACACAATAGGGGTTACTTGAAACAGATGCTCCAATCAAAGCAACACTTGAAACGAATGCTCCAATCATCTCAATATATCCCATGATGCGGTATATCGTATCTTCCACGGCGCGCCAGACAGTCCAGTGCTTCGTATTTATTTATAATCAACGAAGTCGGAGACTAGTCTGTGGCCCACACACCGTGAGTCATGTGCGCTACTAAAGGTATTTTAAGAGTCTGGACATTTCACTGATATTTATCTGCCGTAACCCCCCCATCTATAACACACCCCTAGGGGGCAGCAGTAGCTCAGGAGGTAAGCGCGGGTCTGGCAAACATTAACGTTGCTGGTTCGATGGCCCGGGCTCCGCCGAGCCAAGTGTCGAGGTGTCCCTGAGCAAGCTCCCTAACTGCTGCTGACGTGTTGGTTGTTACCTTGCATGGTTGGCACCGCTGCCAGTGTATGGATTGGTGAAGTCAGCCAAACTGTGCTTCGGATAAAGTGCGATATAAATGCAATCCATTTACCATTTACCGTTTACCTGTCTTCCCCAGGTAAGGTGTTGAACACGGACCTGCGCCACTACCTCAGCCTGCAGTTCCAGAAGGGATCCCTGGACCATAAGCTGCAGCAGGTGATCCGGGACAACCTGTACCTGCGCACCATCCCCTGTAAGTACACCACCTTCCTTCCACCTTTCTTCCTTCCTTCCTTCCTTCCTTCCTTCCACACACATGCTCCTCCGTGGCTCCTCCACCTCCTCCTGCTCCCCGACTCCCAGGTGGGAGACATAAATATCGGCATCACTTTCTCTATGCTCCCATGCCTTTCTCCAAGGCCATGTTGGTGATGTACATGTAGGGGAAGTTTGAGTCGTTTACACCTCCGCCATGGTTACCATGACAACAACAACAACAAAAACAAGCAAGGATATATATTCATAAAAAAAATCGATTGGACGATTCAAGAAAACGGTGAATTGAATCAAGCAAGGTCAAGGTCACGAGGTCAACCAATAAGTCCAGCCTTTTGAATCAGAAAGACCTTCAAGACCGTGTCGGAATTTTCTCTCGTCTGTTGAACAAAATACACAAATACAAACACAAGCTATAAGTGGATATTAGCCTTCATAAAGATGCAAAAAGGTAAAAATACACAAAATGCAATATAGGCCTACAGTATAAAGATGCAAGATAAAGTCTGCGTGCGTTTGTGCAAAGGTTATAGGACACAGACACACACACGCACACACACACACATGAATGGACACTTGGTGACTAGTAATACGCTGGGCCGGATGGGCGTGCTTAAAGCCATGAATGATGATCACCTGTGAGACACTCTCAAGATGGAGATTCGAAGCCCGCCTTGAGACCGCCTTGAGACAAAAAGGCTAATAATGTGGTAGGATGGGAAAAAAATGAAAAACCTAAGAGCGGAGTAATGTAGTGTAATTTCGCAGTGAGTAGTTAGATTGTGAACCCGCATGCCCACCGCTGTGCCTCTGGAAGGCTGCACCACCAGAACGCCTTCCCTGCTGCACGGCCAGCAGCTGTAAGTGGTTCTTTTCTGCAACATCTCGGGGGTCTTTTTTTTCCCCGGGAAAAACACGTCCATCATTTCCTTGTGCATTAATGCAGGGTTAGACCTCATCCAACGTCTCCTACCCCCCAGTCCCCCGCCCACCCCCGGCGCACTGATGAGGGCCTCGCTGGAAGATAAAACGAACGCTAGAGACAGGAGATGAATACAAAACTAAGAAACGGCAAATGTGTAGAGAGACAGCGGAGAGATAGTCTTATATATCGTATTTATTTTTCCTCACACGCTGAAACGGACCGAAGAACATTTACATTTTTTACATTAGTGCCGGGTGAGGCCTCTTTGAACTTCCTCTTCCACCTCGCACTCTCAAACGATGAGGGTCTCGCTGGAAGATAAAAATGATTGACAGGAATAATGAATAAACGCATGATCACTGCATTTATGCGACAATTATTATGATTACGGAATGACTAAGGCAACCTTGTAATCAGATCTGAGCTTGCCACAGACTTGACACATACTGTAGCATAGGTACTGCATGTAGGGTTAACTGCAGGATGCACATCTGAAAAGAAAATCGACTACACCCATTTGTGTTTGTTTGTTGTAGTTATTTCCTTGCATTTTTGTTTGCCAAAGTCATTACTAGACAGCCTCAGCCCCTGGCCTACACATGTTTTTACTCCAGATGTAAGAAAACGGTGAAGATGAAAAACTGTGATGCAAAAATGGTAGTTCCCACTAATAGTGAATAGTGATAATTCACACAGATATGAACTTGGCATGTTGTTACAGTGTGTGTGGTTGAATGCTCCGTTCCTGAGCCACGGACCGGTCTGGGTTTCGAACCACCAACCCGCTTTCAGCCAGTCAGTCCCCAACAAACTTCAGCACACTAGTTTTGTTTTGTACTTCTGGGTGTTCTCCCGCGGGCCGTTTAATTACACATAGAACCACAACAACAACAACAACAACAAGCACAGAAGTGCATGCTGGGAATTGGTGCTGTCTAAACAATCCTCTGTGGGAAAAACTGACCCGCTGGTGAGTGTGTGCGTGTGTGTGTGTGTTTTTATCTCCCAAAGTCTAGTCTTTTCAGGTAGGATTGCTGAGCAAACAAAAAATAAAGTACATTCCCACGTTTCCTCCATTCAAGGACGTCGGCGCACTACATCAGGCGCACTCGTATTTCAACTTTGTTGCGTATACTCCACCCATTTGTTCGTCGAAGCAGATCAGTGGGTCTATATCCGCCCTCATAAATGCTTCACTAGTTTCATAGTTGTAGCGTAGTTGATGCTTTGCTCAGAGATGAGGATGCATAGAAACTGGCCTTTTATTTATTTATATATATATTTTTACTGCCAGAATTTAAATCTCTTGTGGCCTGATCTCTCGTTTCCGGGCATGTATTCCTTCAGTTTATTTTCTAAGTGAGAGGGTGACCTACTTACTATAGAGCCATGGCTACATGAGAGGGGAGCATCAAATTATATTTCATCACAAGGTTTTCTTTTTTTATTTTCCTTTTTATTTTATTTTTTTACCGCTGGACTGCCCGAGGCCTCATCACAAATGGTTCGATAAGTAATGGTGTAACTATACTTTACAGAACATTTACTTGCATCGATGGTTTTGCAGACCTGCAGTCTAACCTGGTCTAAGGAGAGAGCTGAGGTGGACATTGTCTGCGAGTCTGTCCTTTTTACAAATTTTTTTTTCCGTTGTTGTTGCTAGCATGACGTGTTCACTTAAGAATGACATTGAACGCCACCTCCCCTGAAAATGTCCCCCATCTGGGACTCATAAACATAAAGCCTCGACTCGTATTTTTTGTATAAAGTGGAAAATAATAACGCTGCCGCACATAATTTACGTTTTCTTTTTTTAAATGCGTCTGACCCTTCTAGGCTGATATTTCTTCTTTTTTTTTTGCATTGAAGGACAAACTCCCCCCCCCCCCCCCCCCCCCCCAAAAACAGCTCGACCCAGCGTGTCCGGGCTTAATCCACAGTGGCGTTCCGAAGTGACTTTGGAGGACGGAGCAACAACACGCAAAGCTACACCTCTGTGTGGTGGTGGTGGTGCCCCGCAGGGGTTAATGCAATTTTTCGGGAGAGGATATTGCCATGACTTGACAATTTCCGTCTCCCGTGGCGCGGAGCTTTCTGGAAGAATTAAATCACAATCGCCTCCTTTTTAATAATA
This sequence comes from Coryphaenoides rupestris, assembly GCA_002895965.2. Classification (NCBI taxonomy): domain Eukaryota; kingdom Metazoa; phylum Chordata; class Actinopteri; order Gadiformes; family Macrouridae; genus Coryphaenoides; species Coryphaenoides rupestris. Next base: position 265,815 of record PIJE02000448.1, on the reverse strand, counting down.
ATAATATTCACAGAGCACAAAGAGGGAGGGGCTTAGCGTGACTCTTCTCCTTCTTCTTCTTTCTCTCTTCGTTTCACGGGGCGAGCTAACGCTAGCGCGGCAGGATAGGAGAGCTAATGTTGTGTGACACATTAATTTTCACAAACCCGCCATTTACGATCATCACCGATGCTAATGAGATGCACGAGAGTGGCACCAATGCGGGATCCGTTGGAAGACATCCATCGTGGAATACACACACGCACACACACGCACACACACACACACCACACACACACACACACACACCACACACACACACACACACACACACACCACATAATGGTTGAAGACCCCCTATAATATATTCTTCGGCTGGCTGGATCGGTCCATGCCGGTTCGACGGCCCCTTCATTAACCGGATGGTTTATTCCGGCAATGGGGGGCCATGAGTGGACCGAGCCGACCAGCCAATCACCCTTCACATAATAATAATAATAACACACATTCTTACTTTGTCGCGCGCCCGCTGACATGGTCACTTTCATAAAAACAAGCTAGCACGGTGCATTCACTCGAGGCGGAAGAAGAAAAAAAACAGACGGGGAAAAAACATCATTAAAACGTCTGACATGGGTGCACTGTTCATTCCAAGGTTTACTTTTCTGGGATGTGTAATATCGGGGGGCTGTCTTTTCTTTTTTTCCTTCTCGCAATTTGTCAGGCGTGACCCTCTTCCTGGCCTGCTGCAGTGTGATATATTCCAACCGTACCCAGAATTGCTTTTGCCGCCCTTTTGCTCGCTCACACGCTCTGTGGAGAGGAGGAGGAGGAGGAGGAGGAGGAGGCGGAGGCGGCGGGCGGGCGGGCAACACGAAGTATGATGGCAATACCGCCGCTAGCATCATGTTGCAGCGCAGTGGTGTATTTTCTTTTCCTAACGAGTTGATTTGCGTTGCTGTTCCTATGGAGGATGAACGCTAATGTGCGTTTACTCCTGGCGGCAGTAGCTCAGGAGGTAAGAGCGGTTGTCTGGCAACAGGAAGGTTGCTGGTTAGTGTCAAAGTGTCCCTGAGCAAGACGCCACCTAACCCTAACTGCTCCTGACGTGTTGGTTGTTACCTTGCATGGTTGGCACCGCCGTCGGTGTATGAATGAGTGAATGTCAGGCAACTCTAAAGCTCTTTGGATGAATACGATGAGATCCATTTACCATTTCCTCTTGATTGATTTGGTGAATTTTTTTTTTCTTGTACAACACTTTGTTGCGGCAAGGAATTTTTAGTTTAATGGTGCATATACAGTTGTGGTCAAAAGTTTACATACACTTGTAAAGAACATGTCTGTCATGGCAGTCCAAGTCCAAGTTTCCAATAATTTCTACAACTCTTATTTTTCTGTGATAGAGTGATTGGAGCACATACTTCTTTGTCACAAAAAACATTCATGAAGTTTGGTTATTTTATGAATTTATTATGGGTCTACTGAAAATGTGACCAAATCTGCTGGGTCAAAAATATACATACAGCAATGCTTTTATTATGTCCCTTGGCCATTTTCACCTCAATTAGGCGCTTTTGGTAGCCATCCACAAGCTTCTGGTTGAATCTTTGACCACATCTTTGAGAATCGGTGCAGTTCAGCTAAATTTGTTGGCTTTCTGACATGGACTTGTTTCTTCAGCACTGTCCACATGTTCTCGATGGGGTTTAAGTCAGGACTTTGGGAAGGCCATTCTAAAACCTTAATTCTAGCCTGATTTAGCCATTCACACCTGTGTTCCAGCAGCTTCTAATTCATTGCAGACCTGCTTTTTGGTGGTTCTCGGTTGACTATTGACCATCCTGACCAATTGTCTCTCAGCAGCAGGTGATAGCTTGCGTTTTCTTCCTGATCGTGGCAGTGACACAACTGTTCCATGCACTTTATACTTAAGAACAATTGTTTGCACAGTTGATCTCGGGACCTGTAGCTGCTTTGAAATTGCTCCAAGTGACTTTCCTGACTTGTTCAAGTCAATGATCCGCTTTTTCAGATCCGTGCTGAGCTCCTTTGACTTTCCCATTGTAGTGTTTGTGTCTGAGTCTCATGATTGTATTAAATGAGTCATATTTAAATGGGCTCAGAGAAGTCACCAGCTGTAGTCAATCAGAATCACTCACAAGAAGTTAAGAGGCCACAAAGAGAACTTTCTACATCACCTAAATTGATCATTCATGTTGCTGTATGTATATTTTTGACCCAGCAGATTTGGTCACATTTTCAGTAGACTCATAACAAATGAAAAGAACCAAACTTCATGAATGTTTTTTATGCTCCAATCACTCTATCACAGAAAAATAAGAGTTGTAGAAATTATTGGAAACTCTGGACTGCCATGACATACATGTTCTTTACAAGTGTATGTAAACTTTTGACCACAACTGTAAGCATGGGAAGACAAGATGGCAGTGTTGGCCAACATTATTGTTGCTATTTAGACAACATTCACAACACTGTTAAACTTGTAGGCTACAGTAAAATTGTACTTTCTCCACAGTAAAGTGACCTCCAACACAAAACTGTAAAATAGCACTATAACAAATAAAAATGTCAATAACACCTAAGGGTTTCTGTGCATATTTAACTTTAGTTAAGTTTAACAAAGTGCACCATGAATGATGCATTCAATCCGATGGTCATTATCATGTTTCCCCGGTTCTTTGTTTGACCCCTGACCTGACCTCAGAGAACAGTAGCCGTGTGCTGAGGCCCATTAGTTGATCATTCATTGGCTGCTGTCGACCATTGCAGGAGTATTCACTGTGAATACAAAGAAGCCCTTGTGTCCACCCGAGAGGAATGCAGTCAAATATTAATTGCAAAGATGGAGATGTGCTGTGAATACTTCCTGCTCCCTCCCTCCCTACCCGCCACCATTTTAAAACAAACACACGTACCGCTGAATCCACACAGACAGATTTGCTGGGAGAGTTGAGTTGACTGACTGGCTGACTTGCTTTCCAATCGAAAATCTGTGCCGGCTAATTTGTGGGTGAAAATGACACGGACTGATATTCCTAATTCTGTGAGATGACATATAGATCAGTACATCTCAACTGGTGGGAGTTTTGAGTGGGTCACAGGACAGCATATATGCCAAACCCTCATCTTTAGGAATACATGAACTAATGTGTCAATGTTAACTCATGTTTCGATGGCTTTCTCCGTCATTGAGTTTAGCCCCAACTTCTTGTTCACTCCACATTTTTAACAGTACATGAAGACGGTGTTGATTACTGCGATATTTCTGAATAAATATTGGAATTATCTTGCATTCGGGGTTCATCAACAACATCAGACGGAAGCGGTAAAACCCGGAGTGGACACTTGAGGCCTGGAGCTCAGCCACCAGCATGCCACTCAGTAAATCATTCAGACGCCTCCCCTGCGGGTTATCTCGTCTGCTAAACCCTGTGTGTGTGTGTGTTGTGTGTGTGTGTGTGTGTGTGTGTGTGTGTGTGTGTGTGTGTGTGTGTGTGTGTGTGTGTGTGTGTGTGTGTGTGTGTGTGTGTGTGTGTGTGTGTGGCCCACCCACCCACCACTAGGTACCACCCGGCAGCCCAGAGACGGTGAGGTCCCCGGCGTGGATTACAACTTCATCAGCGTGGGTGAATTCCGGGTGCTGGAGGAGAGCGGGCTGCTGCTGGAGAGCGGCACCTATGATGGTACGTCTGTGTGTGTGTGTGTTCTCTCCCGTCTGTCCAGGAGTCCCCAGTGTTTTCTTAGATGTATCCGAGCGTTATTATTCTATATACAGTCACACTGTCCAGTCCCGCCTACCCACACACACACACACACACACACACACACACACACACACACACATACACACACACGCGCGCACACAGCCTGTGACCACTTGTTGTTTACTGGGTCACACGGCGATGCCAGTCCCACACACACACACACGCACACAAACACACACCAAACACACACACACACACACACACACACACACCAAAAACATGCACACACACACCAAAACAGACACACAAAACACACACACACACACACAACAAAACAGACACACACACCAAAACAGACACACACACACACCAAAACAGACACACACACAGTCACACACCAAAACATGCACACACACACCAAAACACACACAAACACACACACACCAAACCAGACTCACACACCAAAACATACACACACACACACACCAAAACAGACACACACACACACACACACACACACACACACACACACACACACACCAAAACAGACACACACACCAAAACTTAAACACACACACAAAAACAGACACACACACACACACACATGTGCAACCAGGTTCACCTAGCGGGTGGTGTGAGGGAGCAGTGGCGCGGGGGGACGGTGGGTGGGGGGGGGGGGGGGGGAGGGGGACGTATCCCCGAGTGATTGCGATGTTATTTTAGCGGGGAGAAGGGGGTCAGCCTCGGCAGCCAGGCGGGCGTTGTCACCTGCTTCCTAACTCAGTTCCCGACCAGATCCTGTGCTGCCACGGAGCAGACCGGTAGCCATCCCTCCCTCCCTCCCTCAATCCCTCCCTCCCTCTCAGCCAGCCGGAGGACCCAGCCTCAGTATAAATAATGCATGTGCACAGGTCGGCCCTGGCCCCACCCCCAACTCCTGCCTAATGGATGGACCTCCGGGTCGTGGGTTGTTGATGCCTGCCGCCCCCACCCTCTGACCCCTGACCTCCAAACAACCTAATGCCACACCGATGAGGGAAGCGCTGTATTTCATTCTCACGTGTGAAGACTGACATGCTCACACACCTGCACACACATGCACACACGCATGCATGCAAGCAGGCACGCAGGCATGCACCACACACACACATGCGCACAAACACATGCACGCAGGCATGCAGACACACACACACGCACACCAAAATAAACACACAAACACACACGCACGCAGGCATTCAGACACGCACACACACGCACACCAAAACAAACACACACACACACTCGCTTAGGCACACAAACACACACGCACGCAGGGCATGCACACACACACACACAAACAGACAGAGCGTGTGAGATGATGAGAAAGACTTTAACGTGAATCTACAACAGTGCGCAGCAGTGGAGCAATTCTAGCTGGCTCTCCTCTCCTCCCCTTTTCCTCTCCTCTCCTCCCCTCTCCCCTCCTCCTCTCCTCTCCTCTCCTCTCCTCTCCCCTCTCCTCTCTCTTCTCTCTTCCTCTCCTCCTCCTCCTCTCTCCCTCTCCTCCCTCTTCCTCCCCTTCTCCTTCTCCTCTCCTCTCCCTCTTCTCTCTCTCCTATCTCTCCTCTCTCCTCCCTCTCTCTCCTCTCTCTCCTCTCTCTCCTCTCTCTCCTCTCTCTCTCCTCCCTCTCCTCCTCTTCCCCTCTCTCCTCTCTCTCTCCTCTCCCTCCTCTCTCTCTTTAAGAAATATCAGCCTAGAAGGGTCAGACGCATTTAAAAAAAGAAAACGTAAATTATGTGCGGCAGCGTTATTATTTTCCACTTTATACAAAAAATACGAGTCGAGGCTTTATGTTTATGAGTCCCAGATGGGGGACATTTTCAGGGGAGGTGGCGTTCAATGTCATTCTTAAGTGAACACGTCATGCTAGCAACAACAACGGAAAAAAAAATTTGTAAAAAGGACAGACTCGCAGACAATGTCCACCTCAGCTCTCTCCTTAGACCAGGTTAGACTGCAGGTCTGCAAAACCATCGATGCAAGTAAATGTTCTGTAAAGTATAGTTACACCATTACTTATCGAACCATTTGTGATGAGGCCTCGGGCAGTCCAGCGGTAAAAAAATAAAATAAAAAGGAAAATAAAAAAAGAAAACCTTGTGATGAAATATAATTTGATGCTCCCCTCTCATGTAGCCATGGCTCTATAGTAAGTAGGTCACCCTCTCACTTAGAAAATAAACTGAAGGAATACATGCCCGGAAACGAGAGATCAGGCCACAAGAGATTTAAATTCTGGCAGTAAAAATATATATATAAATAAATAAAAGGCCAGTTTCTATGCATCCTCATCTCTGAGCAAAGCATCAACTACGCTACAACTATGAAACTAGTGAAGCATTTATGAGGGCGGATATAGACCCACTGATCTGCTTCGACGAACAAATGGGTGGAGTATACGCAACAAAGTTGAAATACGAGTGCGCCTGATGTAGTGCGCCGACGTCCTTGAATGGAGGAAACGTGGGAATGTACTTAATTTTTTGTTTGCTCAGCAATCCTACCTGAAAAGACTAGACTTTGGGAGATAAAAACACACACACACACGCACACACTCACCAGCGGGTCAGTTTTTCCCACAGAGGATTGTTTAGACAGCACCAATTCCCAGCATGCACTTCTGTGCTTGTTGTTGTTGTTGTTGTTGTTGTGGTTCTATGTGTAATTAAACGGCCCGCGGGAGAACACCCAGAAGTACAAAACAAAACTAGTGTGCTGAAGTTTGTTGGGGACTGACTGGCTGAAAGCGGGTTGGTGGTTCGAAACCCAGACCGGTCCGTGGCTCAGGAACGGAGCATTCAACCACACACACACTGTAACAACATGCCAAGTTCATATCTGTGTGAATTATCACTATTCACTATTAGTGGGAACTACCATTTTTGCATCACAGTTTTTCATCTTCACCGTTTTCTTACATCTGGAGTAAAAACATGTGTAGGCCAGGGGCTGAGGCTGTCTAGTAATGACTTTGGCAAACAAAAATGCAAGGAAATAACTACAACAAACAAACACAAATGGGTGTAGTCGATTTTCTTTTCAGATGTGCATCCTGCAGTTAACCCTACATGCAGTACCTATGCTACAGTATGTGTCAAGTCTGTGGCAAGCTCAGATCTGATTACAAGGTTGCCTTAGTCATTCCGTAATCATAATAATTGTCGCATAAATGCAGTGATCATGCGTTTATTCATTATTCCTGTCAATCATTTTTATCTTCCAGCGAGACCCTCATCGTTTGAGAGTGCGAGGTGGAAGAGGAAGTTCAAAGAGGCCTCACCCGGCACTAATGTAAAAAATGTAAATGTTCTTCGGTCCGTTTCAGCGTGTGAGGAAAAATAAATACGATATATAAGACTATCTCTCCGCTGTCTCTCTACACATTTGCCGTTTCTTAGTTTTGTATTCATCTCCTGTCTCTAGCGTTCGTTTTATCTTCCAGCGAGGCCCTCATCAGTGCGCCGGGGGTGGGCGGGGGACTGGGGGGTAGGAGACGTTGGATGAGGTCTAACCCTGCATTAATGCACAAGGAAATGATGGACGTGTTTTTCCCGGGGAAAAAAAAGACCCCCGAGATGTTGCAGAAAAGAACCACTTACAGCTGCTGGCCGTGCAGCAGGGAAGGCGTTCTGGTGGTGCAGCCTTCCAGAGGCACAGCGGTGGGCATGCGGGTTCACAATCTAACTACTCACTGCGAAATTACACTACATTACTCCGCTCTTAGGTTTTTCATTTTTTTCCCATCCTACCACATTATTAGCCTTTTTGTCTCAAGGCGGGCTTCGAATCTCCATCTTGAGAGTGTATACACAGGTGATCATCATTCATGGCTTTAAGCACGCCCATCCGGCCCAGCGTATTACTAGTCACCAAGTGTCCATTCATGTGCATTGTGTCTGTGTCCTATAACCTTTGCACAAACGCACGCAGACTTTATCTTGCATCTTTATACTGTAGGCCTATATTGCATTTTGTGTATTTTTACCTTTTTGCATCTTTATGAAGGCTAATATCCACTTATAGCTTGTGTTTGTATTTGTGTATTTTGTTCAACAGACGAGAGAAAATTCCGACACGGTCTTGAAGGTCTTTCTGATTCAAAAGGCTGGACTTATTGGTTGACCTCGTGACCTTGACCTTGCTTGATTCAATTCACCGTTTTCTTGAATCGTCCAATCGATTTTTTTTTATGAATATATATCCTTGCTTGTTTTTGTTGTTGTTGTTGTCATGGTAACCATGGCGGAGGTGTAAACGACTCAAACTTCCCCTACATGTACATCACCAACATGGCCTTGGAGAAAGGCATGGGAGCATAGAGAAAGTGATGCCGATATTTATGTCTCCCACCTGGGAGTCGGGGAGCAGGAGGAGGTGGAGGAGCCACGGAGGAGCATGTGTGTGGAAGGAAGGAAGGAAGGAAGGAAGGAAGAAAGGTGGAAGGAAGGTGGTGTACTTACAGGGGATGGTGCGCAGGTACAGGTTGTCCCGGATCACCTGCTGCAGCTTATGGTCCAGGGATCCCTTCTGGAACTGCAGGCTGAGGTAGTGGCGCAGGTCCGTGTTCAACACCTTACCTGGGGAAGACAGGTAAACGGTAAATGGTAAATGGATTGCATTTATATCGCACTTTTATCCGAAAGCAGTTGGCTGACATTCACCAATCCATACACTGGCAGCGGTGCCAACCATGCAAGGTAACAACCAACACGTCAGGAGCGTCAGGGACACCTCGACACTTGGCTCGGCGGAGCCCGGGCATCGAACCAGCAACGTTAATGTTGCCAGACCCGCGCTTACCTCCTGAGCTACTGCTGCCCCCTAGGGGTGTGTTATAGATGGGGGGGTACGGCAGATAAATATCAGTGAAATGTCCAGACTCTTAAAATCCCTTTGGTGTGTGGGCCACGGACTAGTCTCCGACTTCGTTGATTATAATAAATACGAAGCACTAGACTGTCTGGCGCGCCGTGGAAGATACGATATACCGCATCATGGGATATACGATAGCACACATTGCCTCGTCGTCAAAAAGGATTTACGTCAGGCTATTAGAAGGCCTGTTTTGAGAAAAAACCTTGAGGGAATGGCAATTTTCAGCGGGTGGCCAGCGTTCTATGCAGACACCGTCAGGTTGGTGGCGGTGGTGGTGGTGGCTCAGGCACCATATTGGAGCCGTCACACCTGATAAAACATTAATAGGCGCTTCCCCCCATTTACCAACTATCCGGATGAGGTACGCATGAGGAAGTGCCGAGAGATGACTTGGGGCGGTGTGTGTGTGTGTGTGTGTGGGGGGGGGGTGTGGGGGGGTGCTGGGAGTGTGGGTGCTGGGAGTAGTGGTGGGGGGGGGGATGCTGGAGGCTGTTTTCGCCACACCGCCTCATGAGTAGCGGCAACGGGGCTGGTGGAGTTTGTGACAGGAGGAGGAGGAGGAGGAGGAGGGGCTGTTTAGCATTCTCCTCGGAGCTGCAGAATGTAAGTAAAAGAGAGTAAAAGTGAGTGAGAGAGGGAGAGCGAGCGAGAGAGAGAGAGAACGATTGGTTTGGGGTGGGGTGGGGTCATTGTTTTGTGAGGGGGGGGCGGGGTGAACATCTCCCCCCGGTGTCTGTCTTGGCAATCGCCCCACGCGAGCCACGGAGACTCCAGATGTTTCGTGCTTTTGAAGGAAATTAGCACGAGCCGATGTGTTGGGGTGTGTCATGATATTCCTGCGTTACTCCATCACCACGACCTTTACCCGTCTATGACTAAATCTGGATTCAATAAGCCAGAAAGTTTTTACTCCCCTATACAAGAGGCTACCACGGCACAAACTGGACAGCATTATGTGGTGATAAAGGGCTATACATTTCCAAGACATCCTGAACAGTACCCAGCGCCAAATGTATCCGCTTGCAACTTCATTCTCATTCTCAGCGTCTTTAAGTGCCTACAGATTTAGATCATCTACAGATACTGATACTTAAAAATGCTGTTTGGGAATCGCTAATGGTGGACCGCTAAACCGCCCCCTCGTACACGGTCTCTCGGTTGTAGCTGTAGAATTTGTTCAAACTAAAAATGAGAGAGAGAAGAGCCACAAGAGCGAACGTTTTCCCCCCCCCCCCCCCCCTCCGAGGCAAAAAGAAAAATACAAAACATTTCAAAAGCAAAAGAACATCCTGTGTTCACCGCAACACACAACCACAAATCCCTCAGCGCAAGTGGCAGGTTGGACGTTTGGCCGCTGCGGTGCAAGTCTGTTATCGGTGGCATGCCGCGGCTTGGGGGGGGGGGGGGGGTGCAGGGAAGGATGGATGGATATTGGCAACGCGAGGAAAGGAGGAGGGTGTACATACAAAAATAAAAGTCAGTGACAGAGAGCCAACTCCCATTTCAGTTATTGTGCGGGGAAAGAAAAATGACATAAAAAGCTCTCGTCGCCTTCTCTGATGTGACAAAACAGAGAGCCTCCCCTCCCCTTGAAACCAGCGAGGACTCTGGCTGCCAGCATTCCCACCGTTGCCGTTCCCATCGTGGCTAATTCCGGACGGTTATCTGTCGCCAACCGGGAGAAAAAAAAGGAGCCAGTGATGTGGGTCACCGAACAGAGAGAGAGGGGGGGAGGCTTCAAAACTTCCCCGTCGGCCGCCACTCTGCGGCGAAACAGGAGAGCGGTTGTTTTTAAAAGTTAGTCAAAGTTGTCCGTCGCGTTAGCGTAGCGCGTCTGCAGTTTTTAACTTTTGAAACGGCGAAGCACTCCTGACGGCTGCAGCGGCTCGGTGGCACAGAGGGGTGGGTGGGGGAGGAGGGGGGATGCTGTGACAAACCATTATGTAAGAGCAGGGATGTTTCGCCGGCCCGCTGAGCGCCAGGAATGCCGGAACGAGGAAACAAAAAGCTTCCCTGCTCGTTCGCCGCTCCGTGCGACCCCATAAACCCACAGGGCTCACTGTGGTCCCCACTTCCCAGAAGCTTTGAGACATGAAAACTCACCAGCATATACACACGCAACCACACACACAACCACAACCACACACACAGCGTTCCCATGTTAAAGGAGGTATGGGGGGTGAGGTTCCAGGATGTAATACATGGGAATATCGCTCTGGCTCCATTTCCACACACACACCCTCTTCTCCCTCCCTCCTGGAAGGTTCAGCAGGGGTTCATGCGTGCACAATGGATGATACTAATTGCCATCACACATTTCGTGGAAACCCACACACACACACACACACACACACACCCTGCTTGTCAGCTAGCATTAGCGCTCTCCATCATAACCATAGGGTAAAACAAAAAAAGACGAACAGAAAGATGAAATGAAAGGGAGAGAGGGAGTGGAGGTAGCATGTACTGTGTGTGTGTGTGTGTGTGTGTGTGTGTGTGTGTGTGTGTGTGTGTGTGTGTGTGTGTGTGTGTGTGTGTGTGTGTGTGTGTGTGTGGGGAGGGGGGGGGGGGGGAGGGGGGGTGTGGGGGGAGCTGGGTAGTGAATCAAGCTACGTTACACGGCAGTGAATCAGCAGCCGGCCGGCCGGGGAGCACAGGGGGCTCCGTGGGACACAATGGGGGTCTCTGTGTGCCTCATCATGCGGTCATTACAGAGACGCTCTCATACGGGAAGGTGGGGGGGTGGGAGAGGGGGGGGTGAGCATGGGAACTTCAACCACCCCCCCCGCCCCCCTTCCTCTACCCTCTCCACATGCACCCCCCCCCCCCCCCCCCCAACCAACCGTTGTCTCTCAGAACACATGCCTTCACTCTCACAAACCCACCATCTCCCCTCATTCTCACACACACACACACACGAGCATACCCGCCATCCCACAGCCAGGTTCAGCCACTACAGCCAACACCCCCCCCCCCCCCCTCCCCACCCCACACACATGCAAAATATGTTAATGTGCTGTACAAAGAGAGGCACATTCTAGACAGACAGACAGACAGACAGACAGACAGACAGACAGACAGACAGACACACACGCACAGAGATATGCAAAGACACAGTAGCACACACACAGATATGCAGACACACACACTCTGTTAGGGAAGACAGGTGTAGCTGCCCATCACGTCTTTCAGCGCATTATTAATACAGTTCTGCTCTGTCTGGCAGCGGAGCATGAGAACGCTATGCGGAACACAGAGCTCTTCTCAGGCTCAGCCCGCCATCTGCCATTTGCTGTACATCTCACACTATTAAAGAGGCTTTAGAAGATCCGAGCACTACACATGGGATGTGTTCTTGACACTGCACTTCTGGAGCAGCAAGACTCTTCAAAGCATTTCCAAATGGTACGAAGACAACGCGATGAAAGCATTTTTCGTTTTTTCCCCCGTGTCAGCCATTCTTTTTTTCTATAACCTCTATACTTCCCCACCTCTAGCAAAACACAGCATTTCAAATTTTCATTACAATCTAATCACAACCATAAAATTCCTCTGTTCTCGTTCACGGCAAAAATAACACTGTTGGGGTTTGATGGAGTTTAATAGTAAGCACAGTAGACAAGAGGCTCTCCTGCGGGCACCTATCAACACCCAGCAGGATCCTTATGGAGAAATATTGTAGATCGAGGAAATGAAACAAAGTCAGAAAAATTATTTAAAGAAAAGAAAAAGAAAAAAGTGACAAAAACTAAAAACATTCAGAATCCAATTTTAATGGGTGCCTCGAAATAAACAGATGCCCTCCAAAAACAACGGAATTTGTGCACTTTTACTCCTATGCCAAATCACATTGCTGCACGCCTGGGTGCTCTGGCTCCATTAAGACACACAGCCTATTTCGGATGGCCCAGTAAACAGAAATCGTTCCACAATCCAAAATCCGGCCGCTCTCCCAAATAGATGGAGAGAAAGTGAGGGACATTTCAGGCCGGGGTGTCGGCAGGTGTCTTAATAATGGCGTCCTCTGTGAGGGCCGGCCAGCAACCCTCCTCGTTGTGGAGAGCGGTTGGCTAATTACCACCTCATTAGGTACATTTGGCAACTATGGCCAGCAGAATGTCCTACACAGCATCCCCTGGCAGGCAGACAGACGGCTGACTGACTGACTGACTGGAGGGTGGACGGGCATTAGGGCTTATTGGCATCGAAAGGCCATGGAGTCTCTTCAATTAAGCGCTGATGCTGAATGCAGACAGGGAGCTGTCGCGATTCTGGTGCCACATTTTAGGCGGCAAATGGTTTTTTTTCCTCTCTGGCAAGTGCTCGTCCAAAAACCCTGGCTAATGAACATAATGAAGTCGACATTGCGTACACTCTTCGAGCCTTCGTCTAAAAAAGGTCCGTTTCAAACATCCAGAACCCAAATCAGGTCAGGAGACCATCGAAATTCCCCGAGTTCAGGATAAATGTCCGTCTTGTGTCCTTTAGCACATGGCATGGCATAGCAATGGCGGAATAGATGCACCAAGGGACAGTCCAGCAGATGCCGGTAATCCAACACTTATGGATGCCAGCCGCCATTAAAACTCAACAGAAGAAGAATGGAGAGGACCGACTGAGAGGGAGCTCTCGTATTTCCAGCGATTCTTGAATAAATTATCTTGTTTGCAAACAAGAGAAGTTGTGTTGATATAGTTATCGGATCAACGTGAAAAGCGTGAAAAGCTTTGGCGACTTAAGTCAAGCAGTCGCGGATTCAAATATGTCATCAGCGGATGGAGTCTGATGATTAATTCGCTCACGCCCCATGAAAGCATTTTATGTCAGACGGACATTACCCTTTACGTGCCTTGTTGCAGCAATGTTACGGCTGGCTTTCATTCACCGCCATATGGGCTGCGTTCTGGAAATGTCACAAGGTCTCGAGGTGGGAAATTGGTGGAACATATTTTCAGGGATTCAGTTCCCTGTGTTCCCATTCACACATGCAACCCCATGCCGCAGGATTGACTGCGTGCGTGAAAGGGAGTCATGTCTGCCGCTGATTCAGCTAACAGCTGGAATTGGCCAGTCGGAGTGGTGACTATGTGAAGTCAAATAGGCACAGTAGAGGAGGGCTAAGAGAGCCTCAGGGTTCATTGGTTGGCCACATTTCATTTGAAATCCAATTAAACTATGTTGACCGGCCAAGAGGTCAGTCTGGACAAGCTGGGTGCTTTGGACATAAAACTTTTTGTGATTATGTTGGGGACCTTTAAACGTTCACTCATGTACTCATGAAGAAACTAGTTTTAGGGATGATTTTAACGCACAAAATGAAAAGTAAAGTAATTAAGTTATCACTGATGGCACATCTTATTTTCTGCAAGCACTGATGTCGAGGCGAGGAGGAGAGAGACAACACTTGCTTCTTTCTACACTCTGCGTTTGCCTTGGGACAAAAGTCGGATCAACTCATTTCCATTGGATAATGAAAAGAGGAATTGGTTTTGGCGAGATGTGCATTCAGGCTTAATGTTGCAGGCCTTTTTTTCCTTTTTGTACCGGCAGTGTCATAATCATCAGCCCACTTGGCAGTAGTCACAGATGGCATCCCAAAGTACCCATCCAGCATCCAGAAATATACTTCTGGCCTCAGATGGCTTTGCCTGCCTCCCGTCCTCGATGCTGGCCGACTCCACTGTATAGCCATTAGTCACATCTGCATGATTAAAGCCTAAGCCTCTCAGTGCGAGTACCATCTCAGCCGCTGAGTTACTGCTGCACTTCTGTGAACGTGAACAACTGCTGTATGTATGGAAATAATAGACAGCGTAGCATCTTCAGAACATCCCAAGTCCCCAAAGTAAGCCTATGTGTCTATTGCTGTATAATATTGGAGGCTGAAAGTGAGATTTTAATTACCTGCGTGGAGATGTGACCATCCACACATTTTCACCTTCATATCACATTCCATTTCCTAACCCACCATCCCCTTTTGTCGGGACACATTGTCGAACAGTCTTTTCTGAATAGAAGAAAACAGACAAAGATTCTTGTTCTGCCTGCCACCTCTGGGAATGCACCTTTTTATTTTGTCGGGCGAGGAGGACAAGGTAAAAGAACAGTCACAGAAACCCTGGGGTGCAGCACTGAGTAGCAGCAACGGTACAATGGTACCTTGACATGGTACCCTGACCTGGTCCATGGCCAAGGCCCAGACAAACACTACTCACTGCACCCGTATTTTACCCCCCACCCCCACCTTGGCCTCTTTGGGTCCTCCTGGGTGGCTCTCATTGTGCATCATTGGACACCAACCTGCCACTTACACTTGCAGGGCTTATCGGTCAAGAGTGGTGTCTGTTAGTAGCACTAATATTATGGCTAGGCCTACTTGTCATGTCTGAGAGCTGTCTGAAGGCTACAACCACACTGGTGCGTTTGTGAGGTTGTAGCCTGAGCTGGTAGGATAGGGTGGCGTTCCCTGGGACAGAATTGGAAAGGGGAAGGGGGAAATCATCCTAGCAAACAAGGTAGGGTTGACATGACTGACAGCTCAGGAAGATTTAGTCATCCGAAGGAGGTGGGATGATGCCAAATGCAACTTGGGTGAGAGAATATATGTATTTATTTTTTAGATTTTACACACTCTCTCCTATCCACAACCTGATCCCATGCCCCAGACAGCCCTCAGAGCACAGCCCACTGTATAATGCATGGCTCAAACCACCAGGTTAACCTCCCTTGTGAAGCACAGAGGCCAGACGAAAGGGCTGCATAAATAAGTCAAACACAACGAGGCAGCACACAGGAGGAGCAAGGGCTTACGGTCAGCGCTGTGTGTGTGCATGTGTGTGTGTGGAAATATACAGTATGTGCAATAGAGTGTGGTGATCCTGGCGAGACCTTGCACTGAGAGACCATGCGGAGTGTGATATAGAAGACAAGAGTCTCCAGCTGCACTCAGCTTCATTAAAGGCTGTGTGTGTGTATAAGTGTGCGCACAGCACGCACGCACGCACGCACGTATGTACGTACGTGTGTGCGTGCGTGCGTGCGTGTATGTATTGGGGCACACTCCGTAGGGTTGAGTGTGTCCATGACTGAATATAATAATTCCAAGTTCCACACCAACTTTCAATAACAAACAGGCTTTATTAACCATAAAGGGGAAGGGGAAGTGCAGGGATATTATAGTGGCCCAAGTCCGTAATCCAGGAGAGTAGTCGTAGGGGGTCCAGGGCAAGGCAGGCGGGAGGGTCGTCAGGCAGGCAAGGGTCGATACCACACATGGGTTCTCGGACAGTCCTTAAGTCGGGCACACAGCCACTCCTGTCTCTCTTTAAACTCACCCACACAGGGTCTTGGTCCTCGTCCTTGTTCCTTCTTCTCCTCCTCCTCTTCCTTTCCCACCACCACTTCCACTTCCACTTCCTCTTATACTTCCACGTCCACGCCCCACTCCTCCACTCTCTCAACCATCTCGACTCTCTCCCCCACCCAGGTCCTCTCCTATTTATAGTCTGCAGGTGGGTCCTTAATTGGCTGCCGGGGCAGCCAATTTCAATAAGGCTGATTGCCTTGGTCGCAATTCCTGCCTCCTCGGGCTCCGTCTGGGGGCCGAATGGGGAATTGCGGCCCCCCCAACTGTCGTCCACACTCATTCCTCTGCCTTCAGTGGCCGTCTGCCACAGTATGTATGTGTGTGTGTGTGTGTGTGTGTGTGTGTGTGTGTGTGTGTGGGCACAGCATACATGCTCAACAAAGAAACAATCGCACAATCGCAGATGCACAATCAAAATGCAGACCCACCCACCATTCTAACGAGCCACATGCAAGGACGCCTACATGGGCAATCCCCTGACAAACACTGCCTGACAACGTTACACAAGACAAGTAGACAGAGACAGAAAGCGGGAGACAGAGAGGGAGAGAGACCAAGTAAAGAGACAGAGAGGAGGGAGGACAGAGACAGAGAGAGAGCGGAGAGAGATAAGATGGATGGGGAGGGTGATCAATACCCAGCAGTCCCTCTCCCAATCTCCATTATGTTACGCCAGGGTGATCTTTCCATCCTGTGCTAGGTAAGAACCAGGGAGGGAGGGAAGGAGGGAGGCGGCAATCAGACAAGACGCAACACTCCACTATGGGCCCACCGAGGAGGGGGGGGGGGGGCTTTAAATCACCGTGTCTGACTGAGGGCAACCTTCTGGAGTGACGGGGGGGGGGACGGGGGGGGGGGGAGGGGAGTACAAATCCACCCCCGATGTGCTACATCTGAGAAAGATGGTGAATACACAGCCCAGCCGTGTATTCACCATCGACCGCTTTCTGGCAACACGACAAGGACAAGGTATAATCGAACAAGACAAAACTTTGCTCAGCCCTGCATTTATACAGCAGGTGTGCCGACATGTAATGAAACGGGGGGGGGGGGGCCCTTCGATTCACACGGCGAGCTTAGTGAAGGGCAGCCGTGGGGAGGAGGAACCAGGGTGATTTCATGCAAAGCAAATTATGCTCTCTCGGACAGTGCCTCTACACGATGGTTGCAAAGCAAGAATAGTGTGACATGAAAACCTTGCCCCACAGTGGCTTTTGGGTTCTGGGGATGGCCACTGACAATCCAAGAACAATTCATTCAGCGGACCCGCGTGAGACGAGACACTAGACATGCTTGATTTCTCCTCACTTCTTCTTCCTTCCCCCCTCATCTCCCAAAAAGATCCATGATTCATAAATGCATGCGGGTGGTTGGTGTACTGGCATGATTTTCCCTCATTTCAAAAATGAGGGATTTTCAAAAAGGAGGCATTCCATTTATCATTTGTACTTTGCTGCTGCATAATTGTAATGTTTTGCTGCTTTTTTATGACCGTATGACACCCATTGCACTCTGACCGAGTCGTTTCTTGTCGTTTCTTAGGGGGGGGCTAGGGTGGTGTCATAATCACATGGCCCATATTCATATGGCCTGTAAAGCCCTTTGAGACTGTAACTTAAGGGCTATACAAATAAAATTGACTTGACTGACTTGAGCTTTTTAAACCAGGCCCCTGGCAAATATTATATACGTAGAAGAAAGTGATTAGGTCTGGACAAGCGCGTGCCCGGTTGGTTGCCTGGTTAGTTAGCCGGTGGTGAGTGCTGCGTGTGTGTGCGTGTGCAGAGGAAGGCGTTGTGGTGTGTGTGTTGTGTGGAGGAAGGCACCACTGTATGCACCAGGTCCACGGCTGCTGAAACACCGCTGCTGATGGAATGCCATCGCGCTGACGGCCCGCCCATGTGGCCGGCTCCGTGTCTACTGGCAATACATGAATTATAAAAGCAAAGCAACAATTTAGCAGTTTTTTAATTTTTTTTTGGAATGCCTGTTAAGACACACAATACAAATCCATGAACACAATCTATGCGTACCCAGGAAACCGTCTGTTCTCTAATCCATTCTGTTTTTGGCTATAAAGTAAGCTTCCAAAATGTAAAGCCAATTGATTTTTGGAAGTCATCTCCCAAACTTGAAACTTGTTACACACACACACACACACACACACACACACACACACGCACGCACGCACGCACGCACACACACACACACACACACACACACACACACACACACACGGTGACCTCGCCATTCCTGCCCACGCACGCACACACGCACACACACACACACACATTTACAAGGACAGGAACGCAAAAAAACCTCATATCCATTACAGTGATGTAGGGCTGTCGGGGGGCTGTAATGACACCGGCCAGTGGACTCCGCCGCCCTGTTCCGTTCTGCCCGGCCCGGCACGGGGCTCCTCTGCAGGACAAGACGGATGGATATTGCACGGCTTCGCTTAGATTGTATTTCATTATTTTACCCCTGGCTGCCGACAGGGGGGTGTGTGTGTGTGTGTGTGTGTGTGTGTGTGTGTGTGTGTGTGTGTGCAACAAGTTTCAAGTTTGGGAGATGACTTCCAAAAATCAATTGGCTTTACATTTGGGAAGCTTACTTTATAGCCAAAAACAGAATGGATTAGAGAACAGACGGTTTCCTGGGTATGCATAGATTGTGTTCATGGATTTGTATTGTGTGTCTTAACAGGCATTCCAAAAAAAAATTAAAAAACTGCTAAATTGTTGCTTTGCTTTTATAATTCATGTATTGCCAGTAGACACGGAGCCGGCCACATGGGCGGGCCGTCAGCGCGATGGCATTCCATCAGCAGCGGTGTTTCAGCAGCCGTGGACCTGGTGCATACAGTGGTGCCTTCCTCCACACAACACACACACCACAACGCCTTCCTCTGCACACGCACACACACGCAGCACTCACCACCGGCTAACTAACCAGGCAACCAACCGGGCACGCGCTTGTCCAGACCCAATCACCTTTCTTCTACGTATATAGTATTTGCCAGGGGCCCTGGTTTTAAAAGCTCAAGTTCAGTCAAGTCAATTTTATTTGTATAGCCCTTAAGTTAGTCTCAAAGGGCTTTACAGGCCATATGAATATGGGCCATGTGATTATGACACCACCCTAGCCCCCCCCTAAGAAACGACAAGAAACGACTCGGTTCAGAGTGCAATGGGTGTCATACGGTCATAAAAAAGCAGCAAAACATTACAATTATCAGCAGCAAAGTACAAATGATAAATGGAATGCCTCCTTTTGAAATCCCTCATTTGAAATGAGGGAAATCATGGCAGTACACCACCACCGGCATGCATTTATGAATCATGGATCTTTTTGGAGATGAGGGGGGAAGGAAGAGAAGTGAGAGAATCAAGCATGTCTAGTGCTCTCGTCTCACGCGGGTCCCTGATGAATTGCTTCTTGGATTGTCGGTGGCATCCCCAGACCCAAAAGCCACTGTGGGGCAAGGTTTCATGTCACACTATTCTTGCTTTGCAAACCATCGTGTAGAGGCACTGTCCGAGAGCATAATTTGCTTTGCATGAAATCAACCCTGGTTCCTCCTCCCCACGGCTGCCCTTCACTAAGCCTCCGCCGTGTGATCGAAGGGCCCCCCCCCCCCGTTTCTATACATGTCGGCACACCTGCTGGTATAAATGCAGGGCTGAGCAAAGTTTTGTCTGTTCGATTATACCTTGTCCTTGTCGTGTTGCCAGAAAGCGGTCGATGGTGAATACACGGCTGGGCTGTGTATTCACCATCTTTCTCAGATGTAGCACATCGGGGTGGATTTGTACTCCCTCCCCCCCCCCCCGTCACTCCAGAAGGTTGCCCTCAGTCAGACACGGTGATTTAAAGCCCCCCCCCCCCCTCGGTGGCCATGTGGAGTGTTGCCGTCTTGTCTGATTGCCGCCTCCCTCCTTCCCTCCCTCCCTGGTTCTTTACCTAGCACAGGATGGAAAGATCACCCTGGCGTAACATAATGGAGATTGGGAGAGGGACTGCTGGGTATTGATCACCCTCCCCATCCATCTATCTCTCTCCCGCTCTCTCTCTGTCTCTGTCTCTCCCTCCCTCTCTGTCTCTTTACTTGTCTCTCTCCCTCTCTGTCTCCCGCTTTCTGTCTCTGTCTACTTGTCTTGTGTAACGTTGTCAGGCAGTGTTGTCAGGGGATTGCCCATGTAGGCGTCCTTGCATGTGGCTGTTAGAATGGTGGGTGGGTCTGCATTTTGATTGTGCATCTGCGATTGTGCGATTGTTTCTTTGTTGAGCATGTATGCTGTGCCCACACACACACACACACACACACACACACACATACATACTGTGGCAGACGGCCACTGAAGGGCAGAGGAATGAGTGTGGACGACAGTTGGGGGGGCCGCAATTCCCCATTCGGCCCCCAGACGGAGCCGAGGAGGCAGGAATTGCGACCAAGGCAATCAGCCTTATTGAAATTGGCTGCCCCGGCAGCCAATTAAGGACCCACCTGCAGACTATAAATAGGAGAGGACCTGGGTGGGGGAGAGAGTCGAGATGGTTGAGAGAGTGGAGGAGTGGGGCGTGGACGTGGAAGTATAAGAGGAAGTGGAAGTGGAAGTGGTTGTTGGGAAAGGAAGAGGAGGAGGAGAAGAAGGAACAAGGACGAGGACCAAGACCCTGTGTGGGTGAGTTTAAAGAGAGACAGGAGTGGCTGTGTGCCCGACTTAAGGACTGTCCGAGAACCCATGTGTGTATCGACCCTTGCCTGCCTGACGACCCTCCCGCCTGCCTTGCCCTGGACCCCCTACGACTACTCTCCTGGATTACGGACTTGGCCACTATAATATCCCTGCACTTCCCCTTCCCCTTTATGGTTAATAAAGCCTGTTTGTTATTGAAAGTTGGTGTGGAACTTGGAATTATTATATTCAGTCATGGACACACTCAACCCTACGGAGTGTGCCCCAATACATACACGCACGCACGCACGCACACACGTACGTACATACGTGCGTGCGTGCGTGCGTGCGTGCGCACACTTATACACACACACAGCCTTTAATGAAGCTGAGTGCAGCTGGAGACTCTTGTCTTCTATATCACACTCCGCATGGTCTCTCAGTGCAAGGTCTCCGCCAGGATCACCACACTCTATTGCACATACTGTATATTCCACACACACACATGCACACACACAGCGCTGACCGTAAGCCCTTGCTCCTCCTGTGTGCTGCCTCGTTGTGTTGACTTATTTATGCAGCCCTTTCGTCTGGCCTCTGTGCTTCACAAGGGAGGTTAACCTGGTGGTTTGAGCCATGCATTATACAGTGGGCTGTGCTCTGAGGGCTGTCTGGGGCATGGGATCAGGTTGTGGATAGGAGAGAGTGTGTAAAATCTAAAAAATAAATACATATATTCTCTCACCCAAGTTGCGTTTGGCATCATCCCACCTCCTTCGGATGACTAAATCTTCCTGAGCTGTCAGTCATGTCAACCCTACCTTGTTTGCTAGGATGATTTCCCCCTTCCCCTTTCCAATTCTGTCCCAGGGAACGCCACCCTATCCTACCAGCTCAGGCTACAACCTCACAAACGCACCAGTGTGGTTGTAGCCTTCAGACAGCTCTCAGACATGACAAGTAGGCCTAGCCATAATAGTAGTGCTACTAACAGACACCACTCTTGACCGATAAGCCCTGCAAGTGTAAGTGGCAGGTTGGTGTCCAATGATGCACAATGAGAGCCACCCAGGAGGACCCAAAGAGGCCAAGGTGGCGGTGGGGGGTGAAATACGGGTGCAGTGAGTAGTGTCTGTCTGGGCCTTGGCCATGGACCAGGTCAGGGTACCATGTCAAGGTACCATTGTACCGTTGCTGCTACTCAGTGCTGCACCCCAGGGTTTCTGTGACTGTTCTTTTACCTTGTCCTCCTCGCCCGACAAAATAAAAAGGTGCATTCCCAGAGGTGGCAGGCAGAACAAGAATCTTTGTCTGTTTTCTTCTATTCAGAAAAGACTGTTCGACAATGTGTCCCGACAAAAGGGGATGGTGGGTTAGGAAATGGAATGTGATATGAAGGTGAAAATGTGTGGATGGTCACATCTCCACGCAGGTAATTAAAATCTCACTTTCAGCCTCCAATATTATACAGCAATAGACACATAGGCTTACTTTGGGGACTTGGGATGTTCTGAAGATGCTACGCTGTCTATTATTTCCATACATACAGCAGTTGTTCACGTTCACAGAAGTGCAGCAGTAACTCAGCGGCTGAGATGGTACTCGCACTGAGAGGCTTAGGCTTTAATCATGCAGATGTGACTAATGGCTATACAGTGGAGTCGGCCAGCATCGAGGACGGGAGGCAGGCAAAGCCATCTGAGGCCAGAAGTATATTTCTGGATGCTGGATGGGTACTTTGGGATGCCATCTGTGACTACTGCCAAGTGGGCTGATGATTATGACACTGCCGGTACAAAAAGGAAAAAAAGGCCTGCAACATTAAGCCTGAATGCACATCTCGCCAAAACCAATTCCTCTTTTCATTATCCAATGGAAATGAGTTGATCCGACTTTTGTCCCAAGGCAAACGCAGAGTGTAGAAAGAAGCAAGTGTTGTCTCTCTCCTCCTCGCCTCGACATCAGTGCTTGCAGAAAATAAGATGTGCCATCAGTGATAACTTAATTACTTTACTTTTCATTTTGTGCGTTAAAATCATCCCTAAAACTAGTTTCTTCATGAGTACATGAGTGAACGTTTAAAGGTCCCCAACATAATCACAAAAAGTTTTATGTCCAAAGCACCCAGCTTGTCCAGACTGACCTCTTGGCCAGTCAACATAGTTTAATTGGATTTCAAATGAAATGTGGCCAACCAATGAACCCTGAGGCTCTCTTAGCCCTCCTCTACTGTGCCTATTTGACTTCACATAGTCACCACTCCGACTGGCCAATTCCAGCTGTTAGCTGAATCAGCGGCAGACATGACTCCCTTTCACGCACGCAGTCAATCCTGCGGCATGGGGTTGCATGTGTATATATTCTTTTACATCCAGCGCTCCATAATCGTCTGTTTCAGTCTGGGGGGTTTTCATCCGTCAGACGTGTTGGCACGGCGTTGAACTGGGTGCTCGGTGTTCGCCCGGCGTATCTAATATTCATACGGTGTGTGTAGGCGGACGGCATGCCAAGTGAGCCACACGCCGGAGCCGAGGAAGAGGAAAACACACCAAACCGCTGGTCCCACACTAAAGAGACACCCAGTGGAAATCTCTATTAGATATACTGTGTTCAGTGTTGAGGAGCTCCAACTGAAGGCTGACATATCTCACGATTAGATAACCTCCATCCCTCCTCTCCTGTCTCCATTGTTCTTCGTTATTATTGTCGCTCAGTGGTGGCAGGCTGTCAGCCAGCCTGCGTTCATAGTACGACTCTGACGAATCCAACACTTTATCCACGAGAAATCTCAAATTAGTTTCTTTTTCGTTTCAGGTCTTTTTCTCTCTCTCTCTCATCTCTCTTCACTGTCTCCTCTCGTCACTCTACGTGTCTCTGTCCTCCCTTTTGTCTCTCTGTCTCTCTGACTGTCTCTCTTTCTCTGACTGTCTCTCTTTCTCTGACTGTTTCTCTCAGTCTCTCTCTCTGTATCCCTGTCTGTCTCTGTCTCTCTCTCTCTGTCTCTCTGTCTCTCGGTGTCCCTCTATCACCCGATATCTTGTTTTGCTCCATCCAGATGTTTCAGGGTTATAGCACATGCTAGGTGCTGTAGCCTGGGTGGACAGACAAAACAGGGATTAATGACAGTGGGTTGGGCTTCAGTTGCCCCCCACTTCAGGAGGAGGGTGATCGGACTGTCCAAATCTCAGTATGTACGCGACCATAGAATGTCAGGTTAATGTACTGTATATTTTATACTACGAGTATTTTGTACTAACTGTGCATCTACCTGCATTACATTCACACCGGCGCAGATCACACCAGAGAAAAAGCTTGTATTTATGAACTGCTTTTTCCTCTTTTTAACTGAGCTAGCGGGATACACTTCTAAATAGAGATTTTAATGTTACTGGTGATATTTTTACACATGAGATGTGTTTGGTTTAATTGGGTTTTAGTCAGGCTAGTTTAGTTTAGGGCAGGGCCAAGTATAGACCAAACGGAGCTCTTTAGAGAGGAGTGCGGCTGTCCGACGGCTTGGCCTGGAGCTGTTGGCTACAGCGATACACACACGGGACCCACGCCGGGGATACTGTCTTTAGTTACCCCGGTCAGATCGCTGTAATCCGGGACGTGAATCTATTCTATCTAATAATCAGCTATTGAGATGCAGGATTCCTACAATACACCAGCGCAATAGCCCTTTATGCTGCTATACATTTAACTTTCAGTTCTGATGCCGGGACGACACAAAGACTTTCGGGTGCATTTTTAAACAAAATTATTGATTCAAGATTCAATAAACTTTATTTGTCACGTGCACATACAGGCTATGCAGTGAAATGAAAAGTGGTGATGCTCAGTGGAATGTGCAAAAGAATATCATAGATTACGAATTGGAGCGATCAGGATCAGAATATTTACCATATTTCTATATTTACAGTAAAGGAATGAGAAATATACAAAAATATCTAAAAGGCAGTTTAAAAATATATATAATGAAAAAATATGCAGACATACAAAGATGTATGTCTGCATGTATGTATGTATGGAGTACTCGTCGATTGGAGTACACGCTTGCGCTGTGGCAGTTAACCCTGCCACACCCCACCAAAGTGGCTGCTCGGGCACACACACACGTACAAACACACACACACACACACAGGCAGATGCTAAGTAAACCAGTTTATTGGAGTGTTGGCAAGATGTGACAACCAGAGCAGGTGGTAAATACTCACATGTCAGAGCTCCCCCTCCCTGGGTGTGTGTGTGTGTGCAGGTGTGTGTGTGTGTGTGTGGTGTGATGGCTGCTTTATCCTGTGTGCCTTGATTACTCAATGCACCCCAGGTGTGCAGCCTCACCCCAGCCCCAGAGTCTAATCAGCCTTACTGGGGCCAGGTGGGGCTGCCTGCACCAGCCAGCAACCAACCACACACACAGACCCAAAGCGATGGGAAAATAGTGTCCAGGTTGCAGGTTGTTATCCTTTAATCAGCCTTTAATCAAAAGGGCTGGCTGGGAGGGATAGCTCGCCGCTATCGCTAGTTTCAATAAGCTTCATCTCTTATGGCTGAGCTGCAGTGGACAATTTCACTTTGTCATTTTTTATGCTTGCTCATTGTTCTTGTACCCTGAACGCTGGATAGGCAACTTAAACCCGGGCCAATTAGTACCACATTATCAGCGTTATTTTGACCTTCAATTGCAGTTTAAATGCTGCAGCTGTGGTTACAGGCAGTTGCCATTTTCACATGAATATCAACATCCAATGCTCGCAAGATGCAAATGCACCAGAACAGATTGCTTGAACTTTAAGGCCTGTTCCGCGCATTACGCCGCCATGACAGTTGCATCAAACATCTCCCGTCGCTGGGGCATTGATTGAAATTCAAATGTATTCCAGTGCTCTCCTGTCTCTGTAGATACAGCCTCAGTTGCACATAAGTGGTGAGCAGTCATGTACAAGGCAGTATATTGCTTGTGGTGGCCGTGCTCCATAGAGTGTGGGCTGGGTTTCGGAGGGCTCCGTGTTCAGATGGAAGGGAAAAGGGGTTTGGTGTATGATGAATGTGACGTCATCGCACTGTCTGTTATTAATCAGCGAGTGGGGAACGTCCCCCCCCCGCTCCCCTTCTGCAGCGCTTTGAGACTGGAGACGATGGAGGGGGATGATGAATGCCGGCCCGTTTCACCGTGGCATTTCCTTCCTGCTCCTAATGGCGTATTGAAAATGTTTTCATTGTTGTGAATTAGTGGTGCCTGCTAGCAGCCTTTACCCCCCCCCCCTGCCTATTAAGGAATTGGTCTTGGGTACTTAACACCGGCTTGGGAGGAGAACGTTGGTCCGGTTAATCGTTAATGCCTTCCAATGTCCATACAACGTTAATTTCCGTTTAGTGTTGGCATTTAAAGTCCTCATAACAATAAACACATTTTTCCTGCCATATTATGAATGTTGCCAAAATCGAGGGTTTTTTTCCGTTTCCATCTCTGAGCTGGCTTTGTGTCATTCATAGGGTGACCAGACGTCCCGGTTCATCCAGGACTGTCCCAGTTCCGAGCTGTCCCGGGAGTCCTGGCTAATATCAAAACACAAAAATGTCCCTCTTTTTGAATCTTTCACACCCCAAATTGGCACCGTTTTCACCACAATTAAAATAATATTTTGCGACTAATTACAACTAAAGATGCGATTACCGGTACGAGTTCCAGTGTGTCTAGCGGGACACCCGTCGTTATTAATCCATGTAGTCGGGTGCCCCGGTTATACATGGAGTCTGGTCTGGCCTCGACGGCTAGGTGTTAACCTGTGGGTGTTAACGGGTACAAGCTAGTCTACATGCTAGCGTTGTGGTGGGGGTGGGGGCGTCGGAGTGGAACAGATGTCATTATGCGTGCGCTCCAAGCATGGCTAATCATCGCCACCACCTGGGTGCGCTGATTACTATTAATCTGCTATTGTAATTGAAAATCAGGGGGGTTGCGCCGCCGTGGCGTACCGCCCCCCTCCGTCAGAGCTGCTAATAGATTGCTAATGCCTGGTTCCTGACAGACCCCACTCGCTCACAGACACACACCACACACACACACACACACACACACACCACACACACACACACACACACACACACACACACACGGCCTGACGCTAATAACGTCAATCTCAGCAAGGTGGCCCCGGCCACTCCAATGTTTGTCTGTGACTGACACTCTGTGACTGACACTTGTCTGTCTGTCTTTCTGTCGGTCTGTCTCCTTGCGTGTGTGTGTGTGGGGATGATTTTTGTCCTTGTATTTGGCCTTTTTGATCTAACAAGTGTGTGTGTGTGTGTGTGTGTGTGTGTGTGTGTGTTTTGCTTTCTTGCTCACATTCCTGCCTTATGATCCAACCTAACCACCCCCCCCCCAATCCTGTGTGTTTGTGTGTATGTTGAACTGCCAGCATGTGCCATACACCCTTCCTCGACAATTTGACGAAGGTTTTCTAGAAGGTTTTGTTGACATTGCATTTCCGTGAGTCTGAAACATACTTTTTTTTTTTAAATGTCACATGTCACACACACATCACTTTGCGTGACGTTTGAGGTGAGCGTCGCCCTCCTCGTGTTCAACGAAGACAAAACATGTTCTCTCCAAATAGGACTGCCACCTTGTTACCGCCTCACACCTTCCCGCCCCTCCCTGGCGAGACCAAGTGATCGTGAGCAATGCCTTTTAGTTTACACTGGCGAGTCACCATCCACCACCCACTGCTGCTGAATCGACCATTTGACCTACCATCCACACACAGGGTCCCTGCAGGTGCCCTCTGTCAGACAAACCAAACAATGAACTCAAACTGCAGTCTGCCGTCTCTGGTCAAACATCTGTTGGAGGCAAATGAGTGCTCACTCAACTCTGGTTTATATTATGTGCGATGATTCTCTGTCTGTCTCTCTTTCTCTCTCTCTCTGATTCCCACCCTCCCATCAGCTCTCTCGTCATCCATTAATGATGTCTGTGCCGAACTGTGTTCAGAGAGAGAGCGGATTAAGGCGTGGAGTGCGATGAGTTTCAGTACCACTCTATCTTGCTGTTAATTAAATTCAACATTGTCTCTCACGTGTGGCTGTGTATCCACATTTTTCTCTCTCCCCCAACGGGCTTTGTGCTCAAGTGCAGGGGAGTCGTGTTTGATTAATTAGGCCTAATAGGTTCTCCTCCGCCTGGGAATTCATGGCCCGAATCTGTTCACCTTCTTTCTGTGTGTGTGTGTGTGTGTGTGCGTGTGCGCGTGTGTTTCAGTACACGGACACGATTTCTATCTCGTCTGACGCATTCGTTTTTTGACTGCGGTAGCATGTCTGGTTGCGGTGTAATCTCTCTCAGAAGAGAGAGAGATTTGATTGGTTCGGTGCGTTTTGGCGACTTTGATCGGTTAATGGCGGGCTTGTTGGTGTGTGTGTGTGCTGCCACCAGGTATGTCGTACACCAGCGACTGTTGACCGTTCACTGCAGAAGAGAGTCAGTGAGTATGGACACCAGAGGAGGAGGCAGAGACGTAATGGTGGTGGTGTTGTGTTCGTCCGTCGCCAACCGTCTTTAAGGTCTTTCACTGGGATTAGTTGTACCTGCTGCTACATCAAATACGCACTATCGATTTACAAATTACACCCTGCACAGCACAGCACAGCACCGCTGCCCACTAATACTACTACTACTACTACTACTACTACTACTACGTGGTAAACAATCAAACCTTAGTTGGCGTTCCACCACCACTATAATAGGAGGAGGAGGGGGTGTGTATACCAGCTGGTCTGTCTCCCTGCTCACCACCACCACCGCTCTGCATCTGGTAGGATCACTGCTGGGTGCTTGCAGAGAGATGCAACCATACAGTGTTTCAATGTTTTTCCACGAGAGGACAGAGTAGGGTCGGGCAATATATTGATATTGTATTACTGTAAATATCATGAATGTCATGATATGAGACTATATTATTCGATTATATTATATTAGTCTTTATTAGTCTTATATTAGTCTTGGGCAAGTCTTGTATTGTGGATGCCGAAGCACCATGATATGGCATTAGTGTTGTCTTACCTGGTTTTAAAGGCTGCATCAGGCATTTTATGAACTAGCTTGTTATATTATTTGCTTTTACCCACTTATGGGTCAAGGCATTATATCCACATTACCAATGATTATATGCCAAAAATCTCATTGTGTCAATATTTTGTGAAAGCACCAACAGTCATCCCTACAATATTGTCTCAATAACAATATCAAGGTATCAATATTTGATTTGGTCCTTATTGCCCAGGCCTAGGAGAGCACAAGGCTGTCATGCAAAGCAAATTATGCTCTCGGACAGTGCCTCTACACGATGGTTTGCAAAGCAAGAATAGTGTGACATGAAACCTTGCCCCACAGTGGCTTTTGGGTCTGGGGATGCCACCGACAATCCAAGAAGCAATTCATCAGGGACCCGCGTGAGACGAGAGCACTAGACATGCTTGATTCTCTCACTTCTCTTCCTTCCCCCCTCATCTCCAAAAAGATCCATGATTCATAAATGCATGCCGGTGGTGGTGTACTGGCATGATTTCCCTCATTTCAAATGAGGGATTTCAAAAGGAGGCATTCCATTTATCATTTGTACTTTGCTGCTGATAATTGTAATGTTTTGCTGCTTTTTTATGACCGTATGACACCCATTGCACTCTGAACCGAGTCGTTTCTTGTCGTTTCTTAGGGGGGGGGCTAGGGTGGTGTCATAATCACATGGCCCATATTCATATGGCCTGTAAAGCCCTTTGAGACTGTAACTTAAGGGCTATACAAATAAAATTGACTTGACTGGACTTGAGCTTTTAAAACCAGGGCCCCTGGCAAATATTATATACGTAGAAGAAAGGTGATTAGGTCTGGACAAGCGCGTGCCCGGTTGGTTGCCTGGTTAGTTAGCCGGTGGTGAGTGCTGCGTGTGTGTGCGTGTGCAGAGGAAGGCGTTGTGGTGTGTGTGTTGTGTGGAGGAAGGCACCACTGTATGCACAAGGTCCACGGCTGCTGAAACACCGCTGCTGACGGAATGCCATCGCGCTGACGGCCCGCCCATGTGGCCGGCTCCGTGTCTACTGGCAATACATGAATTATAAAAGCAAAGCAACAATTTAGCAGTTTTTAAAAAAAAATTTGGAATGCCTGTTAAGACACACAATACAAATCCATGAACACAATCTATGCATACCCAGGAAACCGTCTGTTCTCTAATCCATTCTGTTTTTGGCTATAAAGTAAGCTTCCCAAATGTAAAGCCAATTGATTTTTGGAAGTCATCTCCCAAACTTGAAACTTGTTGCACACACACACACACACACACACACACACACACACACACACCCCCCCCCCCTGTCGGCAGCCAGGGGTAAAATAATGAAATACAATCTAAGCGAAGCCGTGCAATATCCATCCGTCTTGTCCTGCAGAGGAGCCCCGTGCCGGGCCGGGCAGAACGGAACAGGGCGGCGGAGTCCACTGGCCGGTGTCATTACAGCCCCCCGACAGCCCTACATCACTGTAATGGATATGAGGTTTTTTTGCGTTGTGTCTTTGGAGCACACTTCGCTTCCTATGATCAACAGTTCCCCTATCTTACATTCCAACCTCTTGGTCACTGCACCTCCCCTGCCGCCTCTTTCTCTCGATATCATGTGTTGTGGTGCTTGCGAATGTGTGTGTGTGTGTGTGTGTGTGCGTTCGTGTGTGTGTGTGTGTGTGTGTGTGTGTGTGTGGTCGCCGTGTGTGTGTGTGTGTGTGTGTGTGTGTGTGTGTGTGTGTGTGTGTGTGTGTGTGTGTGTGTGTGTGTGTGTGTGCGATGTTCTCAGAAGATGCCGCGAATAGATTAGAGATTAGAGCGATTAAAGAGATAAAATCAGATAAGATAAGAGATCAAATACAGCCTCATGTTACACCCACGCGTCCCGAGTCATAGACCCCCTTGACACACCCAATTGATTTGTACCACTGTGTGTGTGACCACTCTCTCTCTCTGTGTGTGTGTGTGTGCGTGTGTGTGTGTGCTCTGTGTGTGTTGTGTGTGTGTGTGTGTGTCTGATGCCTGTGTGTGTGTGTTGTGTGTGTGTGTGCGAGTGTGTGTGTTTGAGGTGCGTGTGTGTGTGTGTGTGTGCGTGTGTGGTGTGTGTGTGTGTGTGTGTGTGTGTGTGTGTGTGTGTGTGTTGTGTGTGTGTGTGTTGTGTGTGTGTGTGTGTGTGTGTGTGTGTGTGTGTGTGTGTGTGTGTGTTCTGTAAATACTCTCTGTCTAGTCGGACTGTGGGCAGAGGATAGATTAAGCTCTCATATCCTGGCTGGATATACATATAAAAAAATCTCCGCGCTCTCTCTCTCGCGCGTCTCTCTCTCTCTGCTCTCTCTCTCTCTCTCTCTCTGTCTCTCGCTCTCTCTCTCTCGTGCGCTGTCTCTCTCGCTCTCTCTCTCTCTTCTCTCGCTCTCTCTGTCTCTCTCTCTGCTACATACTCACACACTCTCTCTCTGTACCACCTCCTACTTGACTGCGCCATGGATGAGTTGCAAGGTAGTCTGGTCATCAGGCCAGCGTGCTATTGGACATCCGACGTCCGTCCCCTCTGTGTCATCTTGAAGGAAGGACAGATGGAGATGGGGTTGGAAGGGCAATGGCTAAATAAAATCACATTTTGCCATTCCTTCCTCCTCGGTGCGATAAACACGAATGACGAGGAGACACACGCAAGCGCACATGCTCGCAAGCTGTGAGTGTGTGTCACAGACAGTCATATAAAGTGCTTACACATATCGCACGCACGCACGCACACATACACACACACACACACACAGGCTGTTACTCCTTCCAGGGCTCTCGTGGGTCTGTGCGGAGGGTGTGGACCGGAGCGCCGGGCCAACTGAATCCCCGTCTCATAACAACATCACCAGAGGAGCGGCACAGATGCTCCCCCGCGATTGGCTGCGCTACGATGCCGACTCTGCCTCATCCATCAGTCCAGGGGCCGTGCGGAAGAAGGATTTATTTCTCTGAAGCATAACTAACATCTGCTGCGAGAGAGAGAGAGAGAGAGCGAGAGAGAGAGAGAGAGACTTGGAGAGTCAGAGATCGAGCTTTGGAAACCGCACCACCATTGCACTTTTGCCATTTTTCTTTGTCTCTCTGGCCGGCGGAAACCTTTTCTCTCCCATGTGTGAGTAACTGTTGCTGCTGCCCGCCCCGATGCTTACAGAGCAGCCCCACCCCCTGCCACCCACCCCGTACCCCACACACCACACAACACCAAAGAATGCACACAACACACACACGACAGACACACACACACATACACACACACCACACACACACCACACACACCACGCACACACACAACACACCACACAAACACAACACACACACAAACACAACACACACACACACACACACCAACACACACACACACACACACACACACACACACACACACACAACACACAGACACACACACAGAACACACACACACACACACACACACACGTGACCCACACACGCACACACGCACACACACACACACACATTTACAAGGACAGGAACGCAAAAAAACCTCATATCCATTACAGTGATGTAGGGCTGTCGGGGGGCTGTAATGACACCGGCCAGTGGACTCCGCCGCCCTGTTCCGTTCTGCCCGGCCCGGCACGGGGCTCCTCTGCAGGACAAGACGGATGGATATTGCACGGCTTCGCTTAGATTGTATTTCATTATTTTACCCCTGGCTGCCGACATGTGTGGTGTGTGGTGTGTGTGTGTGTGTGTGTGTGTGTGTGTGTGTGCGTAGGCACTGCTTCGTCACTGGTGGGCTCTGACACAGGGCTGGTGATTTATCAGCATCCTCTTTGAAGCCTCGTACAATGTGGGGTGGGGGTACGGGGTGGGTGGCAGGGGGTGGGGCTGCTCTGTAAGCATCGGGGCGGGCAGCAGCAACAGTTACTCACACACTCGTACATGGGAGAGAAAAGGTTTCCGCCGGCCAGAGAGACAAAGAAAAATGGCAAAAGTGCAATGGTGGTGCGGTTTCCAAAGCTCGCTCTCTGACTCTCCAAGTCTCTCTCTCTCTCTCTCTCTCGCTCTGTCTCTCTCTCTCTCGCAGCAGATGTTAGTTATGCTTCAGAGAAATAAATCCTTCTTCCGCACGGCCCCTGGACTGATGGATGAGGCAGAGTCGGCATCGTAGCGCAGCCAATCGCGGGGGAGCATCTGTGCCGCTCCTCTGGTGATGTTGTTATGAGACGGGGATTCAGTTGGCCCGGCGCTCCGGTCCACACCCTCCGCACAGACCCACGAGAGCCCTGGAAGGAGTAACAGCCTGTGTGTGT
This sequence comes from Coryphaenoides rupestris, assembly GCA_002895965.2. NCBI lineage: Eukaryota > Metazoa > Chordata > Actinopteri > Gadiformes > Macrouridae > Coryphaenoides > Coryphaenoides rupestris. Next base: position 232,787 of record PIJE02000448.1, on the reverse strand, counting down.
GTGTGTGTGTATGTGTGCGTGCGTGCGATATGTGTAAGCACTTTATATGACTGTCTGTGACACACACTCACAGCTTGCGAGCATGTGCGCTTGCGTGTGTCTCCTCGTCATTCGTGTTTATCGCACCGAGGAGGAAGGAATGGCAAAATGTGATTTTATTTAGCCATTGCCCTTCCAACCCCATCTCCATCTGTCCTTCCTTCAAGATGACACAGAGGGGACGGACGTCGGATGTCCAATAGCACGCTGGCCTGATATAACGGCGTATTTTTGGTCCTTGGTCGGGTCGTTTTGGCCCGGGAAGCCACATGGGAGCAATAAGGATGCAGGGGGAGATGAATCAAGTGTCTCTTTCACTGTCAACACTGGACACGCTGCGACGACCGGAGCAGTGTACTGATGAAAACAAGGCCCCTCACCACACACACACACACACACACACACACACACACACACACACACACACCCACCGACCCACCCCCACCCACCTCCTTTCTCAACACCTCCGCACACACACACACACACACACACACACAGACAGACAGACAGGGGGGACTGGGCCCAGCAGTGGTGAAGAAACATAGGTGGAATCCCTTTCACTGAATGCCTGCAGGGGCTTCCTGGTTATTAGGCTGATGTCAGAGGGGTTATGATCGGGGGGGTGGGTGTATGGGATTCCTGTCCCGTGTTTTAATCAGCTCCGCGTGTGGTGGTGGTTGCGGTGGTGGTCACGGCTGACTGAAACACAGGGCTGTGTGACTCACACACCCACGCATGCACACAGAAACACACACAGAAACACAGCATGGGTCATCCAATGAGGTCTTTTAAGAACGAGAGGGATTTGGGGGGGGGGGGGGGGGCAAGGTTGGATCATAAGTCAGGAATGTGAGCAAGGAAGCAAGTTCTCAAAACACACACGCACTTGTTACATCAAAAACACAAGGACAAAAATGCGCACGCACGCACGCACGCACGCACACACAAACCCTGTTTGTGCGGACAAGTTAATCTGACAGACTGATAAAGCTGCTTAGTAAACAGTCAGAGTGGGTTAGGTCAAAGGTCACAGAGCGAAAACAGCTCTCTAGGAGGCAAAACCAAACATTTGTTTACACCCACATCTCACTGTTTGTCACAGAGAGGGAGTGGAAGCCATTGTTTGCATAGCTGTACAAAATACACTACTGTCCATCTTCAGTCCCCTCAATCTTGGAGATTCACTTTATTTAGACGACGACAGCCTTGTGCTCTCCTAGGCCTGGGCAATAAGGACCAAATCAAATATTGATACCTTGATATTGTTATTGAGACAATATTGTAGGGATGACTGTTGGTGCTTTCACAAAATATTGACACAATGAGATTTTTGGCATATAATCATTGGTAATGTGGATATAATGCCTTGACCCATAAGTGGGTAAAAGCAAATAATATAACAAGCTAGTTCATAAAATGCCTGATGCAGCCTTTAAAACCAGGTAAGACAACACTAATGCCATATCATGGTGCTTCGGCATCCACAATACAAGACTTGCCCAAGACTAATATAAGACTAATAAAGACTAATATAATATAATAATATAATCGAATAATATAGTCTCATATCATGACATTTATGATATTTACAGTAATACAATATCAATATATTGCCCGACCCTACTGTCTCCTCTCGTGGAAAAACATTGAAACACTGTATGGTTGCATCTCTCTGCAAGCACCCAGCACTGATCCTACCAGATGCAGAGCGGTGGTGGTGGTGAGCAGGGAGACAGACCAGCTGGTATACACACCCCCTCCTCCTCCTATTATAGTGGTGGAACGCCAACTAAGGTTTGATTGTTTACCACGTAGTAGTAGTAGTAGTAGTAGTAGTATTAGTGGGCAGCGGTGCTGTGCTGTGCTGTGCAGGGTGTAATTTGTAAATGGATAGTGCGTATTTGATGTAGCAGCAGGTACAACTAATCCCAGTGAAAGACCTTAAAGACGGTTGGCGACGGAACGAACACAACACCACCACCATTACGTCTCTGCCTCCTCTGGTGTCCATACTCACTGACTCTCTTCTGCAGTGAACGGTCAACAGTCGCTGGTGTACGACATACCTGGTGGCAGCACACACACACACCAACAAGCCCGCCATTAACCGATCAAAGTCGCCAAAACGCTCCGAACCAATCAAATCTCTCTCTCTTCTCAGAGCGATTACACCGCAACCAGACATGCAACCGCAGTCAAAAAACGAATGCGTCAGACGAGATAGAAATCGTGTCCGTGTACTGAAACACACCGCGCACAGCACACACACACACACACACACAACACACAGAAGAAAGGTGAACAGAATTCGGGCCATGAATTCCCAGGCGGAGGGAAACCTATTAGGCCTAATTAATCAAACACGACTCCCCTGCACTTGAGCACAAAGCCCGTTGGGGGAGAGAGAAAAATGTGGATACACAGCCACACGTGAGAGACAATGTTGAATTTAATTAACAGCAAGATAGAGTGGTACTGAAACTCATCGCACTCCACGCCTTAATCCGCTCTTTCTCTGAACACAGTTCGGCACAGACATCATTAATGGATGACGAGAGAGCTGATGGGAGGGTGGGAATCAGAGAGAGAGAGAAAGAGAGACAGACAGAGAATCATCGCACATAATATAAACCAGGGTTGAGTGAGCACTCATTTGCCTCCAACAGATGTTTGACCAGAGACGGCAGACTGCAGTTTGAGTTCATTGTTTGGTTTGTCTGACAGAGGGCACCTGCAGGGACCCTGTGTGTGGATGGTAGGTCAAATGGTCGATTCAGCAGCAGTGGGTGGTGGATGGTGACTCGCCCAGTGTAAACTAAAAGGCATTGCTCACGATCACTTGGTCTCGCCAGGGAGGGGCGGGAAGGTGTGAGGCGGTAACAAGGTGGCAGTCCTATTTGGAGAGAACATGTTTTGTCTTCGTTGAACACGAGGAGGGCGACGCTCACCTCAAACGTCACGCAAAGTGATGTGTGTGTGACATGTGACATTTAAAAAAAAAAAGTATGTTTCAGACTCACGGAAATGCAATGTCAACAAAACCTTCTAGAAAACCTTCGTCAAATTGTCGAGGAAGGGTGTATGGCACATGCTGGCAGTTCAACATACACACAAACACACAGGATTGGGGGGGGGGTGGTTAGGTTGGATCATACACACACACACGCAAGGAGACAGACCGACAGAAAGACAGACAGACAAGTGTCAGTCACAGAGTGTCAGTCACAGACAAACATTGGAGTGGCCGGGGCCACCTTGCTGAGATTGACGTTACATTAGCGTCAGGCGGTGTGTGTGTGTGTGTGTGTGTGTGTGTGTGTGTGTGTGTGTGTGTGTGTGTGTGTCTGTGAGCGAGTGGGGTCTGTCAGGAACCAGGCATTAGCAATCTATTAGCAGCTCTGACGGAGGGGGGCGGTACGCCACGGCGGCGCAACCCCCCTGATTTTCAATTACAATAGCAGATTAATAGTAATCAGCGCACCCAGGTGGTGGCGATGATTAGCCATGCTCGGAGCGCACGCATAATGACATCTGTTCCACTCCGACGCCCCCACCCCCACCACAACGCTAGCATGTAGACTAGCTTGTACCCGTTAACACCCACAGGTTAACACCTAGCCGGTGAGGCCAGACCAGACTCCATGTATAACCGGGCACCCGACTACATGGATTAATAACGACGGGTGTCCCCGCTAGACACACTGGAACTCGTACCGGTAATCGCATCTTTAGTTGTAATTAGTCGCAAAATATTATTTTAATTGTGGTGAAAACGGTGCCAATTTGGGTGTGAAAGATTCAAAAAGAGGGACATTTTTGTGTTTTGATATTAGCCAGGACTCCCGGGACAGCTCGGAACTGGGACAGTCCTGGATGAACCGGGACGTCTGGTCACCCTATGAATGACACAAAGCCAGCTCAGAGATGGAAACGGGAAAAAAACCCTCGATTTTGGCAACATTCATAATATGGCAGGAAAAAATGTGTTTATTGTTATGAGGACTTTAAATGCCAACACTAAACGGAAATTAACGTTGTATGGACATTGGAAGGCATTAACGATTAACCGGACCAACGTTCTCCTCCCAAGCGGTGTTAAGTACCCAAGACCAATTTCCTTAATAGGCAGGGGGGGGGGGTAAAGGCTGCTAGCAGGCACCACTAATTCACAACAATGAAAACATTTTCAATACGCCATTAGGAGCAGGGAAGGAAATGCCACGGTGAAACGGGCCGGCATTCATCATCCCCCTCCATCGTCTCCAGTCTCAAAGCGCTGCAGAAGGGGAGCGGGGGGGGGGACGTTCCCCACTCGCTGATTAATAACAGACAGTGCGATGACGTCACATTCATCATACACCAAACCCCTTTTCCCTTCCATCTGAACACGGAGCCCTCCGAAACCCAGCCCACACTCTATGGAGCACGGCCACCACAAGCAATATACTGCCTTGTACATGACTGCTCACCACTTATGTGCGACTGAGGCTGTATCTACAGAGACAGGAGAGCACGGGAATACATTTGAATTTCAATCAATGCCCCTGCGACGGGAGATGTGTGATGCAACTGTCATGGTGGCGTAATGCGCGGAACAGGGCTTAAAGTTCAAGCAATCTGTTCTGGTGCAATTGCGTCTTGCGAGCATCGGATGTTGATATTCATGTGAAAATGGCAACTGCCTGTAACCATAGCTGCAGCATTTAAACTGCAATTGAAGGTCAAAATAATGCTGATAATGTGGTACTAATTGGCCCGGGTTTGAGTTGCCTATCCAGCGTTCAGGGTACAAGAACAATGAGCAAGCATAAAAAAATGACAAAGTGAAATTGTTCCACTGCAGCTCAGCCATAAGAGATGAAGCTTATTGAAACTAGCGATAGCGGCGAGCTATCCCTCCCAGCCAGCCCTTTTGATTAAAGGCTGATTAAAGGATAACAACCTGCAACCTGGACACTATTTTCCCATCGCTTTGGGTCTGTGTGTGTGGTTGGTTGCTGGCTGGTGCAGGCAGCCCCACCTGGCCCCAGTAAGGCTGATTAGACTCTGGGGCTGGGGTGAGGCTGCACACCTGGGGTGCATTGAGTAATCAAGGCACACAGGATAAAGCAGCCATCACACCACACACACACACACACACCTGCACACACACACACACCCAGGGAGGGGGAGCTCTGACATGTGAGTATTTACCACCTGCTCTGGTTGTCACATCTTGCCAACACTCCAATAAACTGGTTTACTTAGCATCTGCCTGTGTGTGTGTGTGTGTGTTTGTACGTGTGTGTGTGCCCGAGCAGCCACTTTGGTGGGGTGTGGCAGGGTTAACTGCCACAGCGCAAGCGTGTACTCAAATCGACGATACTCCATAACCATACTACCATGCAGACATACATCCTTGTTAGTCGATATTTTTCAGATAAATATATTTTAACTGGCCTTTTAGAATATTTTTGTATATTTCTCATCCTTTACTGTTAAATATAGAAATATGGTAAATATTCTGACTCCTGGATCCGCCGTCCAATTCGTAATCTGAGTAGATATTTCGTTTGGCAACAATTCCGCACTGAGCATGCACCACTTTTCAATTATCACTGCCATAGCCTATGATATGTGCAGCGTAAACAAAAATAAATGTTGATTGAATCTTTAATCTAATAATTTTGTTTAAAGAATGCCACCCGAAAGTCTTTGTGTGCCCGGCCATCAGAAACTGAAAAGTTAAATGTAGTAGCAGCATAAAGGGCTATGCGGTGCCGCCGCCCTGATATTAGAGGGAATCCCGCCATCTCAATAGCTGATTATATAGATTCACGTTCCGGATTACAGCGATCTGACCGAGGGTAACTAAAGACAGTATCCCCGGCGTGGGTCCACTGTGTGTGTATCGCTGTAGCCTACAGCTCCAGGCCAAGCCGTCGCGGCAGCCGCACTCCTCTCTAAAGAGCTCCGTTTGGTCTATACTTGGCCCTGCCTAAACTAAACTAGCCTGACTAAAACCCAATTAAACCAAACACATCTCATGTGTAAAAATATCACCAGTAACATTAAAATCTCTATTTAGAAGTGTATCCCGCTAGCTCAGTTAAAAAGAGGAAAAAGCAGTTCATAAATACCAGCTTTTTCTCTGGTGTGATCTGCGCCGGTGTGAATGTAATGCAGGTAGATGCACAGTTAGTACAAAATACTCGTAGTATAAAATATACAGTACATTAACCTGACATTCTATGGTCGCGTACATACTGAGATTTGGACAGTCCGATCACCCTCCTCCTGAAGTGGGGGGCAACTGAAGCCCAACCCACTGTCATTAATCCCTGTTTTGTCTGTCCACCCAGGCTACAGCACCTAGCATGTGCTATAACCCTGAAACATCTGGATGGAGCAAAACAAGATATCGGGTGATAGAGGGACACCGAGAGACAGAGAGACAGAGAGAGAGAGACAGAGACAGACAGGGATACAGAGAGAGAGACTGAGAGAAACAGTCAGAGAAAGAGAGACAGTCAGAGAAAGAGAGACAGTCAGAGAGACAGAGAGACAAAAGAGAGACAGAGACAGAGAGTGACAGAGAGAGACAGAGAGAGAGAGAGAGAGAGAGAAAAGACTGAAACGAAAAGAAACTAATTGAATTTCTCGTGGATAAATGTTGGACCGTCAGAGCGTATTGAACGCAGCTGGCTGCAGCGTGCCACCACTGAGCGACAATAATAACGAAGAACAATGGAGACAGGAGAGGAGGGATGGAGGTTATCTAATCGTGAGATATGTCAGCCTTCAGTTGGAGCTCCTCAACACTGAACACAGTATATCTAATAGAGATTTCCACTGGGTGTCTCTTTAGTGTGGGACCAGCGGTTTGGTGTGTTTTCCTCTTCCTCGGCTCCGGCGTGTGGCTCACTTGGCATGCCGTCCGCCTACACACACCGTATGAATATTAGATACGCCGGGCGAACACCGAGCACCCAGTTCAACGCCGTGCCAACACGTCTGACGGATGAAAACCCCCCAGACTGAAACAGACGATTATGGAGCGCTGGATGTAAAAGAATATATAAATAAAATACTTAAGAGTCTAAAAAATACATCAAAAACACAGGAGGGAAAAACGGACGTCAGGCAGCAGCACACACACACACATACTGTACACACACACACACACACAGGTAGAACAGCTGACGCAAGGAGGAGGCAGAGGAGGAGGAGAAGGAGGAGACGGTACCCTTTGGTACGCTGAACGGCAAGTATGGGTGGGGAGAGGGGAGGGAGGGAGAGAGAGAGAGAGAGAGAGAGAGAGAGAGAGAGAGAGAGAGAGGCTGGGAGATGAAAATACTGCAGTCCGGAGCATAGGTTGCCCACATTGATTTGATTGGGGATCAATTGCGAACAAATGGCACGAGATGTCTCTATCGACTGTCTACTTGTCTGCTCATATCGTCCATGTCTCAAGTCAACCACCGTGATGCATACTAAGAGCTCGGAACTAGGAACTCTACTATTCAACTTTTCATTTGACGTTTCCTCGTTTCACTCTCATTGTGCGAGAGAAAAATACAAAGATGGGGGCCTGAACCTCTTGGCAAGCCGCCTTGAACTTGAGAATTACATTTAATGCTCACTTTAACAGGCACTTCCACGGCTGAGGAATGTGTGATAACTTAACCAGTGACGCTGTAAAACGCACCCAGAGACGCCTCTCACAGGGCAGACCTGAAGCACTGCTCTCACACACACACACACACACACACACACACACACCGGCAGGCACCATGTTTAATCAGCCAGTGACAGTATATGGCCGTGCGACCTAATTTACCCGGTGCTACAAGGTGGTTCATGTTATATTATATATATATTTATACACAGCGGATAGGCTGCGCTCATTCGGGCTCACGGCCAATCAGACAGGCTGTTGTAGCCTCCTGTAGATGTCATGTTAACTAGGGTCCGTCCTTGAATGCTGGCAACGCGTTGATGCGCAAGGTTTTTCGAGCGTACGAACAAATCCCTCTGCCTCTACGGCTGCACAGGGCCCAACTCAATGGCGTGGCTGCAAATTAAGTCTCAAATCCCCCAGTGATGAAAAGACTTTGAGAAGGCCAAGTCCAGCCCACAACAGCCCACAAGGATACATATTAAATGTGTGTGTGTACATGTGTGTACATCCAACATCAACAACGTATTTGGCGTACAGTTTGCGTGTCTTTGCGCGTCATTGACGAGCTTAAAGGATTACTTTTCCAATTTTTCAACCTGGACCCTATTTTCCCATCATTTTGGGTCCAAGTGAGTGACTAACGCGGATAAAAATTTTGCTTTAGCCATCAAACGGGTTAGAATGTAAACCTTAACACGGACGTATGTTGGCTGGTGGCTGACAGCTAAAGCGATCTCTCCCTCTCTCGCTCAATACTGGACCAATTCCAAACATTATTATTTACGCACGAGTGACTTAGACATAAAACGATGGGAAAATAGGGTCCATGTTGAATGAAATGTACCATTATTACTATCATCATCAGGATACACATGATGGACATATATTTCAGTGTGTCATTATGGACGTTGATAGCGACTCAAGTGCAGAATCTAGATTATCGAGACGATCTTTCTCCAACGAGGAGCGCTTTCGAGCGGACGCGACTCAACTCTCCGGCACCATTCTGCCTTGAGAGACGTTTTTTACATTTTTTACAGTGTGACGCTTGCATTGGGTTACATAAGATAGCAGCACCTCAAACGGATCTTGAATGGGTGGTGGAGAAGGGGGGGGGGGGTGGGGGTGGGGAGGGTACTGCAGAGTCGTCACTTCTGCTGCTTTCCTTTCATGGAGACGGTAATGAGGCCATAGCAGACACTTACCCTTCATACTCTCTTTTTTTTCTCATTGATTGCAATTACGCTTCTCAAATTAAGTTGTCACAGTCTGTTTGGGGTGAAATAATTACTTCATAGCGGGCTCGCGCTCATTGCACACGATTTAAGAAGAGGAGTAAGAAAAGGGATATGCAGTCTTACCTGCGACAGCCATGTAACCAATTTTTGGGCCACGTAGAGAGGATCCACATGAAAGAGAAAGAAAAGAGAAGGTATATGTTGTGAATAAAAGTGTTCTCATTAACTCATTATGTCGAATTCATTATCCTTTCAAGTTCAGGTGGAGAAATCAAATGCAATTTTCTGAAGACATTTAGCCTCTGAGATATATACAAGATATACCCCCATGTGTCACATGAAAAGTAGGCCTTCAGTATAACTATATACACTTCTTGCATTGGTTTTTAGAAGCTGTTCTGTAGTTACATGGACACAAACACCCAAACACACAGCATATAAAGTATTCTTACTCATCAGTGCAGACGTGTAACATCCATTGAAATGTATGTTAAAAAAATGCCCGTTGAACATTTCATGTGATCAAAACCAAGGCTCTGTATAAAAGGTTATGTATAAATATGTTGGGGGGGGGGGGGGGGGGGGCGGACTTTAAACTAGGCCAAGCATGCTGGATTCCAGAGATCGTTTCTCCGATGTACTCGGGTCCATAGCGTGTATATACGGCACGTCGAGCATTGCAGCAGGTGCATCCGCAGCGAGGACAAATGTAGGTCACGACGAAGACCAAAACGCAATTACCCGTTACACGTCGCGTCCTCGTTAATAGCACGTGCAGAGTTGCGACGGTGCAGTATCTCCACCGCGGGAGATGACGACAACCTGCCCTCTGATACGTCGCAAACCGCGTTGCGTTCTGTTGTCCCATTACGGATGACATCGCCTCAGCCGCGTGCCGAGCAAAAAATAAACTGATTAAACGTAGCGGTGGCGGCGGTGGCAGGGCTATTCGGTCGGGCACAGCACAGTGTACCCGTGGCCCTGGCAGAGTGTCCTGACACAGTACAGCGCCGGCAAACTCGTCTCAGTAATGATGATGGCGCGATGGCCGCCGTCAGGGGAGGGGGGCAGAGGGGCCGGTCTGTCCGCCCGTCCCCAGGCTGCGATCACACAGAGAGGCCAAAACCGCATGACCTCCATTCGTTAGCCGCTAATGTCGGGCAGTGCGCTGCCAAATGTGCCGCTGTGCAGAAGCTCCGGCAGGAGGAGTCCCTCGGCATGGCCCCCGCGTGTTAAATGAAGAGGAGCCCGGGTGAGAGATTAAGCAGTGTCGTTGTGGGCGAGCACTTTGTCCAAACACCACGTAGCTAGCTAGCCATCCGTCGCGTCAGACTCGGTAACCGACGAGAGCATTTGGGATGTGTCCGACTCCCCGTAGTTCAAGTCCGAGGGCAGTGCCCACCACTCCCTTATGCGATCCGACCTGAACGTACTTTAGCATTATGCGCTGTGACGTGGCTTCACTCCACGCATTCACACCGGGTGTTATATATCTGTATAAGAAAGTGGGCTGGGCCGCTCTCGTCTGTTATCTGCCTTTTATTCATCGAAAAAGCCATCTTACAGAAACTCCCTCTTTATTTAGCTAACTTCATTGATTTGCGGAAGAGACAAACAAGCTAACAAGCCGGATAACTCTAAAGATCCCTTTGGTCTCCACAGAATTAGGTAAATCTTTTAGTTTTTAATTCACCTCATTTGTGGAACAATCGACAGAACTAGCCTATCTACAGCTAGACAGACCGGCGTCTGGCAGTTTAAATTGATGATCGAAGACTTCTGTGTAGCCTAGTCGAAGGTGATTGTTTTCCCTAAAAAGGTTATTAGGGTTTTGATGTTGGACTGTATGTGTATGTGCAGTGTATGAATTATATATTGCTTGTAGGCTAATTACTTCAAAGTATGTGTTGTATGCATTTTATATTTGTGTGTGCTTTGTGCGTGCATCTTGTATTTTCAGCTTTTTGTAAAAGTACACGGGGTGTACTTTTGTAATCTCAATTGGACTTCCAAGGTAAAATGTAAAAAATATAAAATATATAACAAAAAAAGTATGGATGGCTTGGAATAATCACGTCAAACTGCAGACAGTCTCTCTCTCCCTCTCTCTCATTACATCTGTGACTGACTGAGGCCAGAGGGAGAGATACCTTTTTTTTTGGGGGGGGGGGGGGGGACTTGCAAGAATTTCGTGCACACGCTCAGTAGGGATCAGAGACCCCCCCCCATGCCCCCCATCTGCCTGCCCTGTCCCTCACACTCATTAATTCTGCTCTGTCCCAGGTGACTGTCGGGTGGTGCGATGTGATTAAGCTCAAAAGAATAAATAGCATCACACGACGCCTCAGAGGACACAGGTCTGAGTGAAACAGGCAGACGATGGGGAGAGAGAGAGAGAGCGACAGGAGCAGAGAGACAGAGAGACAGAGGAGAGAGAGAGAGAGAGAGAGAGAGAGAGAGAGAGAGAGAGAGAGAGAGAGAGAGAGAGAGAGAGAGAGAGAGATTTCAAAAGATCAAAAAGATTCTTTGTTAGAATCCAAAAAGAAAGCACTTCAGCGAGGAGACAAAGTGGTGTCTGTTCGGGGACGAGAGATGTGATTGTGTAAGTGGCCCAACAAAAATGCTTTTTGAAGTCAGACCATGTGGGCCATTTTGAGTGACTTCAAGAAAATCAAGGTTCTTGTCAATGACACACACACACACACACACACACACACACACACACACACACACACACACACACACACACACACACACACACACACACACACACACACACACACACACACACACACACACACACACACACACACACACACACACACCACACACACACACACTTGTACGTGTATTAATCAGACGGATGCGACCGTTACCCAATGAAAACATGGTAGGGCTGAAACTGAGGGTCTGCATCTGTGAGGCCGGTGGTGTTTTTTTTCTAGATGGATCTGCAGTCTCCGCGGTGATGAATCGTTATCGAGGCGCGCACACACACACATCGGCGCTGACACACGCAAACCGCACCCACACACACACACACACACATGCACACACACAGGCTGCCCTTCCCAGGATTGCCCTCATGTGGCTCTCACTCAAAGGCTTGTCAGCCACGCACGCTCTTTCCGACTCAGCATATTGACAAGCTGTCCACATGCTGACGGTGCCCCGTGTGTGTGTGTGTGTGCGTCTGTGTGTCCTGCTGGCTCAGGCATACAAGGCCTTGGTGTGCCCAGATAACGCGCCGGCCTTTTGATGCGGACGCGATGGCCCGCGTTATCGGCCAGCTCCCATCTGTCCCCTCGGCCCGGTTTGTGTGCTTGTGGACGGGGACGGGCGCCAAACAAACACAAAGCCCGACAAAGCGGGCAGGGGGAACGCCTCGCCGTTCCAGGGGACGTTGGTGTGGTGTGGCTCGCCATCGCTCACAGTCACAGTCACCGTTTGTCATTTATAACGCCAACAACAACAACAGCAACAACAGAGCTGGAAGGCGTGGTGGTGGTGGTGGTGGTGGTGGTGGTGGTGGCAAGGGCACGGCTGCTTTCTATCCCGCAGTCCAAGAGCGTCAACAAAGGCCAATCAATATGCAACGTTCTTCATTAATGCGGTGAAAAAGGCTCCCAGAAAGGCGTAGATATCTCTTGTCCTCGGGGTTAATTGCCCTTGTTTTCATTCTCGATGAGTCCGGTGGAATTAAAAAAAAAAAAAAAAAAAAAAAGCATCTCATCACGGGTACGGAGGACACGGTGCAGTGATTGCGGTTGTTGTGTTCGCCGCTAAGAAAGACGCAGATGAATTCCTGCGTTCAGAGAGGCTGCCGGAGGGGATAATCACAGCCACGGCTAACGAACAATGCCCAGAATAACCTCAACCTCAATGGAGGCCGACGACAAGATCCTCACCCCCCCCCCCCCCGCCCGCTCCATCTCACCCTTCACCTTCATCACTCTGTTCCTATACCAACACGACCTCTTCCCTGGAGGCAGGATTTGCATTTGTAATGCTTGTCAGTCATGGTTAGAAATTGCTTCGGCGGGTTAGAAGCAATTCTTCCTTTTACACTTGGTGTTGATTTCTTTCCTGACACTTTTAGACATGGTAAGGATGAGTCATCGAAGTCTTTTGTCAAACTGCACATTTTGACGTTGCAAGACTCTCTACTCTGTGAATCAACGATTTATCGACAAGATACAGAGAAATCACCGGGGGAAGAAAGTGCTCATGCGCCTCACAGAAACTGCACAGCAGAACCAATATATCCATGATGTATGCACTTAAAGGATAACTTTGCCACATTTTCCGCCTCATCTCTATCCGCACGAAGGATATAGCTGGTGTGAAAAGTGCCTGCGGTGATTGCCGACGGTCTTGGTATCTCTGGGGCGCAGCTCAGCGCAGATGCTAAATAATCGTACCCCCAACTCAGGCATTTGACAGTTTGAGTTTGGGTACGGTTTGCGTCATCGGATGAAGCAAAACGCGCCATCCGTCGGACAAAAGTAGCGGGGAGATTAGGCTGGGAGCAGGCAAAATGGAGGTAAGACAAAATGGTTAATTTGCACATACGACCCAAAAGGAAATGATACAAAGCTGGCTGAAAATCAGCAGATAAGTCAAGTCCATTTTATTTGTGTAGCCCTTAATCACAGTTATGGTCTCAAAGGGCTTTACAGGCCATTTGATTATGGGGCCATGTGATTATGACACCCCCCTAGCCCCCTGGAGGGCAAGAAACCCTTTAATTAAAAAGGAAGAAACCTTGAGGAACGCAGAGTGGGGGGATCCCTCCTTCCAGGGACGTTCCGGAGAGGCCGATTTGGATCCCCTTTACCCGGGGCATCCATATATTCTTCGGGCGCCTGACATATTTCTCACCTGGGGCATAGCTAGCATAAACACACACATATACACACACACGCTACTGCCGGGAATACCTCAACACACACACATTTTGATCAATGTGCATGTAGTAAGGAGACACCGGGGAGGGGTTTTCTGATGAGGTGTCACAATCCTGACATATGTTACCGCCCGGGCATTCGTCTCTGCTCCTGGCAAGCAAGATTTCCCAGCTGCCCCTTCTTTCAGATTCAGGATTTTATGATTAAGCCCGAGACTTCAGGGAGGGTGGTCGAACTCTGACCCCCCCGCCCACCCTCTTCTGAAATGGCATCCGTGGGAAGAACGCAGGGCCCAGGGTGGGAAGTATGTGTTCCCCCGCCGCCGGGCACGTTTCGCTCCCTGCACAGTGAAACCTAAAACGGGCGCCATGTCTCAGAGGAACGCCACGGAGGAATGCAGGACTCACCGGCTCCTCTGCATTCTTGGAATTCTCCACACACACATCTCACAAGCTGATATTTTGGAGAGAATTTTTTTGGTACATTTTTATTTGGGAGAAATAAAGATACCCTCGAGAAAGACAATAATTAAAACTCAATGTTCTTATACTGTATATATTACATTTTTTATTCAGATGAATGTGTGTGTTCATCTATGCAATGCGACAGTGATGATCTGCAGAAACCTGCTGTTGTTGTTGTTGTTTTTTTGGGCATTCCAGGACTGTGTTCTCTCTACACAGCGCATGCAAATCAGCAGGTTCACGAAACAAACCTGGTTGTTGTCGATAAGTAGGGTCTTGCACCTCAATTGTATGCAGCAAATAACTAGCTAAGGGGATCTCAAAAGAAAACACACAAAGCTAGGTTTCGTTACATCACCACCACCGCCGCCAAATGACCGCAAGAAGTGGTGGAGCAGCAAGCCAGGCTCCGCCCCCTCCCCCTCATGCCTCGAGGTACTGCAATGTCAACATCATATCTACTACTACAGCAGCACACCAGTGGACACTGGTCCCTTAGCCCAAGAATGACAACCACGTACTGCCCAAACCACCACTACGACATGTTGTTGTTTTCACATGTGAAGACTTCAAGGCTTTTGGATGAAGTGATCCGTCATGAAACAGGAGAGGAGGAGTTACATTAAATTGTGGTTCTTTCCTGGTGTGTGTGTGTGTGTGTGTGTGTGTGTGTGTGTGTGTGTGTGTGTGTGTGTGTGTGTGTGTGTGTGTGTGTGTGTGTAGCACTGTGCCATAGCAGCTAGACTGTGGCTGAGGGACCCCCTGCTATGCTCCACAGCTCTGCAGATGGGGGGAAGGGGGGGCTGGTGGTGGTGGGGAGAGGGGGGGGAGGAAGACGAGGTTGCACGGGGAATGGAGCGGGGAGAAAAACATTAAACGTATTTTGAATGGGGCAAATTGAACATATTCAATTAGCCCCCTTCACTTGAGGTTTTAATATATATATATATATATTCATGGTGTCCTTACTCGGATGGAAATAACAAGGATGAGGCTGTTCTCTGGTTTGGTGTGAGTCGGAGAGGGGAAGCCTGGAGCTGGACAGTTTAAAAGGTCAAACCTGTCTGAAGCCCAGCGTTCTGCAGAGAGGTAACCATGCTACAGATCTCCAAGACCGGAGAGGCGAGCACAGAGAGACAAGGAGAGAGAGAGAAGAACAGACAAGAAAAGAGAGAGAGAGAAAGTTGAGCTAATAAGGTGAATTGGGAGAGCACATCAGACACACACAGACACACACACACACACAGGACAGAGAGAGAGACAGAGAGACAGAGACAGAGACAGAGAGAGTGTGATAGAAAATGAAAGCAGAAATAGAAAGTGGGCGGCGGCGCGAAACTGGTATTGTTTCCACGACGATGATAAACAAAAGTAAATAATCTCTGACGATAATGAAGATGCATACAGGATATGCTCGTAATGATGCGGGGAAATCAAGGAAGAACCAAATTATTATGTGTGTAAAAACATTTACTTTGATATTTGACATGACCAACCAAAAATCAATCTGTAGCCACCATCTTTGGGGGAGGTGAGGAGGTAGTGAGCCACTTGGTTCCCTTATTTACGAAGCCATTCGGCAAATTATGAAGAGGGGGGGGATTTAAAAAGGGAGATTTGCGGTTGCTGCCTTAACATCTCGAACTAATTACCGTCAAGACACTATTAAATTAATGAAACGGTTTTGGAATTATTCACCCATTTTTATTTTTTATCTCCCTGGCATTGGCGGAGGGGCGGTGAGATAAAGTGGAGAGGAGTTGAAAACAGCACTGGTGGGAGGGGCTAATAGACAGGAAGTACGCACACTTTACTTCTGACCAATCGGGTTGAGAGAGGGATAGGGAGCGAGGGAGTGGGGGAGAGAGAGAGAGAGAGAGAGACGGAGAGAAAGAGAGAGAGAGATGAGATAACAAAAGAAAATCGCGCTCCCTACGAAATGCAACAAGTGTCGCATTTCACGCACCTGATCGATTCCCCAGATCCAACACGGGCGGAGATGCTCCCTGATTGGACGAGGAGCGGTCAGAGAGCAGTATAAAATCTAAAGCGTCTCATACAGACAGAGGCGGGCGCGAGAAACATATCTTCACGCCGCATTTCCGACCGCTGAGCTGATGGGCCGCTATGGCGTTTCTAACCAATTACACTCAAATAACAGCTCTTGAAGTCGTACCTACATCCCCCTACAGGGTGTCGCTTTCCATCAACAAGGCAACGGCCTCACAATACATGAGACATAAAATGGCGGGAACACAATGTGGAAGCAGCAGCAGCAACAACAACAACAACAACAACAACACGTTACAAACTGCGTCAACATGCATCCACATGGGCAGCTGTGTGTGTGTGTGTGTGTGTGTGTGTGTGTGTGTGTGTGTGTGTGTGTGTGTGTGTGTGTGTGTGTGTGTGTGTGTGTGTGTGTGTGTGTGTGTGTGTGTGTGTGTGTTGCTCAGCTTGACTGTGTGTGTGTGTGCGTGTGTGTGTGGGGCCCTTCCAGCCTCCAATGATGTGCATGACAGGCCTATCAGAGGAGGAGGAGGATGTGGTCTCTCTCTCCCTCTCTCCCTCCCCCCCCCCCTTATCACCCTCTCATTCCCCAGGTTATTATGTCCTTTGTGACAGTGCATGTCCCCCCCCCCCCCCTCCTTTTACCTGCCTTCCTCCGCAGAACATCAATCATGACATTTTATCTCCACTGGACGGCAAATTCTCATTACCGCTATCGGACGGAGGGACGGAAACAACACTGCGGAATTACAACTCTCATTGTGAGTCAGCGAATCCTACCGGGGGCTTTTGGGTGTGCGTGCCAGTGTGTGTGTGTGTGTGTGTGTGTGTGTGTGTGTGTGTGTGTGTGTGTGTGTGTGTGTGTGTGTGTGTGTGTGTGTGTGTGTGTGTGTGTGTGTGTATTTGTGTATGTACACGTGGGGTGGGGGTGCTTTTCTGGGGTGTGTCAAAGAGGGGGCTGACAAGATCAGACGGAAAAGGTCCCCCGTCTCAGGTGTGGCGTGCGGGGAGGGGGGGGGTGGGGGGTGGGAGGATTGTGGGCGGGCGGGTGATGTAACGTGTTGACTAGAATGCGAACGAGAGTGGACTATTCAACATCACTCTCTCCCCGCCCAAGTTGGGGCTTTCAATTCGTCACAGCGGCAGATGGTGACAAGAAATGTCAGCCCCTTCAAAAGTTACGTGTTTTTTGTTGGGGTTGTTCACGGAACAACATGTAGCCTAAACTAAGAGCATACTCTGTTCCCCGCGTCTGATTGGCTAATGGGAGCCACATAAAGGGAGCCGAGTCAAACGGCACATGTACTCCTGCATGCTGCAAGTCAATAGCTTGTTTTGCTTTGCTAATGACTTTTTAGCGATGGCCGACTCCTTCATTAGGCAAAGAAGGCCGCTGCTCTGCCACCGGACACGGGACTGCTTTGCCTTTTTTCTGCTGAGGAATGGAATGAACAACCGTTCTAAACCTTGAGGTGGGATGTTCCTGGTTATGGAGGCTGAGACACTAAAAATAAACACACAGAGGAGAGGCTCACGTGACCTCTGACCCCCGTGCACACAGGCACGTGCACACACACTCACAAGCATTTGGGGAGACACACACACACACACACACACACACACACACACACCACACACCACACACACACACACACACACACACACACACACACACACACACACACACACACACACACACACACACACACACACACACACACACACACACACACACACACACACACAGTCCTCAATTAAGCACCCTTTACAAAGAGAGAAAGAGAGAGGAATTCACCAGGGAACTCATTTTGCCCTCTCCCTTTGAAGACATAAGTCGAGCAGGCTCATTGTGAGCCAATGGACTTGGGGCCGCAAAGAACGGTCGCTCGCATCATCTACGACTCAATTTTATTGATTCATCTATCATTTAGTTTGTATAATTTAGTCTTCATTATGGCTCAGTTACTTGAGCAAATAGTGATCGCATTGGCTCGGATGAGCAGTGGAGAAATAAAAAAAACCTGGACGCATATTTCATTTATACTCACAAAACAACCTAAAAAAACAACCTAAAAACCTAAAAATAAAACTTTATATTTGAAGCTTGGTATGATGTTCGTTATTTGAAATGTATTTTCACGTGAAAAAATGGCCGGATATTAAAATGAGTATCAAGAAATAGTCAGTTGATCGATGGTTTCAGCTCTCACTTATGTTTGCTCTAAAGCCCTATATAGTGAGTGTGGTTGCTGATAACTGAAACGGTTTGTTTTTTCAGGGCCGTGGGCCTGGTTGTTGTGGGAAACAACAACAAACAGCTCGTCCTTGGTACAGGACAAGACGTATGTTAATCAAGAAGGTTGGAGGGAAAACGAGGGAGGGGGGGGCACAAGCAGTCCAAACATTGAAGCATGTGCAGTAGGTTCCTTCCTAGTAGCATCCCACCTACACCGATTTTCATTGCGCAAAATGGATTCCGCTGACCAATGCGTTGACCATGGGTTGACCACCTGCTTTATTATCGACAGATGAATCATCTTTGTGAGGAAATCGAAGTCTTTTCTCCATTGTCACATTGTTTTCTCCTGCTATCCCTATTTGCATTCCAGTCACCTATTAATATCAAGTGTAAACACTGGAATCTTACAAGGACGATTTTGGTCTGGGCGATCGTAACCATCACCTCTCTCCTGTCTCCGCTAAAACAATATAATTTGTCAACATGATGTTGCCGGGCCGATTCTGCCTGACAGCGTTTCGCATGAAAGCCCCCGATAGTAAACGACAGCAGTACTATCACCAGTGCTCGCCACATCCTTTTTTTTACAAAATGTCTTATCATAACAGAACACTGGTTTTTTTGTCCACAAAATTTGCACCGACGTGAGGTGCATCGATTTCGAAAAGTGTCGGAAAGATCGTCGTTTGGAGAAAGGATATTGGTCACAGATGTTTTGGAGACGCGTGGTTAACAAGTCAAATGTGTCGACTGAGCCGCCGCCATGGTAACAGCGGCACTGCAGACACGCGGTTTGAAGCCAAAAGTGCATCGCATGCTAATTGCAATTGAGTTGAAACAAGGCCTCCGTCGCCCCGGTGTGCATCATTACCCACCGCCTGTGGGGTTGAGTTCTGCCCATTCATACGGGGGCAGAGAGAGAGAGAGAGAGAGAGAGAGAGAGAGAGAGACAGAGAGAGACAGAGAGAGAGACACACGCACAGACAGAGAGAGAGATAGAGAGACAGAGAGAGAGACACAGGATGGAGAGAGACAGAGAGAGAGAGAGACAGAGACCGAGAGAGAGAGAGAGAGAGAGAGAGCGAGAGAGAAGGTTCGCTCCACGTGTTTCACTGTTCAAAATCAACCAGGCCACACTGAACAGAACAGAACAATAACTCCTCCACATTGCTGTGTTTTCTTCTTCTTCTTCATTCAATCATGGCCGCCGGCTCCTTCCCGACGTAGTCTGCAGAGTGTGATGTTCATACTCGAGCCTCAGAGCTCTCACCACGCAATCCCTCGCTCGGCCAACTCATCTGAATATTTATGAATGTCGTGCATGTGTGTGGTGTATATATATGTGTGTGTGTGTGTGTGTGTGTGTGTGTGTGTTGTGCATGTGCGGTGGGCAGATCAGTCCATTATCTGGGACCTTGCCCAGCATGCAGCAGCATCCACAGAGCTTCCTGCATCCTGATCACCTCGAGTCTAGTGGCTCCAGTCTCGCCACTGTATATCCGATAGCAGTTCGTCTTTCACTGGGGCCCCAACAGACCCACCGACCTGCCACACACACACACACACACACTACTGGTCTTGTGGTGAAAAATGAGAGGCAAAAATCCATAAGGGAAAAGGGGGAGGTGGAGGGAGGGCGGAGGCGGGCAGAGGCGCGGGGGGGGGGGCGGGGGTATGGATGGAACGGCAGAAGTCCATTAAAAAAACAAAAACAAATGATGGATGGCTTTTCGAGGGTTACAGAGTCCGAGTTAAACCGCTGAATTCTCAACGGCGGCGGTGGCAGCGGTGGCAGACCGGCTCGCCCCTCAAGAGGCCCAGCAGGGTCTCACACGGCCCAACATGATCGTGTAGCAGTGAAACAAAATGATCGCAAGTAACTCTTCCTCCTGCTGCTGCTGCTCTGTATGGACTCGGGTCTTAGGCCACACCCCCCTCCCGACCCCACCTACCCAAAAAAAACATATGTTACCCCCTAAACGATATGCGTGGTACTCAGTGTCCATGCTTCTAGGGCTGGCCAATATAGCGATATTATATCACGGTATTGTGATACGGGACAAAATATCATAGTTGTCATCCTAATATTGTGATATCGCCTCGGCCCAAGTGAGTGGTTTGGTTTTAAAGGCTGCATTACTGTAAAAGGGATGTTCACAATATGGCCAAGCGCCATATCCAAATCGCAGGAGCTGCAATATTTTGAATGTGTTAAAATGTGTAATTGTATAACACCATGATAAATTAAGTACAGTTCTGCTGAGATGCCTTGGCTGACATTTCTTTTGCTAGATGTAACAAAATATTCAGTTTAGTAGCCTACATGATTTTAATTAGCTTAGTTTTCAGTGAAAATGAAAATTGGCTTTGACGCAGGTTCCCCGAAGGAATGTTGTGCACACATACACGTACAGGGAGGATATTTGCAACAACAACAAAAAAAACTACTTTATTTGGCGACGTTACGATGATGCACGCAAAGACCTGCCTCCCCAGGTCTCCTCCACCTCTTTTTATCATCCTGAATCATTTCCTTTTTCGTGCGAGAGAGACACACTGTGTAATGAAAGTCAAGAGTGATGCGGTAGACTTCATGCACACCCACATGATTGCATGGTACGCACGCGAGTCCGTGAGAGGTTATAAACGATTTGACAATTTTTTTGACATTTTCGGTACATTGCCCTAACACACACACACACAAACACACACGCATGCGCTGACACAGATCAATCACCAGGACATTGTCCCACCGCTTGAGCTCCATTCTCCGACCGATACACACACACAACGTCATACACTGCATCTGTGCGGCAGCAGAACACCTTTGAGCGAGAGCGACGTATTGTCCATTCAGTAGTGTATCGTATCACATGTCCACAGCCTTTCACCGCCAGACACATGCATCATCACACAGACACCAATACCTCCCACACCGCAGACCAGAGAGAGAGACAGAGAGAGAGAGAGAGAGAGAGAGAGAGAGAGAGAGAAGAGAGAGAGAAAAGGAAGACAGAGAGAGACAGAGAGAGGAGAGAGAGGAGAGAGGATAGAGAGAGAGAGAGGGAGGGAGGAGAGGAGAGAGGAGGGAGAGAGAGAGAGAGAGAGGAGGATAGAGAGAGAGGAGGATAGAGGAGAGAGGAGGAGAGAGTAGGATCAAAACAATCCACAGGCTTTAGGGGGAGGGGGGGGTGTTGTGGAGGGGGCGGAGAATATGGACAGCTTCTGGACAGCAAAAAATGACCGAGGGCGAGCGAGGACAGAATACATTGGAGTGAGGTAGCTTATTGCTATCCTCAAGTTCTCTCTCTCTCTCTCTCTCTCTCTCTCTCTCTCTCTCTCTCTCTCTCTCTCTCTCTCTCTCTCTCTCTCTCTCTCTCTCTCTCTCTCTCTCTCACAGTCTCTCTCTCTCTCTCTCTCTCTCTCTCTCTCTCTCTCTCTCTCTCTCTCTCTCTCTCTCTCCTCTCTCTCTCTCTCTCTCTCTCTCTCTCTCTCTCTCTCTCTCTCTCTCTCTCTCTCTCCCTCTCTTCCTCTCTCTCTCTCTCTGCACACACACACACACACACACACACATGCAGACACACACACACACATACATGGACAGACACATGGTATAGATATAGATAGATAGATAGATAGATAGATAGATAGATAGATAGATAGATAGATAGATAGATAGATAGATAGATAGATAGATAGATAGATAGATAGATAGATAGATAGATAGATAGATAGATAGATAGATAGATAGATAGATAGATAGATAGATAGATAGATAGATAGATAGATAGATAGATAGATAGAGAGATAGATAGATAGATAGATAGATAGATAGATAGATAGATAGATAGATAGATAGATAGATAGATATAGAGATAGATAGATAGATAGATAGATAGATAGATAGATAGATAGATAGATAGATAGATAGATAGATAGATAGATAGATAGATAGATAGATAGATAGATAGATAGATAGATAGTGATAGATAGATAGATAGATAGATAGATAGTAGTATAGATAGATAGATAGTAGATAGATGTGTGTGTCTGTCACATGTTTGCGAACGTGTTTTGCGCACAGACAGCCACCAGCTGCTGGCGGAGACAGCGAGATAGGGGCAGGCCCGTATATATTGACAGCAGAAGCAGTCAAGGTCACACACACACAGCCACGGTGTGTGTGTGTGTGTGTGTGTGTGTGTGTGTGTGTGTGTGTGTGTGTGTGTGTGTGTGTGTGTGTGTGTGTGTGTGTGTGTGTGTGTGTGTGTGTGTGTGTGTGTGTGTCTACGTGCACCGTATGGCTGATTGGGTCTCAGCAAACGGGAGTAAGCATGCAATGCACGGCGGGTGCCAGCAGGTAATTGGGTAAAGTATATCAGCTGTGGACGTCCCGGCCTATTGGGTGGTGACCTTTCATGTGACGTCATCACGCCCATATGTTATAGATGCTCAAGATGCTTGTGTTGAGGATGCAGCTGAGACGTGGTTGATAATAAATACATTGGGAAGAATGAATAGAAATAGAGTACGACATACTTTTACCAGCGTCCATTAACGCTAATAGTCAGTGAAATGAAATTGCAGGAGACTATTTGGACATAGCAGAGCGATCAATTAGGGTGGTGGTGGTATAGGTGGACAGTAATATTGGCGAATCAATCAACTCTTTTTTCGGAACGGAAACGCCAACCTCGATAGAACGACGCTGTTTGATCTGTGTGTGTGTGTGTGTGTGTGTGTGTGTGTGTGTGTGTGTGTGTGTGTGTGTGTGTGTGTGTGTGTGTGTGTGTGTGTGTGTGTGTGCAAATACCACATTCTTATAAGGGATACGCTTTTTTTTTTATCAATAAAAAAAAAAAAGAAAGAAAAAGACATCCAACTGTGATGCTTTCAAAAAGGCATGTACTACAGCCATGCCGGTGGTCATGAAAGGATCTGGGACGAACCAATAATGCCGACAGAAGAAGTTGGTCCCTCCCGCCTCCCCAGCGAGAAGCAGCAATGTTCCCAGAGAGAACCAACTGTGACCTTACAAAGAGTGGGAGGAAATGACTACACAATGGGACACAAGAAGTGTATATTATGTCAATTCCCTGACCCCCCCCCCCCCCGCCCCGCCCCCAAACCCTGACACCAGCTTCAGAACTCACTGGAGAGATGTTACATCTTCCACGTGACACAGTGGAAGATGGTACACATCTAATAATAACAATCATGTACAGATTAAGTGGCGCTGCTTGTGTGTTTGTTTGAGACCTTCAATGCGAAGGTCTCAAAAACACATTTAAAAGTTGGGTATTATTCTTCAAAAGTGTTTTTAATAGCCTCTCGGAAGGTGGCGAAAAAAGGCAGCAGACTCACTCATGGAGAAATGTTGCTTTTAGTTCGGATTGCCCTTTCCAGAGAAGAATGGCTTGTGGTAAATACTGTATGCTGTGGACGCCAGCAGTTTTAGAAGTTCAATACCATATTGATGGCATTTAATAGTGCTGTTGAAAGGTTGAGGCCTATTGATCGAAGCCCCGCGCTTCTCTAAGACACAAGTCATTTTGCACAATCAAGACAATTATCGTCATGCATACTGTACTGTACTTCCATCGACCCGCACAGCCCTAAGATAACAACACCGCCACTTGAGAACATTTCACGTACAACAGGGATGAAACAACAAATGAAAAAACACAAAGTCGCCATCGCATGACCCGGAGTTACAATAGCATGCCAAAGAACACCGTGCTGCAAATTGGTTATTGGTCAAAGATGGAATAAAACCCCTCAATGACCTTTAGAGAAGCAGCACTTTGAAAGAGAGGACTGGAGTGAGTGGTCGGGGAGTCTCGAGGAATAGGCAGGGGGTGGGGGGACGGACGAACGAACAAGACGGTAAACAAGTCATTACAAGACTGTCAGAAGACCACACGTGGCCGCGGCCTCTGGGGAACATCTGGGGGACAAGCATGGCCAAAGGCTGGGGGACTGATGGAGGGAGGGACTGACCTTGGGTCGGGTGGGGGGTTGGGGGGTATGGGTCAACGTGACCGATCACAGATGTTGGACGGCGAGAAGCAATTATCTGCTGCAACACAGCTCACCTTTCCACATGTCCATTCCACATGCCCCGCCCCCCCCCCCAGGAGACATGGAAGACTACCGAGAGTGTCATGGGTGTCAGAGAGCAGGCGTCTTATTGTCTGACATCATTGCTCTAATGGGACGCTGCATACAAAAGTGCAAAAGCTGTACAAATAAGCCTACAAGAGCCGACACATTAGGCAGGTTGGAATTGCACACAATCCTAATATAAACTATAATAGTTGCTCAGAAATAAAATGAATGTAGTAAATACAATAGTAAATAAGGTTACCTATTTCCAACCATTTCAAATCTTTTCAAACACTTTGTTGAGGATTTCTTCCCACATCTTAATTAATTCAGACAAGCCCTGAAGCACTGGACTGTATGATACACATACTGGGCCCACATATTACATACAGTATATGATATATGAGCTGCTGTGAATCACTCTCTGAGGGGGCAATCAGTGGGAGGGCGGCTACCTATCACAGGGCAATCTTTCATTGCAAACTTGTTTGACGATGACGGGGATAATGGTGACATATTGATGACGCGAGGGGAGGGGAGCGCGGGGGAGGACACAGATGGGATTATGATGTTGATGACCAGATTGTGTCTGCATCCTCTTCCTCCATCTTTCAGGGATTAGTGAAATCTCGTCGCAAACTGGCCTAATCCACAACAAATCCGGCGGGGATGTCGGCCATGTTGTCCACACTGTGCTGTGCGCGCCGGCTCGCCCGCTCAACCGCGTGATTGCGCACGCATGTCGGCTTCTGTTCATCGCCGACTGTGTGTGAACTCTACCACCAGACATTATTAGCTATAGCCACTGCTGCGCTGCTAGGATTACAAGCGCCTCATTAGGTACGCTAAGTATGCTAGTGGCTCCCCTCAGGAGGACGTGCTACGATGGCGATGCTCATACCGACGATGGATTCGAATGATTGGACAAAAAGTGGAACATTGCAATGAGGACAGACTAAAAGCCCTCTGCTGTTCACTGTGCTGTCCGAATTGCCCCAACACCGCAGTCTCCAGCCCCCCACCGCACCCCCTGCTGTGGTGGTCTACCGCCAATTACCCTGGGCTCCATGACCCCAGCCACGCCGTCTCCTCCGTGCAGACCTGTTACATAAAGCGGGGGTCAGTGGACCTGCCATATGCTCCCTCCTGGGCCTCCTGCGGGATGCAACAGCTGAAAACGACCCCCACCCCCCTTCCCCCGCCCCCTCCATCCACCCCACCCCCCTTTTCCTGAACCCCCCCCCCGATGACATCCTCCCTCCTTACTGCTTCACGGCAGAGTGTGTTAGTCCATGGCGCTTTGCAGAAGATGCCCTTAAAAAAAGGATTATTTGCTTTTCGATTAACTGTACAAAAAAGAAACACGAATAGACGACATGAATAATGGATATGTTGAAACGTTACACAGTCCTGGCCAGCAGAGGTTAACCTGGGAGATAGCTCAGGGCTATCACCCCATTTGTATTTTATAAATATGAATACCAATTTACCAATTACCAATACATTTTTGGAAACACTTTTGGACAAGCCAGTGTAATATTTAAATGAGTTAAAAGTCTATCACCAAAGAAAAATATGAATATGAGATTTGGTAATTATCTTTAGTTGACTACAATTATGAAATTATTATTTCATGTTTGTCAGTTTGTCTGTGGAATGCGAACGTGCAGAACGGCGCACGCTCATTGACGAACGTCGACCCACCTTTGACACGCTCATATCAACGTCGTCACGGTCGTTCTCCTGGGTCACTGACCCTACGCCAAGACACTCCCCTGCTGTGGTGGTCTACCGCCAATTACCCTGGGCAATTACCCAGCCTACCCCAGCCCCACCGCCGCCGTCTCCTCCTCGCATACAGTTGTGGTCAAAAGTTTACATACACAAAGAACATGTATGTCATGGCAGTCCAGAGTTTCCAATCATTTCTACAACTCTTATTTTTCTGTGATGGAGTGATTAGAGCACATACTTCTTTGTCACAAAAAACATTCATGAGGTTTGGTTCTTTTATTAATTTGTTATGAGTCTACTGAAAATGTGACCAAATCTGCTGGGTCAAAAATATACATAATAGAAATTATTGGAAACTCTGGACTGCCATGACATACATGTTCTTTACAAGTGTATGTAAACTTTTGACCACAACTGTATCTGTTACATAAAGGGGGTCTGTCCTGGGCCCCCTGCAGGATGCAACAGCTGAACACCTTTGACACGCTCGTATCAACGTTGTCTCCTTGGGTCATTGAACCGACGCCAAGACGCTGCCCCGTCTGAACCCGATCTATAAGTTTCTGCCGCTGCTCTCATATGGCCGTGTGTCGTGTCATCCTATTGCACCGCATCGCTTTCGCTTGCACGGCAGCCGTCCAGACATAAATCGATATGAGGCATGAGGAGGGTGAAGTGGCCGCCGGCGATTTACGCCCGTCCTCCCGGGGGCCACGTCCATCGATCGCACCGATCACCCAGAGCAGAGAGGCAGGAGAGAGGAGAGGGACGGGAGACAGCCCAGAGGGGGGGGGGGGGGGGGGAATCAAGCATGGAGAACATGCTTGATTTTTCACGGGAGGGAGAAGAGAGCTCAGCAAAAGAGTTCACCGACACTGGAACAAACGCATAGGAGAGAGTATAGGAGCTGGGATCCCAGAGCCTTGGCCACCGCCACATACGATGTGAAGTGGTTTGTCGTTCCATTGTGGTGAAGGCGTTTCCCACATCTCCTCTATGTACGCGCTGGCAAGTTATGTGTGCTATTATACTGAGTGCAGTGAAAGAAACAGAGAGAGCGAGAGCCAAAGAGAGAGGAAGAGAGAGAGAGAGAGAGCGAGCGAGAGAAGCAGAGAGAGGAAGAGAGAGAGAGAGAGAGCGAGCGAGAGAAGCAGAGAGAGGAAGAGAGAGAGAGAGAGAGCGAGCGAGAGAAGAGAGAGAGAGGAGAGAGAGAGAGAGAGAGAGAGAGGAGAGAAGAGAGAGAGAGAGAGAGAGAGAGAGAGAGAGAGAGAGAGAAGCAGAGAGAGAGAGAGAGAGAGAGAGAGAGAAGCAGAGAGAGAGAGAGAGAGAGAGAATCTTCCTAGACCAATCCTTAAAGCTCTTCACGGACTCCAAGAT